>AP028448.1:6284594-6850959 GCA_036509395.1 Antheraea yamamai | reverse complement strand
ATAGAATTAAAAAACTATGTAAAAGGGATGAAAATCGAGATCATCCCCATCCTGAGGATGACCTCGAACTTACGGAGGGAGGAGTTATAACAGCAACATCATCCGATCGCCCCGTATTCTTAGCACTATAGCAACAAAGATTGTTATGCTGACGATATGTCGCCGCTCGCCCACACACCGGACATCGGATGATGTATGATGGGAATGCATAGCCTACAATTAAGCTATAGAGTGTAAGAAAGTTAGTCTGTAATTAGTCACGTAAGAAATCAGTCGAATTAAAAAATCAATTCGCAATTTTATTTTGTATTTTTAAAAACGCTACGGCTGTTTCCCCAAGTTTGACTACCTAGTGTTGAGTTATAGCAAAATAAATAACAAAAATATTCCAAATGACAAAACACATAAATGTTACAACTTCCACGGTGATTTCATATGTTATCTCACATTTTACATACATATAACTATCACCACATATTATAAAACAAAGTCCTATGTTACGTTTATCTGTTTGTTTGTTTGTGATAAACTCAAAAACTACTGAACGGGTTTTCACCAGTAGATAAAGTGATTCATGAGGAAGGTTTAGGTATATAATTTGTCAAGGGTTTTTTCTGTTATCAGGGCGGGACAACGTCCGCCGGGCCCGCTAGTAGTAATAAATGTAATGAAACAAAATCGTTTTTCATGTCTGTCTGTATGATTCTTTTTTTTTAAGTTTATCTGTGTGGTACATGTATATTATATTTATCTACAGTAGAAGAAAGCCGATCAATTCCAAAGAATTAGTAAGAAGGAATTTTCGGACGCTTACTTTGACTAAACTAAACTTTATCGGTGTTATTACAAAAAAGTTAAATACGTATTGAATACTTGCTTTAAAAAGGTTTCGAATTAAATGCACCGCGCTCGCTGAATGTTCGCCATCTTGCTCTTTTGTCTCTCTTTGGTTACGTTACGTTAGACTTGCGAAAAAGGATAACGCGAACTTGCCTCGGGCGAGCGCGGTGCATTTAATTCGAAACCTTTTTAAATCAAGTATTCAATACGTATTTAACTTTTTTGAAATAACACCGTATGAGTTATACCAAATAATTGTACAACGAAATTATACATTTTATAAATACCTATAACGAAGTCCGCAATCGTATTCCCATCTGTTAGAATAACATTCACTTTTACACATTATTAAAATGTATGATTTTCCATGAAATGTTAATATACATAGCATCTATTAATCCTTATACAATTAAATATAGGTACATTGCTCATTTAATTCAGATCAACATTTGTTCAGTGCAACGTATGACCCCAACAAATATCTTAGAAGTTAGCACAGATTTAAAATTACACTTGAAAAAACAAGTTACTTTTGTGAACGTTAGACAAGTAACTTTCATTCTTTGATGAACTGTAAATATCGAAAACGGAAAAATTGAATCTAAATCGTTTTAATACTTAGAAAGCGATATTAGTACATGGCACCCGTGCTAAGCCGGGGCGAGTTGCTAGTATTTATAGGAGAGACGAACTTCTTAGCCTTCCATGGATTCACCGTGCGGGTGCCGGGTCCATCGTGTGGCAGAGGGAGAAACTCAGAGCAGTTCCCAGGACTTGCGACCCAGGTGTAGGTTTAAGGAGGCCCCCTTTGAGATGCGCATCAACGCTCACCTTCACTGCTCGAGTTTCCCGCCCTGCCTAGCCAAATTTGTTAGGAACCTGTTAGTGCAGCCTTTCATACTCGTTCTAAAATAGAACTTACTGCAGTTCTCGACAGGCCAAGGTCCTTCAGAAGGTTGTAGAGAGATTTTGCTGGTATACCTCTCGCTCCTACTTCTACCGCGTATAACTTAACCACATAGCCATTTTTACTTAGTTCATTTGTTAGTTCGTAATATTTATTTAATTTGATTGTGTGGTCTTTAGGTAATTATAATACGTATTGTGTAATTATAATACATTACTCTATGTTACTCTAAATTACAGAACCATGAAGAAATTGTTTAATTTTCGTCGACACAACTCGTGCGCAAAAGACCGAACCGTTCTTATGTACAGTTAGCTTTCTGGCTGAGTTGAGGACATCAGTGAAACGCGTCCCGATGTCCGCCGCGTCCGCGCTCTAATTAAAACATCCCCTCGCGACCCGCCTCCTCCCGACCCACCCACGAACAAAGATTAGACGAGAAAATTAAAAACAGAACGTCCATCTTCAATTATGAAGCAAACAAGGGGTTACTTGGAAGTATAATTGTTGATTTATATTATCACAGCGTATACACTACACTTACACTAAACTCAGATAACTTGGTAGATATTTGTGTTTACACAATATTTATAACTTACTGCAAGAAGAGACAAAATAACAAATGAAAGCGGACCAACTATTCCGTTAATTTTAAACAGTGATTTTAAAAGTAAACAATACATTTGTTTCACAGTTTCAGTCAAGATGTCACAAATCCCGTATTAAGCAAGAATATTGCGTAGGGAGTCGACCACTCATCTGTACCGTGTCGCGTGATACCTCGTTGACATAGGCATTCACAGTTCGGCTTCTCAGTAAGAATTCCCTTGGGGCGCTGTATCTTCTAAACAGCATGGAAAATTAAAACATCATATGTGGATTGCACGCAATTCAACGACAGTACTGGAAAGAGTAAGCGACCTCAGTAGGTTAGACAATAAGAAATTCTTCTGTTAACCAAATACGCGAAGAACCAGACTATCACTTAATATCGCTGCCAGATACATTGCGTGACAGACTTATTGGCTGAACTATGAGGCCAACTAAGCTAAAAATATGAATTGGTCTCATTGTTACCTGATCGCTGTCTCGTCTTGGTCCTGAATCTAAGCCAGAATTGACGTACAAATTCAAGTTTTATCAATCAAATTTCTTGATATATATCATGATATCAGGATTGTAGGTAGGTAATGGGTGTAGAACTTTTGTAGGTGGTAGAGCCACACTAAAGCTCTTACTGGTTTCAGCATGAATGGGTCGGCTCGCCCGGAGTAGTACCACTCTCTCACAGAAAACCGACGTGAAGTAACAGTGCTTGCATTGTTGCGTTTCGTTCGATCAGTGAGAGCGCCGGAGGAAGACCTCCCCTCCCCTCCTCCCTCCCCCAAACACAGGCTAGCAACACACTTGCGAGACCCCTGGTGTTGCAAGTGTCTATGGACGGTGGTGATCACTTAACATCAGGTGACCCATCTGTTCGTTTGCCTCCTATGACACAAATAAATATATACATTATTATATATTAATGTTAGAATGAGGACCCTTTTTGGTAGGCTAGAACTTGTTTCTTTTCTCATACAAATAAGACCTAATCTACATTCATAACTACCAATCTGCCTAAGCAGAAACCTCCCAAATTCTTTTTGAAAATTGTATCACTCAAAATGATCCTAAAGGGCCTTAAAATTCTATCAGTCCTTTAAAAAAAACACTACAGACTTAATATCCCGACGACGGTTGGTACAAGCAGTGGCGGATTTGCCCTAAGGCCCAGGAGGCCCGGGCTTAGGGCGGCCAATCGTGGCAAAAAATTCACTAATGATAACAAGAAATAACTCAAAGTACGTAAATATTCTAAAGGCTCGCGCGCATTATGGTGGGCCGCACTGCGCCGCATCGTATAACAATAATCTTCCTAAATCACTTTTGTACTTTTTATAAATAAAATATAGATAATTTAATGTGAAGTAATTATTTCGTTCATATAAAATGTACGTATAAGTTATTGCGTACATATAAATGACTTTTACGATACGAGTTTTGTAACACGTTGTAAAACACTTATTAAATCTTATCTTGTATGAGAATAAACCTGTAATTAAATAAATAAAACCCTTTTGAAATGTTTTATTTAAATATGCAATTATCCCTGAAACCTCGCCAAATATTACAAACTAGCAGATATTATAGTTAACTAAAATTCTGAATCGATTTCAATAAAAGTTGGCAAAATAGTAAATTCATCATGTACTTAACATGATGGATGCTGACAAACGGGTGGCTGGTACTTACTACATGGCCTGGGGCATCGGGAGGCCAAGACTGCAAATCCGCCACTGCGTAAAATGCTTTATGAGAGCTATAGAATAAAAAATGAAATATGCAGATTCAGTCTTACTTGTAAATAAATTACTTCATACAAGGAATGAAACTTGCCTATCTGCGAATTAATATGCTCTTTGAAGTCAGCGTTCACCCGCCAACAGGCGACCAAAATAAAAACAAACACGCAATGCTCGGGTAAGATTGTCTCGTAAAAACTACACTTGAATACCTTTATATAGAAGCCTTTAAGTTTATACTACACAAATAACCAATTAAGACTACCTTTTTTGGAAATTTACTGTAATACGATACAAAGTCGCTAAAGAAAACAATCGTAGTGTACTTATATTGTAATATTAGAAAAATACTAGCGGGCCGGGCGGACGATGTTCTGCCTTCATAATAAAAACAATCCAAAATTCAACCGTAGCACCACCTACCAGCTCCAATTGTGAATCTAAACCATTTTCGGATCCACCGGAACACGCACACAAAATTTCATCAAAATCGGTCCAGCCGTTTAGGAGGAGTTCCGTGACATACACACGTACAGAAGAAATTTATATATAAAGAAAATTTAGCATTGTATCCAAATACGTTCTCGTTGATCGAATGCGGCGACATTCAAAGTGGGCCCGTGGATTAATCACCAGGGTTCCGCGAATCAATTATATTTCACACTAGCCTTTTACCGCGACTTCGTTCGAGTGGAATAGTTACTTTGGGCTAACGATAACACGCAGCGGAAGCTCTCATGAGAAAAAAAAAACGATTTTGAAACATTCTTCATTGGTGTTTCGCTCCTATTGGTCTTAGCGTGATTATATATAGCCTATAACCTTCCCCGATAAATGAGCTATATAACATTGAAATAATTTTTCAAATCGGACCGGCAGTTCCTGAGATTGCCCCCTACATCGTCACAAACTGACAAATTTTACCTCTTTATAATATAGAAGATGAATCGTGTCTTGTTATTATTTTATGTAATTCTAATGTCACAATTTTTATTTACAATTATGATTTCCAATTAAGTCGCCTTTATTAATTATAACTTTATTCAGGACTTCATAATAAAAAAAAATATTTTAAGCATTATTGATATACAAAAACCCAAGATGCACACTTAACGTCTCACAGTCGGCACACGAAAATGAGTGCATAATTCTGGATTATGAAGTAATTTCAAATAGTCTCGCATCGCCTGGGTCTTTGTGAAAACAACTTGAAACCTTTGATCAAAGACAAAAGAGGCTTCATAAATCTCATAAGACAACTTTTTTTCTACATAGTCTTCTCATCTTATCTTATCAAAATATTAGCGGACGCGGCGGACGTTATCCCGCCCTGATAATAAAAAAAAATCCTTGACAAATTATATAGAGACCTCACGAATCCCTTTATCTACTGGTGAAAATCGCATGAAGCTCCGTTCAGTAGTTTTTGAGTTTAGCGCGAACAAACAGTCAGACAGACTTGGCAGAAGACTTTGTTCTATATGTTATATGTAATGATTCATCTAATATATATGTTGTAAGTGTAACTGTGATATACAAGAAAACTTCCAATACATATATGTATATACTAGCCGGCCCGGCAGACGTTGTCCCGCCCTGATTATAAAAAAATCCTGGACAAATTATATACCAAAACGTTCCTCGTGAATCACTTTATTCATTGGTGAAAACCGCATAAAGATCCGTTCAGTAGTTTTTGAATTTATCGCGAACAGACAAACAGACAGACGCGGTAGGGGACTTTGTTTTATACTATGTAATGATATATGGCCAATAAATAAACTTTTAATTTAAATAAAATTGGCAATGTAATCAAAAGTAGCCTAGACCATCTACGAAAATTCCGCATTGAATATTCATAGCCCTATCTCGATAAGTTATTGATCTTTTGATGTGACTGAGCTCCAAATGTGCTATATTTTCATTAAATATATTCATATATATAAATTAATATATATAGATATATATTCAAGGATAGTCAACGAGAAGCCGTGAAACGAAACGGCGAGTAAACGTGGCGTCGCAACCGAATCGAATATTTACCAAACTAAGCGTTCACAAAGATCAGTCCGCTAAAGAAAACGGATGAGGGTTGTTTACGTTTACCGGAGCCGTCCCCTGAGGTGGTGTAGCTATAGAAAAACCGTGATCGATACTGTACGAGAAGCACGAATGTCCCGGGGGCGCGTCAATTTGGGCCCCCGGACTCGTCAGCGCCAAATTATCCCGACGTCTTTAAATGGAATTTCGCGGGTCACGCGGACTACGGCGAGTCGTTGCGAGTTTCCCTAAGCGCTCAGAGGGTGGGATTGTGGGGGGGGGGGGGGGGGGTTTGTTGTCCGCGCTCTCAATGACGTCCCAAGACGATTACTTACACACGTGACGCCTACGTAATATGTATTTAAGTGGTATTAAAATTATTTATAATTAATTTCCCATAGACATTTTTGTATTCAACTGTACTACAATCGACGTGTGTGTTTAGTGTGTGACACTATTATTTTTTAATAGGTTCACAAACCAGACGTCACACCAAGAATAATGCATATGTGTGTCTTAATAAAATACACTATTTCCATTTTATTTTATGAGGTAGAAAAATGTCGGAAATAGTAAGAGGTTTTTTAATTATTCTCGTTATAATATATAATATTACATTTTTTTTTATTTCGTAAATCTATATTTTCAATTTGAGGAAGGTTGCTATGCAGACTGGTATTATGACAATCTTTTTTCCACAGATAGCTGAAGCCAATTTGAACTTTCAGGTCTATCAAAGTATCCGGACACACGCTACCACAATCGATATATGTTATAGATTAACCTTTTTTACAACAAAGTTCCTTAACGCAGTTTATGGTACAAGTTAACTGGAAGAAATCGTCACTTAAGGAAAAAGCGTTGTCTGCTACGTATTACTTGTAAAGTCTCTCTGAACTACTCTTACTATGGTATCATATGGTAATGTCTATGTATACCTAATATAAGTAACATATATACATTTGTAGTTGTCTAACGCAGTACGACAAGCTATCACAGTTCCTTCGTAAGTTTCATCCAATCACCAATGTTTGATCAAATATAGTCTAATCGACTTGCATGTGATTTGTCATCTACTCTCGCAATGGTCAAATTAATCTCGACCAACACGCCAACAAGCGAGTGTAATCACGAACGGTGTCCGCTCGCGCGTAAATTACGTATACCGTCCAACATGTCTTGAACTTTTATTATCGTTTCTCGCGGATACGAGTAAAGATCTGTTTATATTAGCCGCTGCGTAGAACCCACGCGTCCTTCGCTAATGTCCGCTTAGGCAGGCCCCCGAGCGCTCCCACAGGCTATCGCGTGCCTTTTACAGTACGTCTTAGTGCTCGGCGCACACGTCCGGAATCCTAAATAATTGTTTATTTTATTGTCACTAAGTTCGAACGAGTATATAAGAGCGAGAATATGTTATTGGGAATATTGAAAAACCTCTCGTCCAACGATCGCAATTAAAATTTAAACCGTGTACGTGATATCGTTAGGTGCAAATGGATAAGTAATATTTGATTTATTTCTTCTTATGTACGTAATTTACTGTGCAATATATAGGTTAGCAAATACTTAAAAATTTTAAGACATTATCCACATCATTTTATAGTAAACAAACAGTGCCCGCGGTTTCGTACAAAATTATTTTCGTCTTATATTTTTTTTACTCAAGTTACATTAATTTTAAAAGATTTATTGACAATTTTCTCAATCGCGTTTTAACAAGTCCTTCTCGTATACAGAGTTTCAAACGAATCGGTCATTTTTCTTTATTCAAACTGACTACGCTATTAATTCCACAGACCATTATAGCTTCACCGGACTAGTAAGGCGAGCGCTTAAAGCACTCGGTCGATTATTTTTGTAATCAGCAGTCAGCTCAAGGGTGCACGGCACACCTCGGCTTGGACTGTCGCCTATATGCAACACCGCGAATCTAACTAAACTAAAGTTATTCATACCTGTATACGGCAGTGAGTCATACAATTGTGCTTGTATTGACTGTAAATTAATTCAGTTCGAATAAGCGAAAACAGAAAACTCTTACACTATATGTGTGCGTGTATGTGATGAGGTGATCTGTTATGTGATCAAGTCGTTTTATGAGTTATATCAAAACAAACAAACAGACAGAACGAAAGATGTCATATCATATTGGTGACCAACGTCTTTTATAATAGCTATGCATATATGATAAAATATGGAACAGACAGATCTATAAGTGTATTAATCCCATGGTTAATATTTTAAGATCCAGATTTCAAAATGGCGGATTATATTTTTAAAGACTTAGCCATTTTCTTAGTTTATTTAAGTCATTGTTTGAGTTTCTTCAAATTTTGTACTAAATACGGTATATTCTTAAAACTTATGCTGCCAACAGCCGGTTGACCAGTGCTCCATTCATTTGTATGGAGCTTAAATCCTTATAGTTTTGTACAATCCAGGGGTTAATAGATAGATAGTTAATAGATATTAAATTTCACAACTGTAATAGTTTTAAGTACCTTGATATATAAACGCCAATTTATTATAAAATTAAATAACCAATTTATTATTTACTTCGATAATTAAATTCCTATTTTCATTCCAGTCAATGTAACAAGAGACGATTCAATTTTTCACACCTAATTAAACCGGTCGTCGAATAAACCGAAAGTTGCCTAACCTTATTAAATATGGCCGCGCTCGCCTGCCTCTGTCTGTATTATCTTGCGACATCGCGCTATGTCCCCGGCAAATCCAATATCCGTACGCGTAATAACAATCGCGAATGTCTATCGGCTGCGCGTAAATTATGCACAATGGGGCAATCCGAAACAAGTAACCCCGATAATATGAAATCAACCTTATCACCTCGGAATACGTGTTAAGCTATATGTTAAGATAACTCTGCACGCGGACAGTCGCCGCCGTCGACGCCGCCGTGCTAATGGCCATGCGACCCTCCCTCTGCCCCGCTTTAGTCCCTCAAGTAATGTACACATCCAGGAATAAAGGGAAAACTCACGGCCTAATTCCATAAAGTGGAATAGAAATTCGAAATGGAATTAACAGTCAAATACTGTCTCCGAATGCACCAGAATTCTTAATTCTTATTTTTCCTTGCAACATATAGTTTTACGAAAAACGCTGTTGATACGGTAGTCCGGTGAAGCTGTTAAGACCTTATATATATATATATATATACTAGCGGGCCCGGCAGACGTTGTCCCGCCCTAATTATAAAAAAAATCCTTGAGAAATTATATATCAAAACGTTCCTCATGAATCACTTTATCTATTGTTGAAAACCGCATGAAAATCCGTTCACTAGTTTTTGAGTATTTCGCGAACAGACAGACAGACTCGGTAGGGGACTTTGTTTTATACTATGTAATCATAATGATATATATATACAACAACAATGTTATATAAACAAAAAGGTATTTTTAGAACAATTAAACAATTATTTCGGAACAACTCATTTGGCTTCATACGACACGGTATATCTGGAATATAAACCTACGTAAGACTGTAACTATACATCGTACTAATTAATGATAAAAGTGACTACACGATAAGAGTGAAAATACGTGATTGATGACAACCAGAGTCAAACATTATACATACGATTCAGCGTCACTGAGCCGTCTGTGACGGTTCACTTTCGTTCAATGTTCAATGTGTCTAAAGAAGTTTTCACTTCAAAGGTGTACATGGTTGGATGGATAGCGTCTAACATTGGGTTCATCGTACATCATAATCATCAGCCTGTAAGAGGCTCACTGCAGGGCCATAAGCTCTTCCCGAAGGAAGGCATGGGGCATAATCACCACGCCAGCCCACGACCTATTGGTGATTTCTAACTCCGAGAAATCCAGTGTTCCATATCTTTCACACACACGGTGGTACTACAAGAATATTTCTAAGGTCCAGGTTTCCTCACGATATTTTTCTTCAACGTCAGCCGATAGTGATACCAATTGAATTTAGTAAAATTACGCGAATTCGGAAAAACTCGTTGGCACATGCCGGGGTTCGAACCTGCGGACATCGGATTGATATACTACGCACCGATCAATCCATTAGGCCACTACGATTACAAGCCATAGAGCGAAGTGCAATTAGTGTAAAAAATAAGTATAAAATTAATTTAGGAATTAGTATTAACACATATTTAAGGTAACTAGTGGTCGCCTAGTGATCGAGATTCGGCCATAATTCATGTTGACATTCAATAAGACCAGAAAAAATAATTATTATTTCAGTGGTTTCTAATATCTAATAAATTTTATAATTAATTACTAATGTATATTATGAATTTACATTTTGTATTACTATAAAATTAACCTACATTTTGGCCAGTTAATTTCAAAGGGCACGTAAGGTATGGAACGTAAGTCATGTTAAAAATATTGAATGTAGGATGAAAAACGGTAATTGGAACGTAAGAAGTATGAAGGATGTTCGATACGTCTTTATCATTTACATGTGTGTATATGTTGTGTAAAATTCAAGCAGTAGTGTGAGTAATGTATATTTTAATTAATGTAATATGCTTGCAATGCATTTTATATTAAAAAAATAGCTTTCTGCACTTCTCCTCCATATAAACTTTAACTAGTTTCAGTTTCAAGTTAGCTAGCTAGCTAGCAAGCTAAGTTTCAAGTTCATCCGTTCGCGCAATTCGTTTAAAAAGGGGTACAAAGTTTTGGTTTCACGTAATATAAGATATATATTTAAGGTAATAATAGATTTGATTACGATCATACTTTCATGAAAGTGACGTGAAAGTAAAGAGAAGACGATTTTTTTGTAGAAATGTCACAACCCTAATCATATTTTCGTTCAGCAGAATGTACGCCGCGTTGCGCCGGCAGAAGCCTGCAAAAGTCGCATTTTTTTCGCGTACTGAACGAGCACACTGGAGCTCTGGGAGGCAACAAAACGACGCGACACGACGGCCGCTGCTCTACCGTCAGACGCCGCTCTAATTTGAGCTCGCTTCCGTCGTGAAAATATTCGGGACATACAGACTTTATACACACCCACTATACTAAGAATTATTTTTAAATCTCTGATGATGTATAATTAACTTTATTGATATATAAATCATGAATACGGCCGGTCACGCTTATGTAGCATGTTATGACGCGAAATTATAAATTTATATCCTGCCAAAAATGTTGGTGAATATTTAGGAAGGTAGAAAGTTACGAACTAATTTTGCGTCTTTTAACCACTCCAAAGTGTATAAATACGAGAGACCATATAGAGCAGCCATACTCAACCTGCGACCCGCCGGATCTTTGTAGTGGACCCACCCGATTATACTTTATTTTCAATTATTTTAAATTTCGTGCCCATCAGAAAAACTATGGGCACGCTGAGTAAATTAAATGGATCCTAGATAACCCGACCGCAATGTGTTCCTTATGATATAAGGGTTATACCAAGCTTGTTTTATGGGATAACCATTTTTCACTACATTAATACGTTGTTAATTTAAAATTACGTTTTTTTATTTAATACCTAAATATCTGTAGTTTGCGGCCCGTTTAAAAAAAAGGCCGAATACCACTGACATAGAGTATCGGACTATTTCGAAACGAGAACGTCTTACATGGTAGTCATTAGTTGATTGTATTGATGAGCCGGGCACAGCCGCGTCGCGTCGTGTCAGCGGACCGTAAGACGCGAGTGAAGGCGGGCGGGTGGCTCGCCCACACGCCTCGCGTGTGCCCGCGATATAATTCACATGGCTAGCGTACACGCGCAATTTACTTAGGGTTGACCGACAAGCTGACTTAATGATAATAATTATAATTTGGGACCTCGCGAATCATTAAAGACTAAGTTTCAGGAATTCGGTATTTTAACTCTGCCCGCCCAATATATTGTTGAGAATTTGATGTATGTCCGCAAAAACTTAAATAATCTGGATTTAGTAAAAGACCGACATAACTAGAAACAATCACAAACTGGTCACTCCATGTTTCAGGCTCACTAAGAACAGTAACAGTTTTCTGGGTAATAGTGTTAGATTTTATAACAAAGCCCCAAAACACATTACCGATTTACCTGATAGTAAGTTCAAGTGTTATGTCAAGCGCGTCTTAATACATAGGATGAATCAATATGTGAACGATGGCGACGTCTGGAAGTGACGCCTCTCTCTGTGCATCCAACAAAAACAAATGTAACTTTATTTTTAAGTTAGTTCTTAGATAGTTAATTCTTCTTCTAGTTCTTAATAGTTCTAAGTCTAGGCGTAACAGACCGTGTTCCTTAAGAACTAAGTTGGAAAGCCTCACATAACTTTCATAGGTTCTAACCACTCTGTTTTTTTAGGCAAATCATTGATTACAATTTCTGTGAATCAAAGGGAAAGTTTCGTCTTATTTTCTAATATTAAGCTGATAAGTCGCGAGTTCAATCTAAGTCCAGGCGTAATAGGCCGTGTTCCTTAAGAACTAAGTTGGAAAGCCTCACGTTCCTTTCATAAGTTCTATCAAGCTGTTTTTTTTTAGGAAAATCATTGATTATAATTTCTGTGAATCAAAGGGAAAGTTTCGTCTTATTTTGTAATATTAAGCTGATAAGTTGCGAGTTCAATTTAAGTCCACGCGTAATAGGCTGTGTTCCTTAAGAACTAAGTTGGAAAGCCTCACGTTCCTTACATAGGTTCTATCACTCGGTTTGTTGAGGGAAATTATTGATTACAACTTTTCACAATCAAAGCGAATCCGTTTCATCTTATTTTTTTATATGGAGCCCATAAGTCGCGAGTTCGAATCCCGTATATGACTGTCATTTGTGTGACAACCATATTTGTTAGATATACGTGGAATATTTATTATACATGTTATACGACATACACTATGCTCAGTTTTCAATCGACTGTGTCTGAAAATAAAAAAGTTTGCATCCTTAATGAGGAAAGCGGAATCTCCCAACTGCGATGTATGTCGAAAAATTAATTATGCGCATCACTTTATGATGGAGTGTGCCAAGAACAGCATCGAAAGTGAGTGGTTGATGAGTAATATCAGAAGTAGTTGCCAGAGTATAGATATTTGTCACAACATCTTAGCAAAACCCTGTTCGGGTGAGGCTAAGATTCTGTATCACTTGGTAATGACCGCTCACCAGCGGTACTCTCCTGATGAAGCTAGAAAGAATGGTGAACAATGGGGCTGATATGTTTGTTGGAATAAAAGCCCTTAGAAATAAAATAAATTAAAAAAAAAGTTATATTAATAATATAATTCCTTTTTTGCAAATACACAACCCTATAGCGGACGAGTGTCAGATGGTATGGGGGGACGCAGGCGGGCGCGGGCGCCTTGACAGCGGCGCAGCGCCGTTAATTCCTGAACGCTCCTCGCGAGCGATTGACAACGCGGTCGGAATTTATCGACGCGCACACTCACCGTCGCCGCTACTCTATAGTGATGTGCATGGTTTGTCGATATGTGACAAAATAAAAAAAAACGTCAAGGCAGTCATAGAAGTCATGTCGGTAGAAGTGAAAACTCTAGATATTAATAAGTTCGCAACTTCTTATCTTTGCCGTACCGTAAAACTGTGGAACAACCTCCCGGCCAGTGTGTTCCTTCCCTCTTATGATATGGGCATCAAGCGTAACGTGAACAAGCATTTACGCAGGCCGGCATGACTGCAGAGATGAACATGGAGCATGAAACACACCGTCACGAAAAACCGACACCCTGAAGTTAGCTATAGTCAACATTTTGTTTCTTTGTATTTCTTTGTATTAAAACTTTCAATGTATTAAATACCTTTTTTCTATTGTTAGTGTCGTTTTTTCTACAAAAGTAGAATAAGGCGAAAGATAACATTATTGAAAAGATTTTTATCTTGTTACGCCAAAGAAGTATAACTTCTAACGCGTGTACATAAGTAC
Organism: Antheraea yamamai; assembly: GCA_036509395.1. Classification (NCBI taxonomy): domain Eukaryota; kingdom Metazoa; phylum Arthropoda; class Insecta; order Lepidoptera; family Saturniidae; genus Antheraea; species Antheraea yamamai. The sequence goes on along the minus strand of AP028448.1, from coordinate 6,836,924 downwards.
ACACACACTTTTTTTTATCAAACTCACAATATGTCTAATCCTGATAATATTGTTTCGTTCGGCAAATTATTATTTCTAAAATTACATTGCGATGATGGTTCACTGGTTAACATATTCTGACACTTATTCAATTGTCACCGCGCCGGTTCGAATCCTTGTAAATAAGCCGGAGCTTTCAGAGAAGGAAAACATTGTGATGAAACCATGACATATGTGGTGGGGCTTTTTCTAAGACTATCTACTTTTTTTTATATAATAGGAGGCTTACGAACATGTGGGTCACCTGATGTTAAGTGACAACCACCGTCCATAGACACTAGCAACACCAGGGGAGTCACAAGTGCGTTGCCAGCCTGTATTTGGGGGTAGTGGGGAATTGGGGGATGGGGAGAGGAGGTGAGTATCCGGCGTTCTCACTGACCAAACGAAACGCAACAATGCAAGCACTGTTACTTTACAAATCGGGTGAGATTGTGGTCGGACGCTGTAATCTATAAAATATTAAAGCTCAAAAATATTGCAATGGCATAAACCATAGGTCCCCAAACTTTTTTGTCTTATAGACCACTTCCCTGATATCGATCCTTTTACCAATTTCTCAACTTTAAATATATTCTGAAAAGGTGGTCTTATTATTCATGTAAAGAGATATGTCTAGATATTATATAGAAGCATTTTAATCATTGTTATATATTATTATTATTATATACTAGCGGGCCCGGCAGACGTTGTCCCGCCCTGATTATAAAAAAATCCTGGACAAATTATATACCAAAACGTTCCTCGTGAATCACTTTATCCACTGGTGAAAACCGCATAAGGATCCGTTCAGTAGTTTTTGAGTTTATCGCGAACAGACAGACGACAGACGCGGTAGGGGACTTTTGTTTTATACTATGTAATGAAGTAGATTGAATGTTTATATCTATTGTTTCATTAATGGAGAGCCAAAATTAAATCCACGACCTGTTTAAATGAGCTCATTATGCATCGAGATCTTTGAATCTTTTGGAACCCCAATTTATTTTTACCTCTGACATCGACCCCTTTACTAATCGTCATAGACCCCTGCGGATCAATATAGACTACTTTGGTAATCACAAGCAAGGATAAGACAAATTATATGCATTATAAACGTACAATACTGACATATCGATATCGACAATCTTATAGAATATATATTGTCATCACTAGCCCGCACTCCGAGTTCTGTTGCCGATGAGTATATAGGCTATATACTGGTGAGTAAATAAGGGTATGCCTTTTAGGTCCAACCACGTCTATCGCAGGCTGCCGCCTAACCTCAGACGCTTGACTAGATATTTGGTAATGTTACTGTGTACATCTGGATCCGAGATCAATATGTTTCAGACGAGTTTCTCATGTGATGTAATGTTAACTAGATAATTATTAATTATACTATTTACTCCTTTAAGAAATGAAGATCGCTTGACCCGATTATATCTAAAGACTAACAGCGGCTTGCGACTTCGTCCGCATATGTAATTTTATAAACTATTATAGTTGCAAGGTACTCTACTTTTTCTGAAATAAAACTAGCCTAAATTACTCCTTATAATATCAACTATACGCTAGTGAAAGATAGATCCATCTAAACAGACATCAAACAAAACGAAAGTTTTAAAAATCCTTTGTTATAATTACCATATATAGGTACGTTGATATTCATTTAGTCATCCAACACAAAATAGATATAAGAGTTGTTGAGGTATGTATGCTTGGTACACATATATGTTTCAATATCTCATATAAGTATGAATATGTAGCTAAGCTTATGTTAGCTCAGATAGGTCGCGAATTGCATGAATCAGGCAACAAGCGTAACGTGAAGAGACATTTATGCAAGCCGGCATGACAGCGGCGACCGGCGAGGGATGAGGAATAGCGTGTCTCTCGGTAGTCGCCGTTGTTTTTGGATTGTACTGTGCTCACCATCAGGCACAGTACAGTCACTTTGCTGAGCTACGATAAAAAAAAAAAAAAACAGCCCAAGCGGAGGTGTGCCGCGCACCCTTGAGCTAGTTGTCAAAATAAAATCGGCTGAGTGCATTAAGCGCTCGCCTTTGCAGTCCGGTGAAGCTGTTAAAACCTTGCTAGGTCAATAGCATGGTCAATTCGAAAAAAAAAAATCCATTTAGTAAAAATCCATTATTTTGTGATTACAAACAGACACATAAATGTTATATATTTCATACAGACTTAAAAATTAAAATTAAAAATGATGTTCACCGTTTGAAAGATTACGAAAGTTGGCATATTCTTAGAAAAGGTTTTTCACACACATTTTGTCATAACTCGTCAATAGTTACCTCTCTAGGTACATATCAACTTCTATGGTTACCTGTTGTATGCGTAGTTATTTTTTTTATGTCACAGCAGGCAAACGAACCGGTGGGTAACCTGATGTTAAGTGGTCACCACCGTCCATTGACACTACCACCAGGGGAGTCGAAAGTGCCTTGCCAGCCTGAGTTTGAGGGAAGGGGAGCGAGGGGGGAGAAGAGAGGGAAGGGGAGGGGAGGTGGGCCTCCGGCGCTCTCACTGACCGTACGAAACGCAACCATGCAAGCACTGTTACTTCACGTCGGTTTTTTATAAGAGGGTAATACTGCCCCGGGCGAGCCGACCCATTCATGCTGAAACGAGTAATAACTTCAGAGTGGCTCTACCACCTACTTAACTTTAACAACAACACGGAAAATACTAACAGTTATACATTGAAAAAGGGATATACTTACAAATCGTTATAAAAGTAATACTTTGTTTGTTCGAAAAGGTTAATCTCAAGACTAATAATATTTTAGTATGTATAATTACTTTAAATCAGCTATATATATCGGTATGTTCTTTGTTGTTTTAACAAAACCAGCTGATGGGGGACGCTAAAATGCGGCGAAATGATTTAAAGGTCATTTTACGAGAAATAAATGAGACCGGTATGAATATTGTAAAAGATATAAAACAACTCGTAATTGATCTCTAATATATATTTTAATTCGTAACCATATATAAGTAAGCTGTACTTTTTAATATAGCCGTTAAAATCAAGCCATTTTTTGGATTGTGAATACAATAGATACACTAATTTTTATATTACTAATAATTTTCTTATAAACATGAAATGTATTGTTGAGTTTTTGGCGGGATTTTGGTCTGTCATGTAGTGGATTTTATATTTTATCCATGATCTTGTGTTACTTGACTCTATATTGTGTAAAATTGGTAGTGTTTTATGTAATATAGTTTGTTTATTGTGCATAAGTGAAGTGAATGGAAAATAATACCACGGACCATGAATTCTGAGATGCCACAAAAACTCTCAGGAAAGTTCTAACAAGATGGCCACCATCTTGTTAGTTCATTGTAATTATATCAAGAAACTTGTATACTCACTTGACAATGGCAGTAATAGTCTATTAGAAGACTGGTTGCCAAAAATAAAATAGAAGAATATATAAAATTGCAGTTTTTTCGTTTTTCGGTACTTAATCTCCGAAACAACTGAACGGATTTTAACGAAACATTCACTTGTAGATAAATTTTTCAGAAAACTATACACTCTACAAATAATTGCAAACTACCATGAGAGATAATAACCAGTAATAATGAAATTAATTATAAAGTAGCCAGTATATTAAACAGATAAACGATTTTTACAGAGTTATATAAGTAATATTTTCTTTGAATAAATATTTATATAAATAATAATAATAACCTATGTAGAAGACAGCCCACAATAGATTCAGATAGAACACGTAGTATCCATGAAATAAGAAAAGTATTACCACGAGAACAAAATCGCGTGTACTGACTAGTATGTAATATAATTCGAAGTAAATTAACGAACAGTACCAAATCGCCGCTTGAATAACAAGTAATAAAACCTGTATTTATTATGTTATGAACGGAGTTTTTATTACAGAATTAAAAATATATCGAATCTCACATCTCATTATTAGAGAACGCGAGAAAAACTTTTGTCTTCGAGAATGGTGCTTGTGGTTGTGGTAATTGTATTAAAAAATGTACTGACTTGAGTCCACCATCTAAATAAGCTCTTAAGAAATCCTTTATAGCATTTTGGCTTCAATATACCGGTTAGAGAAATGTAAGTGAAATTTTTAAAAACAGTAACGTCATATCTTCTTTTATTATTTCTGAATATAAACCGAAATTCTGATATTGTATAAGGAGTAAGATTGTCGTGTATCTATACTTAAACATTTGTGAATCAAACTACCTAATGTAGACGATGTTATGTGCACTGCTTTAATGTTTCCTTGGGTATTAGAGAATTATTATTTCTGGAATCGACACGTATTACAATTGTTTTCACACATAATAGTATAAATAATTTATACAAATAAAACGATAGAAGTCTGTGTCGTTGTGTGCGGCTTACACAAAAACTACAGAGTATACATATATTGATTTTTTTAACACTTCTTAGACACTTAAAAAAACTCTTAAAAAAACAATCATCGCAATATCTTCGTTTGATACGAAACTATTAAAATTTTAAGAAACTACGATGTTTATAAGTACCACGCGTTCAGTAATGTGTGAAGTGGATCAGGCGGTGTGATACGCATGCACAGGAGAAATTTTATAAGCAAAATATATTTTTCCTTCAGTTTTTTCTGTTTTTTTTTTCTGTATGCATAGGAATATATTATTAAGATAACACATAACCCAGGCGAAGTCGCGTGTATCGATTAGTCAACAATAATATACATTATGTGTGATACACTCGTAGATATATTTCATGATCTGTTATATTTAAACTTCAATAATAAATGTATTAAAAAAAACGCAACTCATAATGAAGTTTGAATCATACGGAATCATATGGAACTTTTGTAGTAACGCTGAATGTGATCGCTCCGTTTCAATAGGGGTTGCTGTCGCACAAAGCAAAGTTACATATTGTCAAGTTCACGCACACTAATCACTGAACAATTCTATATTGAAATATTGTTAGCAAGTTTTTGTCATCCTTATTCATAAACGAAAACATTAGAAGTTATCTTTACATAATCTTAATAATGGTTCTTGCACAAAATGCATACGTTAAGTGTGCAATTCTGTCAAAAAGTTAAACAACACACTTTTGGTAGGTGGTAGAGCCACGTTGAAGCTATTACTGGTTTCAGCATGAATGGGTCGGCTCTCCCGGGGTAGTACCACCCTCTCATAGAAAACCGACGTGAAGTAACAGTGCTTGCATTGTTGCGTTTCGTTCGGTCAGTGAGAGCGCCGGAGACCCACCTCCCCTCCCTTTCCACTTTCCCCTTCCCCTTCCCCTTCCCTTCCTCCCGCCTCCCCCACACAGGCTGGCAACGCACTTGTGACTCCCCTGGTGTTGCAAGTGTCTATGGACGGTGGTGATCACTTACATCAGGTGACCCACCTGTTCGTTTGCCTCCTATGATATAAAAAAAAAAAAAAAAACAAAGTTTGCTGTCAAATATAAGGAAATAATAAAAAAATACCGCTATTAACATTTACGAGATCTAAAGATAATACAGATAAATAATTAATATTGTTATTATTTTTTGTCAGTCACAATTGTTTTATTCGAATAATCTAAAATTTTTGGAAATTAATTTAACACTTAATTTGCCCATTGCCATTGTCGGTATCATAAATTGCAATGGCTACAACGTAGTTATTATATACTAGCCGACCCGTGCCCACTTCGTTGGGCGGTAATAGGCATTATCAAGCTACAACTTTTCTCTAGAACTCAATCATATATATCTCATAATTAAGGCAGCGTTGGTAAGAAACGTTTTCGTTCGACCACTTTTCTCCGACTCCCCAGATATTACCCCCTACAACCTCACAAACTTTACCTCTTTATAATATTATTATAGATAATATAATTAGTTAATAGCTTCTGCTCGCGATTTCGCAGGCGTGGAATAGTTATTTTGGACTAAGACGCAGCGGAAGCTCTCAAAAGGAAAAAAAGCCCCGATTTTAAAACATTTTTCATTGTAGCTCCGCTCCTATTGCCCTTAGCGTGATGATATACAGCTTATGACACTCACAAATAACGTGGCTTTCCATTGGTAAAAGAATTTACAAAATTGGTTTAGTAGTTCCTGAGATTACCCCCTACAACTTACACGAACTCACAAACTTTACCTCTTTATAATTTTAGTATATAGATTATACCCCTGCCCACGACTTCGTCCATGTAGTAATAGTTCTCTGGGCTAACACTGACAGACAGCAGCTCTAAAAAAAACATCTCGATTTTGAAACATTTTTCATCTGTGCTCCGCTCCTACTGGCCTTAGCGTGATGATATATAGCCTATAACCATTCTCGATGAATGAGCTATATAACACTGAAAGAATTATTCAAATCGGACCAGTAGTTCCTGAGATTACCCCTTACAACGCCACAACGTCACAACGTCACAACGTCACAAACTCACAAACCCACAAACTCACAACGTCACAAACTTTACCTCTTTATAATATTATAGTATAGATAAAGAATGAAAGAAAACATCGGTACACGAAAAAATAAATACATTGTCTTTTTATTTTTCATTTTAATTAAATCCGCTACTTGAACTAATGTTTTCTTTATGTTTCAATTTAAATTTGATATAATTTACTAATCTACAGGATCCAAAATTAAGATCTTTTGAATAAATTTTATATCTTGCAATTACAAAAATCATTGTAATATACACAATTGTACTATTGTTATCGACATGTATACTTGTCACTTGGCAACTCGAACATCACTAGAGGCGATGTATCAAAGAATATCCTAGCGTTACCTAAATCCAATCACTATATCCATTAAATTACCAATTTTACCGACAAATCCTTACCAATCGACATTAAATGGAGAGTTTTTAGAGCTCACGTAAGCTTTCTATAGCGTATTTGAGGTGCGTAGGCGCGATTTGCGTGATAAAGACGCCCACGCGTGACCTATCCAGAAAGGTGCGTGCTATATCCGTGGGTCGGGCTAACGAGGCGAGACCGCGCCGGGGTTCGGACTAATGTCTTCATTTGTATTCAGATTTACCTACACGTGTGTATTGTGTGTACATGCAAACAGTGAACGTCCAGGAAATCCACGGCTGATGTAAACACAGCCTTATTTATAGTCCAGTCATCTTAGTCAAAATTAGGTAAGTATCTCGGAATTTGAGATACCCAGCTATAAACTTGTATTTTGACATCCTAAAAGTTGTCTCAAAACCTACTTATAGAGGGTGTACGTGACTAATAAAATCCAAGGTCAAAGGTCCCAAAAATAGATTCTTTTTTGGACATTTTTTTGCAAATATCTCGTTTACTATGGATTTTTAGCTATTTATATTTTAAGTAAAATTGCAGAGGATTAAATTCCCTATAATCTTTGTTTCAAAAATATACCTACATAAAGAAATTACCTCAATATCTCGTATCATTTTTAATTCACTGAATGAATATGAATATAAACATATATTATAAAATATTTAATATAAAATTATTTGAATTTCTTCCAACTGAATATCCTATATTAGAGGAGGCATATATTTTACAAAAAAAAAAAAACAGAAGATTGAGAATATTTCTTACTAATTTTTCTATCACTAAATACAAGTCTTTTAAGTATTTTAACTTTATACAAATTTTAAATATACACACAATTCAATAATATACTGTAGTTATATTGTCAATTCCATTAATGTTGGCATAACTCGTCTTTTAAATCTAGCAACCCTAAGCGACAAGCTGCAGCCAGACAGACCTACTTACATACATATTTCCTGGCCCCGCAACTTTGACCCACTTTATTAGTACAATGAACTTTTATTGTTCACAACTTTTCCCTTTCCGCGAACCATTGAACTTTCACGAATCATTTTTTTTACGATATAAACGTGTCAACAGACTTACTATTTGTTACTAACTGACTAATTGTTGTACGTGACTTTGTTCATATGAAAATATATACATATATAACACATGAACTACGTGTCTTATTTTAGACTGATTGTAAGCTGTATTTTAATATTATAATTGTAATGTTTCGATCACTACTTACCACTACGAAAAATCGTAATAATATTTTATCTAGATAATACTCGGAAAAAGTATTATTTATCTTACAGTATCTATCTATAGATATATATATCTATCTTACAGTTAAAGTTTCATTAAAATTAAATCAACCGTTTCAGATATTAAGCCCAGAAAAATAAGAAAAATTACAATTTTATTAATTACTAGCTGTGCCCGCGACTTCGTCCGCGTGGAACGTTATGTAAAAACCAGTGATTAATAAAGTCATCTGAATGTGTTAAGTCCATATACTTGTCTACTTTTCTCTCGTACTTGCGCCGCGTCGTCATTAAAATCACAAACCGATTTTAATGAAACAAAGGCTAAGTTATTCTCGAAGATATGCTTTATGATTTTCTTGGTGAGGTTTTATTGTAAACCCAGTACTCTAGCAGTGATGCGTGTTCATACAAACAGACAGACAGACAGATGGACATTTCTAAAAATGATTGAATTGTATTTTATTACTTATTCCTACACACGTGCTAATATTTTTTTCACGATAATCGAAAAAGTATGGACACGTTCGATTTACATTCTCATTATATGTATAGATTGAGAGTAATGATGTTTGTTCCTTTATTTTCTCGTAAAGAATAGATGATATTTTAGATATATAAACAAGAATAACACAATATTCTCAAATAGTGTAACATACAGATACTACAGGTATTCGAATAATTAATCAGAGCATTGTTATAAATTGAATTACAGGAAAAGAAAGATAAAAAATAGGATTGCGGGGTGGTAGGGTGTCTGTACCCGACTGGATCGCGACCACCGTACACCAGGTGGAACACCCGCCATAGTGGCACGTTTGGGCGTGTCGCGTTCCGGGATCAGCCGGTGTATATCCAGAAACCGGGGGGAGACTGTCCCTGACTGGGTCGCTTTCAGGCCGGCATGACAGCGGCGACCGGCGATGGATAGTATGTCTTTCGGTGGTCGCCATTGTTTTTGGATTGTACTGTGCTTACCATCAGGCACAGTGCAGTCACTTTGCCGAGCTACAATAAAAAAAAAAAAAAAATATGAATTAATATATGAAGGATAAATCAAATAACTTAATAAATTCATTTGGTATATAATAAACTATGATAATTACTGAATTAAATTGTATCATATGACTAAACAAATAATTTGAAAAAGGCCAACGAGTGAGAAACATGTTTGGAATGATTAAGCTACCAATGTTTTTAAATTAAAACGATAAGTTGGCAAATATGAGTGCTTATTAACTTTTATAATAAACTAGCGGGCCCGGCAGACGTTGTCCCGCCCTGACTATAAATCCTTGACAAATTATATACTAAAACCTTTCTCATGAATCACTCTATCTACTGGTGAAAACCGCAAGAAAATCCGTTCAGTAGTTTTTGGGTTTATCGCGAACAGACAGACAGACAGACGTGGTAGGGGACTTTGTTTTATACTATGTAATGATACTGCAGTATAATATAAACTGTAGTATATAAATAACCACATTTTTTGTTGTACACTCAAAACATAATTTAATCAAATTTACGAAATCTTTAAACGCGCTCCCGAAAATTCTAGTCCCTCATTAGCACAGAAAAAAAAACACGAAGAGACCTCTCAATAACGAGGAAAATGCGAATCCCCGTCAATTTACATTAAAGACTCGCAAAATACACATAAAAAGACAGGGGGAAGGGAATCACAAAGCAACGAGAGAGCGCCGGATCGGTTCCTTTCATCTGGCGTCTTCCGGTGACGTAAACAGGAGAAAAAACTCCCTGAATAATAATTAGGGTTCAAGATTAGGTTCGAACGATTTCGTCATTAATTACGGAACCGGCGGCTATGTGTATCTATAGTGTTTGATTGTAGAAGGTGTTGTTTTGCGGAAATGCATCATTAAATATTATAGTGGATGTCACTTTCCATAGTTTAATTATCTATACATATAACAAGAATGTAAATCTAACGTGTCTGTACATTTATGTGAAAAAAAACTTGTTGCAATAAATAAGTAATAAAATACATTTCAATCATTTTTAGAAATGTCTGTCAGTCTGTCTGATTATTTGAACACTAAAGTACTGCGTTCACGATTAACCCTAACCGAGAAAATCATAAAGGATATCCTGAAGTAACATTTAGTCTTGGTTTCGTTAATATCGGTTTACTCTATCGAAAGTTATTGTAATTTTAATGACGACGCGACTTAAGTACGAGAAAAAAGGAGATAAGTAAATGGACTTAATACATTCAGATGATTTTATTAGTCACTCTTTTTTTACATTAGGTTCCACGCGGACGGAGTCGCGGGCTCCGCTAGTTATTAAAGACATATATATCATCGCGCTCACTCACCCGCACGCCTGATACAAAGTACATATATAAGTTACTGAGGTGTACATATGTATCTCACTAATTTCTATATTTATGAATAGTTGGCTTAGTTTAGCTTAGCTTTGCGATGTTGCGTAAATAAGTCAACACGCCAAGCCGAAGTGCGCCGTACACCTTTGAGCTGGTTGCTAAATAAAAACAGCTGAGTGCCTTAAGCGCTCGCCTTAACAGTCCGGTGAATCTGTAAAGGCCTATCAGGCCAATAGCATAGTCAGTTTGAAAAATAAACACATCCTTGCATCGGCAGGGTCAACATCGGTCTTAAGATGCTCCGTGAAGGAGCGAAACACGTGTAATTGATTGTGGTTATTACTTCATCACATGTTAATCTTCAAGCAACGCAACATTTTTATTAACAACAGCGATTAAAGAGATCGCTTTTAATAAGCTTTTATTTATCTTGCAATGCTTGTTAGTTCTTTAGGTCAGATCTTGCAAGCTGAAAGAGAAATAGTTCTTTTAGATCTAATTTTGCTAATATGCAATTTTACATGTTTGTTCTGTCCTTATTTTAGGACTGTAGCGTATTCTACACTAGAATATAATTCACGAAAATGAAATATAAACAAAATGGCCGCCACACACAACGAAAAACGAATCCGATTAAAGTTTTTAAACGCATTTGTACAAGAGCTACTTTTTAAAAGTATTTTCTTAGTATTAATTTATTTCAATGTTATGTAAACACACGTCAAAACAGAACTTGAAAGCTGACTGTCTTTCGTTTACGTGTATGCTGTCGAGGGCGTTTCTTATACATTCTGTCATAAAGAAAAATTCAACCTACATACATTTCTTCGTGCAAATTATAAACATAACGCAGCACACGTCATAGAAGCTCTGAAAAGGGACCACCTTTTCCGACTTAGCTGACAAATATCGTCATAACTGTACGTGATTTGTGTATATTGATATAATACATAACCTATGTCGTTCTGGAATAGAGTACCTTACAAATAGTGAATGAATTTATTAAATTCATTTGCCCGATTCCAGAGTTTAATTTTGTCATATGGACAAAGATACAAAATCCGTCTCTCTGCCTTTGTATTAGTATAGAGAATTTAAATATATGACCACAATCTCAGCTAATATTAGATGACGAAGTGTCCTAAACGTGTTAAACTATATGTGGATTTATTCTCAAGATAGATTTTCATATTCAGGGTTGTAGCTAATCAGGCGCGCACTAGAAAAGGTCTTACAATGTATTATAGCTTCAATACGGTATTTTTATATCATATTGCTTTAACAGCATCCTTTATATAAGGAGATCAATTGCGATTGTTACTGTATGTGTGTATATTAAAGTAGCTGGTATTCGCGACTTCGTCTGCATTGTTTATTTTATCTTAACAATATATTTTATGTACAGAGAAAAATTAAAAAGAAATTGAAAGTAAAAATATGCTTTGCTTCCACAAATTTCTTTGTAAATAATACTATACATTTACTTCCCCTCTCCTGCGCTTGTGCATCACACCGATTGCCCCACTTCTCCACCGCAAGAAAATAAACACCGCTGAACGCCAACTGTTTAAAAAAAATCGTAGTTTCTTCTAACTCTATTAACTTTATATTAAACTAGCTGATTCCCGCGACTTCGTCTGCGTCGTGTAATATCTCAATTATTGTTTTATTATATCTCAAATGCATTAGGTAGTGTTTTCCACGAAAAGTCCCAGACAGTTTGACTTTTTCTGCCACTTCCAACATTTACCCGGATATTTTAACCACGTTACAAAAAATCTTGACAAATTGTATACCTAAACCTTCCACGTGAATCATAGAGTGATTAATGATCTATTAACGAAAATAATTTTCGCGTTTACTGCGAACAGACAGACAGACGCGGCGAAGGACTTCGTTTTATAAAACGTATTTAATGACAAGCTTTGATAAGATTGACGCTTTTTTAGATAAGAAGCAAAGTGTCTACGAAGTTAAACTAGAAAATAATATCGAAATCTATGCAGTGGTTTTGGCGTGATGCGTGCACAACGGTACACCCCTATCAGATTATTCATATTAGTATTAAGTGCCTCAATTGTGATAGCATAACGTTTGTTACTACGAGCACTTGCCAATGTAGAGTTCTAACACACGTTCGTCGATGTAGCTGTCGGTTTGCCACTCAATTATAAACACTACAAGTAAATTCGGTTTGGTCTCGTATGCATATATAAAATCGATATCAGTTTTCCCAACACACGCCGGCCAGATAAACTGACAACGAAATAATCTGGCTATTTTAAGACGGCGCGGGGTTGAACTAGCATAGTGTTGCTAGAATCCCCGTTATTCCGAAATCAGCAGAGAAAAGTGAACGAATGGACTTCTCTACTTTACAATGTGGATAATAGAAACAATTTGTGTTAGAGTAAGGATTGAAAATAACTTGTAGCGTTCATTAATTTTGAATGCTATTTACAAGGTCTATACGCAAAGTGGCCACCGCTCTTTGTTCTCGATAACTCACGCAAAGTTACACGGCCGGCCCGCACTGCTACTTCGTTGTCGCTTAGTCTACAATACGACCTACATTTTATGAAACGGAGTGATTGACATATAATTCCTTCGTTGTTAAGAACCTATGTACTTAAAAATAAATGAGTTGTTACAATTAAAAATGAGCTAAATCCAATTTTAATCGTTCACGTTTAATTTTTTTAAGATTTCCCGTCTTTAAGATTTAGAGACTGAAACGCGCTCTAGTGACTGAAACGCGCTCTGCAAGGTCGGCAACACAACAGTGATGCCCTTGGTGTAGCAGTTGTGCATAAGCGACAGTGACCATTTACTATCAGGTGGACCGTCTGCCTATTTGGTGCCTTTTAGCATTAAAAAAAAGTTTTTATACACTGAGAAAGAAGTTAAAATTTTACCGTTCATTACAGATTTTACATGTAGAAAATTGGAAGATCTAATAAATAACGTAAAATATTAGAAACGGTTAAAATTTTATTTAGCTTACTTTGAAACGACTCAAACAAAAAAAATCTGCTAATTCGTTAAATTAACGAGTTCAAAACGAATAAAAGTAACGATGTCCTTCGATTTATAACATCAGCATAGGTAAACACTATTAGTAAGCAAACGAGTTTAAATTAGCGAGTAATAACAATCTTTTAGAGAAACGTTACAACTTTTGACATCTCAAACAAGGTTGAAATGGAACGAGCCGCGACTCCACGGACCCCTAAAAACCAGTATACTCTACGTAAATCAGTACACCTGGCAACATTCTCCCGGCATCACAGTCTACACAATTACCCCGGCCTAATTGACGCGGAGCCGGACGCCGGCGACGCCCGAAGCCGCCCACCCCTCCGCGCCGCGCCTTCCGGGCTCTCGGACCGGACACAACTCACTACATCTGCCGATAATCTTTTCTTGATGACGCTGTATCTACGACTACATTTGATAGCGTATTTTCCTTTACTCTTGTTCACTTACTACAATAGAAAGAGACAAGATAGGTGAAGAAATGGGATAAACATTAATTTTAGTACATTAATATGCTGCATTAATGATAGATGATGCTAGATTATTTATCTGTTACGTATGTAGTCTCAGTATTCGAAGTCAAGCGCTACCCTTTATTTCGCTTATTCAATAACTGAGTTTGCAGTCGAACGCTAATAAATAACTGAATAAAAAGCAAACTCGATCTATTTTATCACATGCCTCTTGACGCAGTGGTAGTAAGTTCTAATATAGAGCCGAAAGGTTACATGTTTGATACCCGCATCTGGGTGTTAAATATATGTATATTTATATATGTGTGCATATAAACTATATTGTTACTGTAATATAAACAAAGCTTAATACAGTCCGCGTAAAACTTTATGACCGCACTGAATATAGCTGTGTAGAACAAAAAAATTGGTTACATACTATACACCAGGTGAATATTTACGCAGTAGCAATATTTATGGAAGAGACTCTGCACTAGATTTTCGTTCTAAATCAAGTTAAAAAATAGGTGCTTAATATTTGACCTAATTATCTAGAAACATACAATAGTTATACTTAATCCTCTAAGCGCCTATATTAAAGTGCAGTGTCAATGACCGTCGGGTGAAGTGAAAGTGAAGCCAACCAAGTAACAAAGGATAGTTTTTCGAAGTTTGAACAAACAAAATGGTTTATTGACCGTTTTATTAAGGGCAGTTATTAACTGCGGGTTGCCACTCGCAGGTTTTATCACCAGTCATTCAAACTAGGTTTATTTAAGTTATCATCCATACTTTTGAAACTCTTAGAAAAAACTTTACCTAAGATTCTCTTTGTTGTCTATTAGTACTTGTTTTGATATTATTGTTTTATATGTTAAATGTGACCATGAAGTGTGATATCCTAGAATACTGCGAGTGTCTAACCTTCCACCTTTTATAATATAACAGACAACTTAAGGTTAAACAAATGCCAATTTGATATTCGTATAATCATATTTTAACTTTTTTTCATATTAGACATTTGACGATATTATACTGAAGCACGAAATTACGGTTATATTCCGAGCGACCAAAAAGATTGACGAGGACGGTGGTTAAGAATAAATAGGCCGTGTTTGAGATTATATCCAAACAAAATAAGGTTGACTTAACAAATACTATGGTAAAATATAGATTTCTTGGATAAAATCCTTTAATGGTATCGTGTCATTAGACGTCACGGGATTTTATAAACATACATAAAGTGTAGAAAGATTAGGTACATAGAAAAATAAATCCCTAGCGACAATTCCTTACTTAGTATTAACTCCGTACAAAGGGGATCCCGCTGTTCGAGACTTCATTAAGTCGCAGCACGTCTCCTTAGCGAGGTGTCAACACTACCGGTTCGCTAACGTTCAGGATAATTAAAAACTCGCGAAGACCTGTCGGCGACGGGCGGTGAGGGACGGGCGACGGGGGTTTGTGCCGCGACGAGGGCGGGTGCCGCGGGGGTCCGCGTAACGAACGCACTAATTAATAAGGGTCCGATATTGATTTACGAGGTACCGCGTGTGAGAGGCCCGGGGGCCGCCAGGAATAATGATGGGAACTCGCTTAGATAAAGCTTCGCTCACACGAGACCGCACCGCGCGTCATGTTACGTGCGACACGCGAGGGGCCACTCGTGTGCTTCCACCCGATCCAATCCAGTACGATCGACGAACATACCCAATAATTTGTTTTAAGGCAGTAACTACAATTTATATCTCACCGAACTCTAGGATGTGTTATTTATTTTTTGTATTGTAATTTTATGATTACTGCTTAGCTCTTCCAGATCAACATTATAACCTATCAACAAGGCTTCGTCAAAATTGGTTTAGCCCTTTCAGAGATCAGCTCAGATAAATAACAAAATGTATTAGTTATATGTATTATCGTGTTTTTTATCGAAAAGTTAATTATACTAATCATGTTACTACAATACGCACATAGATGGCGCTAAAGCGTATTTCACTGTTATTAAGTTTTTTGACCTCAGACTAAGTCACGGACGATTTCTAGTGTATATGTATGAAAGGAAACAAATTTCGTCAGACGTATGGCCTCTCTTTGTATCAACAATCGTAGGTTATTAAAACAATTTGAAGTTTACACTTTACAGTTTAAGATTCTGACAATACAGTCACGTTGCGTCTTTGTTTGAACAATGCTACGAAAGGAAACACAAAGACGAACTGAGAATTACAGAATAATAACTATTTATTTGCCACTTCAGAAGTGAACGTCTGGCGACAATCACGCCTGATGTTAAGTCTCTTTGTGCCTGAGTTGATAACACAGTAAGCCTGCGTCCTACGTAGGCGATTCAAAGCGAACGCGATTGCGAAGCGATTCGATGCGGTGACACGCGAAATCAAAGCGATGCGGTGCGACGCCGCGGTTTTGTCTTACGTGCGCGCGAATCGTTCCGCCGATCGCCGTTATCGGTCAGTGGTCTTTGTGTGTTTCTCATTGCAGCACATAGAGCAATACTCTTAGAGAATTCATTGCCCAAATATCAAATATTGAAGAAGTATGCCCATCAGAGAAATGAAACTAATATTATTATTTAGAAAGGTATATACATGGGGAATTTCACAAGTTGTACCAAAAGTTACGGACTGAAGCCTTGTTATTCAAGGGATATTGTCGAATGTTGTCAACAACATTTGACTATATTGTGCATGCCATAAAACCTTGAATGGCATTTATTAAAAGTTCTATATGCGACATTGTTTCCAACGCAATCGACAACCGCCGCCGCGTCATATTCGCGCGAAAATATCAAACGAACTGATCGTGCTCGCTTCGCTTCGCGCCGCGCCGTTCCCACACCGCGCCTGTAATGGTCACGTAGGCCACTTCAATAGATGTCACCTGTTTGTATTTTTCGCACCGCGTCGCACCGTTTCGCGTTCGCAAGCAAATCGCTCACCTAGGACACGGCCTCAGCCTTTAACGATCTGACTCTCAATTGCCCTAATAGCAACCGTGCGCAAACGGGGCGGTCCACTAGTTAAAAATATATAAATCTATTCACTTTTTTTTTCGCGAACTGACTACGCTATTGGCCTAGCAAGGCCTTAACAGCTTCGCCGGACTTCAATCTATTCACCTGAACCTGAGAAATATTCCTATATTACCCCGTATGTGGGAAAATATAGAACTATGGAATTCTCTGAGTTTGAAATCGCTAATACGTCATGGGCTGGCGTGGTGATTGCGCCCATAATTTCCTTCCGGAGGAGGCCTATGCCTCTGAAGTAGACTTTAATGAATCTACAGCTAGTATATGGTTGTTATATTTGTCGTTTACGTCTCTTTCATACACTCTTGTCGAGTCTTGTCGCATATCGTTTTATTCGTTTCTGCTTGCTTAATAATGTTATTAGGTAATAAACCATGAAAGAGCGAGAAAGATCTATAAAATGATACAGTATGATTATAGGATTTATTGATGCCAAGCAATTAGAAGATTAAAACTTTAATAAGTAATTAATTCTATTAAAATTTTTATGAAAACTGTAAATGAGAATAAATATATGTTAATCTATATTAAATGAATATGTTAAAAATAAAAACAAATAAAGTTGTCATTGAATAAATGGCAAAAATACAAAAAAAAACACCTGGTATATAATTCTAGATGCATTACATTAAATAAATAAATAGAATTTTAGTCAATCCAAAGGATTTGTATGAATTATTCTACCCGAAAATCGACTGAGAGACTAAGAGGCATTACGAAAAAAATCTCAATTTCCATTTATATCCACGTTATAGCGAGGTGGTCGCCGCCGCCGGCACAACGCGGGCTTTGCATTGCATTCGAAAGAAACGCAAAAAGAGCAAGGAATCCCCCCGCGGACGTTACGGGAACGCGCCACCCCACTCCCGATATCCCCTACCTCGAGTCACGCTATACGTATAATTCCTACATGTTCAAAATTCATGATAAAATAAGAACTCATATTCCACTGTATTCTGAATTCCACAGATGTGTAAAAGTATTTTGATGACAAACAGTACAACAACCAGTATACAAAGAAACGCGCTATGGAGTCTATCTTTCTGGCGACAGTTATAAGTGTAGACGTAACATCGTGTAGGTGGTAGAGCCACGCTGAAGCTATTATTGGTTTCAGCATGAATGGGTCGGCTCGTCCGGGTTAGTACCACTCGACCCACAGAAAACCGATGTGAAGTAACAGTGCTTGCACTGTTGCGTTTCGTTCGGTCAGTGAGAGCGTCAGATACCCACCTCCCCGCCCCCTCTCCCCTCCCATTCACCCCCTCCCGCCCCCACTCCCCCTCCCTCAAACACAGGCAGGCAACGCACTTGCGACTCCCCTGGTGTTGCTGGTGTCTATGGATAGCGGTGATCACTTACCATCAGGTGACCCGCCTGTTCATTTGCCCCCTACAATATAAAAACAAATATATTTAATTAAAAATAAACTATACGTATAATATAATATACAAATGTATTTATATTCTTTTCCAAAATCGCTTCGGATGAGTTGAGTAATTAAGGTGTGAAAGTGTAAGAAACAAACAGACAAACTGACTTTCGCATTTTATAATATTAGATAGAATTATGATGGGAAAAATATTGCCGTGTATGGATACCTACTCGCGAACTGATAGCACTAAAATTTGCCATAGAGATAGCTTAGAACTCGGAAAAGAACATGCCGAAAAACACATCATACTAGCCTCTGCCCGCGACTTCGTCCGCGCGGAAGAGTTATTTGTGCTAACGCTAACACGCAGCGGAAGCTCTCAACAGGAAAAAACCCCGATTCTGAAATATCCTTGATTAAACCTTCCTCATGAATCACTTTATCTACGGGTGAAAACACCACGAAAATCCGTTCAGGAGTTTTTCAGTTTATCGTGAACACACAGACATGGCAGAGGACTTTGTTTTAAAAAATGTAGTGATAAATCGATTCCTAAAGCATTAAAATCTCAGTATAAGAGACAAGTCAGTAGATAATATTTTTATACCGTTAACTAAATTTGTATTTGATGATTATTGTTCGCCCAAGTGCACCGCCGATCGACACGTACTGAATTACTTTATTTATTGTTGGTTTACTGCAGCGAGCGTACTCGTTAGTGCTTTGCTCGTAAAACAGAATCGAGCTGAGTCTCACCTGGTGCACTACTGTTCTCTCATACTTATTACGTGTACCATCCATTTGTGTATTTGTGATTTTTTACAATTGCAATTGTATTATTATAGTATAAGCAACAAGTTAGAGGGAAGAGCCTTTTAATGAGCCTATTAGTATTTATTACCTAAACAATAGTCTTTGTAATTAGTATTTATTAGCTTAATTGAATACCGTAAAGGGTTAATATGCTAAGAACGTAATTATTTCATTTGATTAAAATATTTAAAATGGCGAGTTTTATATTTTAGTATACTTTCTAACATTAAAGCGGTCACTGTAATTTAAATATACAACTTACACTTCAGTACTGTTCTGTTTTACTAATTCCTATCACAAATAATTCTGCACTGTTTTGCAGTTCACAATACTTATTTTAATAGCTTCGGTTAAAATATTGTAATAGATTATAACGTCAGTCAGTTTGTGTCAACTTAATTTACCTTTAACCTGATAACTTATTCGAGATATTGTCAAATGTACCCATAATAAAGTCTGGACAAGACACATTTATGATTTTAACAAAGAATGATATCAACAATTTATACAGTAGACTTTCCTTATTCCCGAAGGATAGGTTTCATAGTTATGTCGCGAATACGGAATCGTTTTATTATAGAAATATAAGGAATGCATTCTAAGGTAAAAAAATTGAATAAGAATATATCAAAATAAAATCAAGTTATCGAGCAAAACACTATTATTTTTAATTAAATTACATGAAGAATTAAAGTTAAATACTTTCATATACTTCTTTTTTTTCATTGTTTTGCAACTTTTATTAGGTCATTTAATTTTACATAAATAAAATTAATAGTTTTAACCTCGAGATGGAATAGGGAATATTGTCGAAAAGGAGAACAACCTTGAAGGCTACATACTGGTAAAATTTTCTATCCAGTCACAAATACAAAAAAAAATATCACAATTATTTTACCCGCGAAGGAAAGTCTATAGTACTCTTCAAAATAATTATTCCTAGTGTTTCATAGGTTATATTATAATTATTATAGCTGTGCCCGAGACTTCGTCCGCGTAGAACTTAATGCAAAAGACAGTCGTTCGTTTATTTGTCTTAGATATTATTTATATATTATATAATATCCTGTTTTTCTAAGAGATTGAATTTCATTTACCTATACTCTTGTCTCGTATTTAATTCGAACCGTACATTCCAATGACAATAACTTTTGAAAGAATAAACCGATTTTAATAAAACAATGACTTAATATTACTTGAGGATATGCTTTCTAGTTTTCTTGGTGAGGATTTATCGTGAGCACAGTACATTAGCAGTGATGCTTGTCCAAAAAAACAGACAGACAGATAGACAGACATTTTGTTATAATGATCGAAATGTATTTTATCACTTTTTCCTCGACACCTGCAACAATTTGTATCACATTAATTTGATATCCGATATATATATATGTTATATATAGATGTATGTATAAATAATACGCGATATCTCCGCCATCGTAGTAGCTACCTGCCACGTCCAACGACGCTTGTCGCCTGTCGCCAACCGAAGTGGCGAAACGTAGGGTAAGTTTATCAACGACAGTATCGTAAAACGGGAAGTCGTGTTGCGATGTCAGGGCTGCCACGTTCATAGGCTATGAGAAAAACAGTATTTTTTTCAACTCAATATGCAATGGAAATAGCATTAACTTTAAACAAATGTAAAATACATCGTAAACTCTTTATATCGGTCTTCGTTTGACTTATAACTTCCAAAAACGTAGATATTAGCTCGATTTTGTTGGTTTATCTCAAAATCATTTATATGTCATTCATTTTATGTTTGTAATTATGAAAATATTGTAATTTTGACATATACCTGAACATGGTAGAAAATCTTTGTGATGTAATTACTTATAAAGAAAAACACCCGGTAACCTATAAATTGATTTGGTTTGGTTGTTTTACTTTAAAATCTTTGATAAGCTCTCTATAGCGCAGCAACCATTCTCATTACTAAGAAATACATTCTTAAGTAAGTACCTATAAGTATTATCAATGTTATTGTTTATGTTATCAGTTTACAAAAGGCTCTGCCTAAATCTTTAATGTGCCAAATAATTTCTAATAAATATCTATACTTGAATATACGTGAGTCGCTTTTCTTCTGTTATTGTTTTTTTTTTTTATCGTAGCTCGGCAAAGTGACTGTACTGTGCCTGATGGTAAGCACAGTACAATCCAAAAACAATGATGGCTACCACCGAAAGACATACTATCCATCGCCGGTCGCCGCTGTCATGCCGGCCTGATAGCGACCCAGTCAGGGACAGCACCCCCCCCCCCCCCCCATAGTTGCTGGATATACACCGGCTGATCCCGGAACGCGACAGGCCCAAACGTGCCACTATAGCGGGTGTTCCACTTGGTGTACGGTGGTCGCGATCCAGTCGGGTACAGACACCCTACCACCTGCTTTAGTGGCAGAGTACTCTTGGATTTCTTCTTCTTCTTATCCTTATCCCCACCGAAGTAGGTTCGGCACAACATGTTTTCCTTTTCCACTCTCTCCTATCAGATGTCATCCCAATATTCACACCTTTTATACAATTATCATTTTTCACATTATACATCCATACTTCATACATCTTATAACCGTATACCTTCACACTAAAACCTTTTCTATTTACATGACTTTCATCTCTTATCATAACATGCCCGTACCAGCTACCCTATATTCCTTAACTTCTCTGTCACTGCTGTCTATTTTTAAACTTCCTGTGGCATACTCATTGTTAATCTTATCCATTCTTATCCATTTAAAGATAAATATGCGAATAATTTACATATTAAATTATTCCATGAAAACTTTCCAAAGAGTACCTATTTTATTACATTTTAAATAAAATCAACTTAAAAAAATTCATCAAAACGGCTTTCACCATAATCAGGTACTCACATACTCTAGGATTCTCATAAACCTAACAAATCAATGTACATATTCTATTCGACTTTAAGGAGTTCCCTTGTGTATGAAATCCGAGGTCCATTATTAATGAAATTAAAAAGAATATAATATATTGAATATATCCCCTTTCCATTAAAAATAGGATTTTAAAAATCAGTTTATAATTGACGAAGTTCTGAGGTAACAAACATTAAAAGACTTTAAATATACAACCAAATTGAAAACTTCCACTTTTCCAAAGTCGGTTAAAAACACTTTAGAATGTCTTGATACTAATTGATATATTTACAAAGAAAACGTACTACATATATCCCACATTACAATCTTCTAAATATATAAAAATCCAGTGTCGTAGAGTTTGTCCACGATCAACTCCGATACTACTCAATCGATCTTCATGAAAGTTGGCATTTATGTATAATTTGGTCCAACTTCAGAGATATGATCATTTATATTTAGATTACTGGCCTCAATATTTTTCATTACAAATTAAATGATTGTCAATGTTGATTATTGTTATTAATTGTAAGTTCACACAATCTCGAAGAGATGGCGCTTTAAATTAGTTTGTTGAGAGAAAACTGTAGGACCGACTGTTATAGATATTTCATAGATAGCGCCACGTTTTAATTTTGAATTTATTTTTTAAGTGCAGTTTATTTTATGGTGCACGTGTTCTGTTAATCTATAACTGAGCCACAGCAACGCGTGGCCGGGTCAGCCAGGTATTTTATAGAAGCCTAGAAGCCTTTTTATAAAACATATTAGTATCAAAATCCGTTAAGTTTTTTAGAAGAACTAAAGGAACAAACAGATAA
Organism: Antheraea yamamai; assembly: GCA_036509395.1. NCBI lineage: Eukaryota > Metazoa > Arthropoda > Insecta > Lepidoptera > Saturniidae > Antheraea > Antheraea yamamai. The sequence goes on along the minus strand of AP028448.1, from coordinate 6,814,043 downwards.
ACGCGAAGATCGACTATCTTCTATCTATACATATAATAAGAATGTAAATCTAACGTGTCTGTACTTTTCGATTTTCGTGAAAAAAATTGTTGCAGGAGTCTTGGAATAAGTAATAGAATACATTTCAATCATTTTTAGAAATGGACGTCTCTCTGTCTGTTTGTATGAACACGCATCACTGCTAAAGTACTGGGTTCATAATAAAACCTCACTAAGAAAATGAAGCATATCCTAGGGTGTAACTTAGTCCTTGTTTCATTAAAATCGGTTCACTCTATTAAAAGTTATTGTAATTTTAATGACGAAGCGTCGCAAGTAAGAGAGAAAAGTAGACAAGTAAATGGACTTAATACATTCAAATGACTTTATTAATCACTGTTTTTTACATAAGTTTCCACGCGGACGTAGTCGCGGGCACAGTTAGTGTTTTATAAAATTTATACATATATGTTTTTTTATTGTGAAAGCCCTATAATCATTATGGTATATCGTGAGTGATCACAGACGGACCTCACTTCAATGTCCATAAAAAGCGAGCGTTTGAATAGAAAACGCTTCGAGCGGAGACTATTGCTCGATTAAGTTAACTCCACCTCATCTTTATATATATATATATATTCTGTACGTGTGTATGTCATTGAACTCCTAAACGGCTGTAGCGATTTTGACGAAATTTTGTGTGCGCGATCGAGGGGATCCGAGAATGGTTTAGATTCACAATTGGACCCGGTTGGTGGCGCTGCGGTTGAATTTTGGTATTTTTTTTATTATCAAGGCAGGACAACGTCCGCCGGTACCGCTAGTACATGTATAATTTTTTTTACCGTCAAACGTCTCATATTATCATTTTAGTTTTTCAATTTTTTTTTATAGAGACGCTGTTATATTAGTGTAAGTATGAGAAAAAGAACTGAAATTTGACGTTACATATCAAGTTAAAGTAGCAGTAGTAACAGTAGAAAAAGTCTTATTTATATGTAATGGTTTCATAACGATGCGTTTTATTATAACCGCACATAACAATTCGTAGCCTAGAGTACGGCGTGTTAATAGTTTGCTATTCCTTAGAATTGAGTCGGAACACCTCATGTACCACTGTGTTCGATACCATACCTTCATAGTTGGGTATAGCAGAGCACTTAGTAGAATATAACTGCTTTGCGAAAGAAATAACTTAGGGTAGTAGTACTACCCTATCCAAACTTAGCACCGAATCTACTATTGCAAACTTTTCTTCACGCAGAGCTATAACCATAGAATTATGAAACCGCTTACATTTACAACTCGCAGGTTCGTTACTCAATGGCTATAATTAATTCTAGAATTGGAACCGGGGTCATTACATCGCGTCGTTATATAAAATAAACAGATGTGGTAATTTTGGGTCGAAATGCTGACTAACATTGAACTCTGAATGTGTCCGGAAGTTTATTTAGACCTTATTATTTGTTTTTTAATGACTTTTTTGTTAAATAGGCATCGATAAATCTAATTTACCATGAAATCTAAGACTAAATATAAGGGATATACATATAAATAAAATTGAAGTGTCTGTTTTTTTGAACAGATTTAGACTAGAATTTTACTTTTAGAGAGTGGACTTTTCTGTCTACATATCATTACGTTTTTACATAGAGCCTAAGCAGTAATAACAACACTTAATAGAGGTAACGTAAAATCTATACTAATATTATAAAGAGGTAAAGTTTCTGAATTTGTGAGTTTGTAACGTTATAGGAGGTAATCTCAGGAACTACTGGTCCGATTTGAAACATTCTTTCAGCGCTATATAGCTTATTTATCGAGGAAGGTTATAGGCTATACATCATCACGCTAAGCCCAATAAGACCGGAGCACCAATGAAGAATCTTTCAAAATCGGGTCTTTTTTCCTCTTGAGAGCTACCGCTGCGTGTAGCGTTAACCCAAAGTAACTGTACCACGCGGACGAAGTCGCGGGCAGAGGCTAGTTAGTCATAAAGTTATAAGGGTTAAGTAGTATTGAAAGAATTAAAATGTTAAATACCACAAATAATCTAAATAAAATATAGTTCAAATAAAACAGTAAAACCATTGTCACTAGAACGAAATAGCAAGCAACAATTATCATATTATAAATGTAAAAATACGATTAGTAGGTATTTAAATGTTTTTTTCATCAGTCACGCTTAATTATAGTTCGTAGCGTACATATCCTGTGCTACGCCGCGGCGAGTATTTGCCGCTACGCCGCGCGCCTATGTAGACATGTTAGGCAGCGTAGACGATCTGTATTCAAATAACTATAGAATAGTTTATCAGCTACTATTCATATTACATATTATTTGTTCATGTGTAATTTTATTTAACATTAATTATCAATTAGTTGTACTCGCGATTTCGCCCGCGTGGTACTTTTTTTTCCTCGAAATGAGTACGCTATTGGTCTAGCAAGGCCAATAGCGTACCCGGACTACTAAGGCGAGCGCTTAAGGCACTCAGCCGATTTTTTTTTGGAACTAGCTCAACGGTGCGCGCCACACCACGGCTTGGGTTGTTACCTTGTTCATGCAATTCACGATCTTACTGAGCTAACCTAAGCTAAGCTACATATTCATACTTATATGAGTTATTGAAACATATATGTGTACCAAGCGTATATACCTCGATAATTCTTATATGTATTTCGTGTCGGATAATGCCCCCGTGGTACCTTATGTTAAAAAACAGTGATTAATAAAATCATCTGAATATATTATTTATCTGCGCTTCCCTCGTACTTAAGTCGCGTCGTCATTAAAATTACAATAACTTTTGATAGACCTAACCGATATCAATGGAACTAGTGGGCGCCCAGTGGTCGACATTCGATTCAAAAATTCAAAAATTCAAAAATTCATTGAATTTTTAAAGTTTAAACTTTATTAGGGTTCTTTTATCAAAGGGTATAATAACCTCTATAATCAAAGGCTTTCATAATGCCTACTCAGTTATTTGCCGCTTTTTTTAAATTATTATTTAAAAAATCGATGCCTAAATGAAAATTGAAATTAATTATAAATTTGAAACAAAAAACAGGCGGTTACATAAGGTGGTAAGACTCTCAAATACTAAGTAAACATAACTTTACGAAAATAAAGATATTTATCGCAACTCAAGACACAATTTTCAATTAATTTTACACGACACCATGGGTGCGTGGTATTTCTGGGTGATATTGAATTAAATGTAGTCTGTACATTATGATGAATAGTGATATGCCCAGTGTCATCATTTGACAAAGTAATGGATACACAATAGAATGAAATGATGAATCCAATGATGTTTTTAATACTATCATTAACTTTTGTAAATCAATTCATTTTTGTTCATAAGTCATCATCAACTCTACTAAATATAATTGCTACATCAAGTCGAACTGCATCATTGTAACCGCGGGGATGTAAGTCATGGATTACTTTCATGACCAAACAAATTTTCTTGTTTTGATTTTACAAAGTATTTTTTCGCTCATTTTTTTATTCACCATAAAGAAATACTAAACATTAAAATATTGACATTGACTTTGGAAATATTGCTTTACTCTTATGGCAACATGAAGCAAAGTGACATGAAGTGAAAACAGTCCTGTCACCTAAAAATTTTGACATTCAATAAAACCAAAGAGAATAATAATTATTTCAGTGGTTCCATAAATTTACTAAAGATAATTATTTATCAATTAATATTATGAATTTACGTATTATATTATTATAAAATTAACATACAATTTGACCAGTTGATTTCAAAGGGCATATTGTTAGGCATGCAACGTCAGTCATGTTAAAAATATTTAAAAGGTAATTGGAACGTAAGAAGGATGAAGGATGTTCGAAACGTATTTTTCATTTACATGTGTGTATATGTTGTGTAAAATTTAAGCAGTAGTGTGAGTAATGCATATTTTAATTAATTTAATGTACTTCTAATGCATTTTATATAAAATAAATAGCTTTCTGCACTTCTCCTCCATATATAAACTTTAACTATGTCAAATTTCACGTTGATCTGTTCACGCAATTCGCTTAAAAAGAGGTACAAAGTTTTGGCTTCACGTATCATTACATAGTATAAAACAAAGTCCCCTACCGCGTCTGTCTGTCTGTCTGTTCGCGATAAACTCAAAAACTACTGAACGGATGTTCATGCGGTTTTCGCTAGTGGATAAAGGAAAAGGAAGGTTTTATAGTATATAATTTGTCAAGGATTTTTTTTATATTCAGGGCGGGACAGCGTCTGCCGGGCCCGCTAGTTAATATATAAGATAAAGACTAAATGTTACTCGAGGATATGCTTTATGATTTTCTTGGGGGGTTTTTTTATTGTGAACGCAGTGCTTTATCATTGATGCGTGTCCAAACAACAAAGACATTTTTTAAATGATTGAAATGTATTTTATTACTTACTTCTAGGCACGTGCAACAATTTTTTTCACAAAAATCTAAGAAGCACAGATACGTTAGATTTACATTCTTATTATATTATAATAGCGGGCCCGGCAGACGTTGTCCCGCCCTGATAATAAAAAAAAAACCTTGTCAAATTATATACCAAAACGTTCCTCGTGAATCACTTTATCCACTGGCGAAAACCGCTTGAAAATCCGTTCAGTAGTTTTTGAGTTTATCGCGAACAGACAGAAAGACAGACGCGGTAGGGGACTTTATTTTATACTATGTAATGATGTATAGATATAAAAACAGACGGATAATTGTAGTTCTCAACCATTTTAATACATGAAAAAACTGAGACATATAATTATTATTAACACGTCTCGCACGTCTCGATATTTCTAACAGTGGACACATTAGATCCCGAGTTCGTTTAGGCCGTGAGTACACTGTCAACATCTCATAAATACCCCTAGCTTTAACCGGGAGCACAATCGGGCTGCGATGGTAAGACGAGCAACCGCAGCGGGCAGGCTTTGTGCTTGCTCCTATACAAATTAGACCCTTATTACAACAATAAGAGGAGGCGGGTAAACATATTATTGTATACTAGTGGGCACGGCGAACGTTATCAATAAAAATAAACCTCGAAGTTAGACATATGCGGTGTTATTACAAAAAAGTTAAATACGTATTGAATACTTGCTTTATAAAAGTTTGGGTACTTACGTATAGGAGTGGAATAATAAAATCGTTTTATGGAAGTAATACTTTTTTAGGCGCGACTTGGAGGTAACTGGGTGATAATGCAACGGAAGTCCGTTACGGCAATATGATGTCACGTTTCAGTACCATCCGGTTTTAAATATTTTTGATTTTGTCAATAAATAGTTTATAAACAAGTTAACCAGAAATTATTGAAAAAAAAATTCATGAAAAATATGAAATTGAATAATATTAAAAATCATACAATAGAATTAATTATGTATAAACGGGCGTGCGACCATGTTGCCACCTGGTTTCAATGTAAGTAACTAACACAATAAATCAAAGCCTCATTATCTGTAATGCCATCTATCAGCTAATTCGGAACTTAAATAACACAGAAAATATTATTAGCAACTCTTTGTTATAAAGTAAATAAAATATAGACATGTCTTATAACGCCAAAGAAGTTTTACTTCAATCGCGTGTGACGGTTGCACGCACTCATTTTTTTTACTTTAAATTATTAACTTTTATAATAGGGATTCAAAAGTACTACAATAGTATTCGATTATAAAATCGCTACTAGCTCCGCTTATATGAATGCCCACACCCGCTCCGGGGTGAGAGCGTCAGGTGCCCCTATTTTGGTCGGTCGGGTCCGACTGGCTGTCGCCGGTTTAGCTTATATAATACGAACATACAGCCTTATATACCTATCTATACATAGACACGCTAAGTATATATATACACAGAGACGCTGTGTATAACTTTACGCTTCGCGAACCTTTATCGACATGACTGGCGGGCGTAACTAGCAATTTCTTAGTATAGTCAGCTGAATACTATAGAAATATATAACCAAAGGTAATTACATATCCAATTTGTACTGAATTAAGATATATTTCTTTCAATTTTATTACGACAAACCCCTTAATTAGTTCAGAGTTTATGCTATACATGTAGTGGTTAGGTTATTGTTTGATTTACACGTATATTGAAGAATAACTAACCGACAAAACAATGCACAGCCCAAACAACTGAGGATTACTATTGACAACCAAGTATTTTTGTAAATTCATCACCTAAGGTGATGAAAAAGGGGATAAAAGATTAAAGAAAAATTTATCATTTTTTCGCCAGTTACTTATTATTTTTTACATATATAGATTTAAAATAAACAATTGGAAGTAAATCATTACATAGTATAAAACAAAGTCCCCTACCGCGTCTGTCTGTCTGTCTGTTGGCGATAAACTCAAAAACTACTGAACGGATCTTTATGCGATTCACTTTATTCACCAATGGATAACGCGATTCACGAGGAACGTTTTGGTATATAATTTGTCCAGGATTTTTTTATAATCTGGGCGGGACAACGTCTGCCGGGCCGGCTAGTTCATTACTAAATAGGAAACGCGTGCAAAGACGCGGAAAATCGCTAGTAAAATATAAAGCTTATCCGTTTATAGAATTTCAATTTTTAACTACATACAAAAGTGAGTTATTTTATTACTCGTAATTGCTGTATTGTACGCGATGCTACGAATCCAAAACCAATAGACCGCTCAAATAGACAAAGAAAACATAGTATATTAAATAATCCATTGCTGGTTAAACTTTCCTTCCCAAAGAGAGGAAATCATATAATCGCTCAGGCAGTGATTTCAAAGTGTTCCAACCATGAACTGACAGTATTGCTTGTTAAAAAATATTTGGAAATTGGTATCCCGAAAATGTAGTCAGTACATGGCAAAACAGAAAACTGCGAATATCAGATAGTTATTTCAGAAATTTTAATGCGACTCTGCCATTTTATTTTTGGCAACCATTCTTCTAGTAGACTATTACTGCCAGTGTCAACTGAGTAACGGTAATACAAGTTTCTTGATATAATTTCAGCGAACTAACAAGATGGTGGCCATCTTGTTAGAACTTTCCTGGGAGTTTTTGTAGCAAGTCAGAATCCATGCTCCGTGATAATAGGTACTTTACCTATGAAACCTTACCTATTTACCTATGAAATTGCCGTTCTGCAGTACTGGCCATTTCAAATAAAATAATTTTTGTTTGGATAAGAATTCTAATTTCAAATTAATTTTATTTTAAAAACATGGAATTCTTTTCCAAAAGTAGTCATTTGTTTATTCATTAGTGTTACATTTTCATCGCATTTCAATCTTATTTGTCATCATGGATACGTTAAAAATTCGAGTAATTATGGAATATAAGTACAGTCGTGGCAGCAACGCGGCACAAGCGGCACGCAACATCAACGACGTTTACGGAGCTAACACTACAAACCAACGCACCACCTGTTATTGGTTTGCTCGGTTCCGTTCTGGGAATTTCGACCTGAAAAATGAACCTCGCGGTCGTCCGAAGACTTTGGTCGACAATGACGAATTAAAGGCGATTGTGGAAGCTGATGATACACAATCTACGGCGGAATTAGCAGCAGCTTTCGACGTTAGCGTCAAAATAATATTGGTCCATTTGCGTCAAATTGGCAAGGTAAAAAAGCTTGACAAATGGGTGCCCCACGAACTCAGTGATCGCCAGCGCGAAGTACGCGTCGAGACGTGCCTTGCACTGCTCAACGGACACACAAATGAAGGAATTTTGAACCGCATTGTTAGCTGCGATGAAAAATGGATTCTGTTTGATAACAGCAAGCGCACAGCAAGTTAGTCGGATCCTGGTTCAGCACCTAAACAATGCCCTAAACGAAAACTTACCCCTAGAAAAGTGATGGTCACTGTTTGGTGGTCTAGCGCCGGTGTGATTCATCACAGCTTCTTACCAAACGGGGTGAGCATTACTGCAGATGTGTACTATGAAGAACTAAACACAATGATGGAGAAGCTGGCACATCTCCAACCAGCATTGGTCAATCGCTCGTCTCCGCTCCTACTGCACGACAACACGCGACCTCATACTGCACAGCCGACGTTCTCCAAGTTGCAAGAACTGGGGTTGGAAGTTCTCCGTCATCCGCCCTACTCACCAGACATTGTGCCTACAGACTACTACTTTTTCCAGAATTTGGATAACTCCTAGGCGGGAAAAAAATTCAATACCCGAGAGGCAGTACAAAATGCCCTTGAAGAATTTGTTGCCTGGCGTCCAGCAGATTTCTTTAAGAAGGGCATCAATAAACTGCCACTGCGTTGGCAAAGATGCATTGATTGCATGGGTGATTACTTCGATTAATACAAATAAAAAAAAAATGAAAAAAATTCGTTTAAATTTTTTCATACCAAACGGCAATTTCATAGGTAAAGACCTAATATTATTTCCGATCCACTTCACTTGTGCACAATAACCAAACTATATTACGTCAAGCACCACCAACATTACACAATATAGAGCCAAAAACTCCAACAATCATAGTTAACACAGCGGCCGCCACACATTTCCGTTGAAGGTGGACTGTCGAATCGAACGTCTGTAATTTTATCATCGATGCCACAAATCGCATAATTAATCTACGAAGTAAATGTTGTCAACGCCATTCAAGTGAAACATCAGTGCCTCTGCATCTGCGTTTGCGACCCTTGTTGTCGAATATCAGCGTCTCTCAATAAATTTTAAAAATAACATCTACTAAAACGTTTACAGATGATAAGGATAGATTTAATTGGTGACTCAGTGCTCATTAGCTTATAATAAAAGCTGAGAATTACAATGATATTGTTGTAAAAACGAATTGCCAGAGGCTCTCTCTATACCGAGGTAATATCCATCAAACGAAGAAAGAGATCATCATTTTTTAAATCTTATCAATCTTATCAATTGAAGTGTATGCATTAATTTTATTTAAAAAAAATATTAATTACGTCAATATTGCGAAAGAATACGATAGTAGATATGTTTGCCGTAAGTGTCCATTAAATTGTTAATGACGTCACAAAACTGTCGAAGCGTTCGTCGTGAAGTCGCATCAGTAATAAACTAGAGGCAGTGTTTTTGACGCTTGACTCGAAAGCCTACCTTAAATTTCTTTACTTAACCTATAAAAGTATAAATGTGTTCTTACTTTCATTTTAGTTTTAAATGGTTTAAAAGTTTAGTTTTAAAAAAACATTGCGTTTATCAGTGTGTCTGGCTTATATGTTTTAAATTATATACACACTAGCGGGCCGGGTGGACGTTGTCCTGCCTTGATAATAAAAAAAATAAATCTAAAATTCAAACGCAGCGTCACCTACCCGGTCCAATTGTGAATCTAAACCATTCTCGGATCCACTCGAACATGCACACAAAATTTCAGTTCAGAGGAGTTTAGTGAGATACACACGTACCAAAGGAAATTTCTATAATAGGTCTTTACCTATGAAATTGCCGTTCTGCAGTACTGGCCATTTCAAATGTAAATAATTTTTGTTTGGCTAAGAATTCTAATTTCAAATTAATTTTATTTTAAAAACATGGAATTCTTTTTCCAAAAGTTGTCATTTGTTTATTGATTAGTGTTACGTTTTCATCGCATTTCAATCTTTTTTGTCATCATGGATACGTTAAAAATTCGAGTATTTATGGAATATGAGTACCGTCGTGGCAGCAACGCGGCACAAGCGGCACGCAACATCAACGACGTTTACGGGGCTAACACTACAAACCAACGCACCACCTGTTATTGGTTTGCTCGCTTCCGTTCTGGGAATTTCGACCTGAAAAATGAACCTCGCGGTCGTCCGAAGACTTTGGTCGACAATGACGAATTAAAGGCGATTGTGGAAGCTGATGATATACAATCTACGGCTGAATTAGTAGCAGCTTTCGACGTTAGCGTCAAAACAATATTGGTCTATTTGCGTCAAATCGGCAAGGTAAAAAAGCTTGACAAATGGGTGCCCCACGCAATGATCGCCAGCGCGAAGTACGCGTCGAGACGTGCCTTGCACTGCTTAACAGACACACAAATGAAGGAATTTTGAACTGCATTGTTACCTGCGATGAAAAATGGATTCTGATTGATAACCGCAAGCGCTCAGCAAGTAGGTTGGATCCTGGTTCAGCACCTAAACAATGCCCTAAACGAAAACTTACCCCTAGATAAGTGATGGTTACTGTTTGGTGGTCTAGCGCCGGTGTGATTCATCACAGCTTCTTACCAAACGGGGTGAGCATTACTGCAGATGTGTAATGTAAAGAACTGAATACAATGATGGAGAAGCTGGCACGTCTCCAACCAGCATTGGTTAATCGCTCGTCTCCGCTGCTCCTGCACGACAACGCGCAACCTCATACTGCACAGCAGACGGTCTCCAAGTTGCAAGAACTGGGGTTGGAAGTTCTCCGTCATCCACCCTATTCACCAGACCTTGCGCCTACAGACTACTACTTTTTCCAGAATTTGGATAACTCCTTGGCGGAAAAAAATGCAATACCCGAGAGGCAGTACAAAATGCCTTTGAAGAATTTGTTGCCTCCCATCCGGCTGATTTCTTTAAGAAGGGCATCAATAAACTGCCACTGCGTTGGCAAAGATGCATTACTTCGATTAATACAAATAAAAAATACATGAAAAAAATTCGTTTAATTTTTTTCATACAAAACGGCAATTTCATAGGTAAAGACCTAATATATAAAATATATGCATATGACAATACTTTAAAGTAAATACTGTACGAAGACCCGTAGCATAAATACTTAATTATGTTGTGTACATTTACTCATTTTTGTACACTACTGGACCCAACAGACATTTATACATACACACAAACTTATACGTACAGCTTTAATGCGTAACGAAAAATTTTCTCTACAGTGCCATAAAAAGTTTCACTACAAAAATAAATAAAAAAATATCTCTCAGATATTCAACGCGGTTTACGAATGCTCTACCACGGTACTAAAACTATATTACAAAAGAAACTAATTCACAACGTTATAAGTCAAATAAGAAACAATACATTATATATTTACGATTGCTATTCTAATAAATTTACGAAAAATAATTCTACAGTTATTCGAGGTCGTATCCGCCAGGACAGCGTATTATATCGGTAGTACGTTAGGTATTACGCGACACATTCTCTCGGCTCTAGGTAGATGGCGTGGCTGCTGCAGCTTATTACAGTCGGCTCTATTTCGCCGCAATCTCAAGGCGAGAGGAGAGAGCTCGCGTGTCGACGCAGCTAAAACACTGCGTCGGTAGTTTGCTCGAGTGACATACGTGACCAGCGCCTGGTGCACAGTTTGAACATTTTAATAAATATATTTTATATAATAGTAGATTTCTTTTTCTGTACTTTCGAATGTATATGCAAAATTTCATGATGTTTAGTAGTTAAGACGTGAAAACGGCAAATAAACAACACGACATTCGTAATTATAATTTTAAGTAAGTACCAGCGACCCGCCACGGCTTCGCGTGAGTGCGATGTTCTAATTAGGCCTCATATATTCAAACGATTTAGATATATTTTTATAGCTCTGATATTTACATGACATTACATTTCAAAATTTAAAAGCTACAAAAGAAGCATCAAACGTATTACGTTTTATGTTGCGCATAATTTTAAATATGTGATATTTACGGCATCAATGATCACCTTAACGGCAACTTTGATTTATATTCAATGCCCATCGTAAATATAATATCTATATAATAGGATAAGGATTAACTTTATTGGATATAATAGAGCAATAATTATCAAATAAATATGATTTTTAATAATATGTTAAAAATTAAAATGGTTAATGTTGGTTATCTTTAGACATATATCGTCCAGGACTTTTCTGTATACGTCTTTAAAATGAACAATTCCGGAGTACATTATTTTTATTTATATCACACAAAAACTCCTTGTTACGACTTCAATAAGTTAACTTTATATAGACAAAGTTTACATGTAACTATAGTTATAAACTTTCCGAAAGAAATTATGTAAACTATAATGAAAACCGTATCAAAATTCGTTACGTATTAAAAGCGATATTATACTATACATATGTTTAAATCCTATGAAAAAAAAATATATATAGAATGACGTATAATATCAATCTATAGGTAAAATTATTTCTTGAGCTCGCAATTTTAACCGTCTGTGTGTTGTTCATATAACCTCAGTTCGCTTGTGCTGAATACGCGATCCGCCTCGTGGCGCGGACCCGCGACTCAGCTAATTTTCTGAGTGGCCGGCCGACGCGACGAAGAATTATTTCTACAGGAGGGACAGGAGGGAAATTAGATTCTATTACATGTTAATAATAAACCTTTATTCCTTTCTCTGGATATTGGAAAAAAAAACGATTTCTAAAATTAAGTCAACCAGTAACATTAGTCTTATCGAAAATAATTCGTAGAATTGAATGTATGTTAATACACGATTTTACCTAGTAAATGTTGTATTTATAACGTGGAAGGTGGCAAAGCTGGTTTCAGCATGAATGGGTCGACTCGCTCAGGGTACTACCACCCGACACACAGAAACACCGAGGTGAAGTAACAGTGCTTGCATTGTTGCGTTTCGTTCGGGCAGTGAGAGCGCCCGAAGACCATCTCCTCTCCCCGAACCCCCTCCCTCCTCTCCCTCCTTCCCCTCCCCAAACACAGGCTGGCAACGCACTTGCGACTCCCCTGGTGTAGCAAGTGTCTATGGACGGTGGTGATCACTTAACATCAGGTGACACACCTGGTCGTTTACCACCTATGGTATAAAAAAAACTGTAAAACTATTGAAATTAATAAGAGAGACAGAGTGAAAGCATTCAACTCAAAGAATTGCGAAGTGTTTACAAAAAGACATTGATATATAAAAACCCAAGATGCACAGTCTCGAATAATAGTAACGCTCAAAATCGTCCCCATAAAGTCACCGATATACCTAAGTAGTTATAGTTATACTATAGTAACTTATGTTTTTGCAAATTCAACCTTACGCGAATTATTTAAAGTTTTTGAAGCGAAACTTCTTTAGGCAGTAGGAGGTAGCTGGACGACAATGCAATGGAAGTCCGTTACGGCAATATGACGTCGTCTCTTACCATCCGGTTTTTAAATATTTTTGATTTTGTCAATAAGTAGTTTATAAACAACTCAATCGAGACTTTTGAACAAAAAAATTAATAAAAAAATTAAATTGAAAATTGTATAATAATAAAAATCATGCAATAGAATTAATTATGTATACATGAGCGCGCGACCGTGCTCCCATCTGGTTTCAATGTAAGTAAGTAACAAATTAAATCAAAACTTCATTATCTAGTGCCATCTATCAGCTAATCATTTTTAATATTTCGCAATCTAGTGTTATCATCAATAAATGCCTTTTTAAATTCTCATTATATGATGTATTTATTTTTAACTTAATCACCATCTCTTGTAACGCCAAAGAAGTTTTACTTCAATTGCGTGTGACGGTTACATGCACTCATTTTTTTTTTACAAAGCAGTGTCCAAAATGTCCAAACTCAGGAGTGATGAAAGACTATTTGAAATTAACGAACAATTCTCAATTGTGCGCTCATTTTATGCGGACGGCTTTAAGACGTTGACTGTGCATCTTGGGTATTTATATATCATTGCAAAAAGATTAAACTGTAATTCTCCTAAATACCTAATTGCGACCCTGGGTCTCAAGTGAAAGAAAAGCCGATGAAACAATTTCAACAAACTAATTATAGGGTCTAAGAAGCACAATACTAGGACCTTAGCTTTGTAATATCCCTATACTAAATCCTAATTAAATCTAAATTTGTTATTAGACATTTTACATCATATATTTTCTTAATCATTGCAATGTATGACGTAATTAGTAATCCAATAAATTAACAATTCATCTAGCATACTTAAAGAGTAAACACAATTTATATATAAAACTAGATTCGATTAGATTTCTAGATTTGTCTGCGTTATTTATTGTCTTAATAATATAAATTATGTACTGAAGCAATAATATTGAAAAAATATAAATATTTTTCGAAAAAAAAATTAGCGTAAAAAATGTTTTCCGCCTATTATCATTTTATTTATACTAGTGGGCGCCCAGTGGTCGACATTCGACCATAGTTCATTGATTTTTTTTAAGTTTGAACTTTATTGGGGTTCTTTTGTCAATAATCTATAATCAAAGGTCCATGATGAAAACCTTTCCTACTCAGTTATTTGCCACTTTTTTTTAAATTATATAAATAATAAACTAAATGAAAATTGAAATTAATTATAAATTTGAAATAAAAAACGCGTTTACGGTGGTAAGGCTCTCAAATTCTAAGTAAATAAAGAATTTTATCGCAACTTACGACACAGATTTCAATTAATTTTACACGACACCATGGGTGGGTGGGTGGTATTTCTGGATGATATTGAATTAAGTGTAGTCTGTAGATTATGAGGAATAGTGATATGCCCAGTATCATCGTTTGGAAAAGTAATGGATACACAATAGAATCAAATGATAAATCCAAAACAAAGATGTTTTAATACTTTTGAAAATGAATTAATTTTTGTTCAAAATTCATCATCAACTATACTAAATATAATTGCTACATCAAGTTGAACTGCATCATTGTAACCGCGGAGATCTAAGTCATAGACTACTTTCATGAGCAAACAAATTTTCTAATTTTGATTTTACATAGTATTTTTGGCTCATTTTTTATTGAATCATCATTTGAAGTGAGTTCACCATATAAAAATACTAAACATTAAAATATTGACATTGACTTTGGTAATATTGCTTTACTCTTATGGCAACATGAAGTGAAAGCAGTCCTGTCACCTAAAAATTTTGACATTCAATAAGACCAAAGAGAATAATAATTATTTCAGTGGTTCCATAAATTTACTAAAGATAAATTATTAATTATCAATTAATTATTAATGTATATTATGAATTTACATATATTGTTATAAAATTAACCTACGGTTTGACCAGTTGATTTCAAAGGCCATGTAAGGCATACAACATCAGTCATGTTAAAAATATTGAAAAGGTAATCGGAACGTAAATCTACAATGACGGATGTCAATATCTTTCATTTACATGTGTGTATATGTTGTGTAAAATTCAAGCAGTAGCGTGAGTAATGTATATTTTAATTAATTTAATGTATTTCTAATTCATTTTATATAAAAACTATAGCTTTCTGCACTTCTCCTCCATATAAACTTTAACTATGCCAAATTTCACGTTCATCCGTTCGCGCAATTCGCTTAAAAAGGGGTACAAAGTTTTGGCTTCACGTATTAATATATAAGATAGAAGATTTGGGTAAAAATCATGTGCCTTTTTGAAAACACCAGAATTTGTACAATTTACTTTTGACGTGACAATACACACACGACGTAATACTCTATTTAATATATAAAACAATTCCTACGACTTTGTCCTTAAAATATGTATACCTAAATAAAAATATATTGCCGAATGTATGAAATAACTTAGGACGGCTGCATTTACCTGACAATTTTTTTTCTTGTATCTGTAATTGTTAAGACAAGGTTAGTATGAAAGAAAATGTTTGGAAAATCGTACAGAGAAGTTAATAAATATTAGGTTTAAATATTAAAATATATTCTTCGTTATTAAGTCCATGCGAAGCCGGGCCGAGCAGCTAGTATAGAAGAAAACGTAATATATACCAAAAAAATATTTACTATACTACAGCGAAACCTAGCGTTGAGTTATAGTAAAATGCCAAAAAACTTTTCCATGAAAAAACATGATTGGTGAAACAATATTGAAGATCAACAGTTTCAGACATATATACCAACAACCATTTTTATGTATATAAAGGTTATACTGCTGTATGTTCGTGCATGCACCGCACGCGCGGTATATACATAAACCGTGTATGTAGTTACGTCGGTTCTACGCGAACGGCTCGCTTGCATGGCCGAGCTTAGAATACGAGCTCCTCTGATGACGGTGTAAGGCTTAGACCGTACAACTAAGCGCAGCGATAAATTTGTTATAATAAATTTCAGTTATTGGAATTTATCGGAGAAATTAACAATCCTTACTAATATTATAAATGCGAATATGAGTTTGTTTGTTACGATTTTACGTCTTAGCTATTCAGTTGATTATAATATTTTTTATACACGTTATATCAATGGTGTAGAAAAGAACATAGGGTACCTTCCCGAAAGACAGCAATATTTCCGAGTGACAAGTCAAATCTGCATTATCACGAGCGAAATCGCGGGTAAAAGTTAGTACAAATAATAAACAGAACAGCGGTCGTCAAAAAACGAAGATATATCTATTATATTTTACTTCAAAATTAGTAGAGACTAGTCTAGTAATAATTTAAAGAACTGAATTATATGTTCTATGGTTTTAATCGACTCCTTGAATATTCAGTCAATCGGCGTTTATTTTATGCTTATTTTGTTAAATCTGTAACTAAGAACTCCAGAAACCGGGCATTAAACCGCGGATCTTGTTCTTATGTGAGCTACCTTACATTGCGGCTGGCAGCTGTGGCGACGTCATGGAAATGGACGCAGCCATCGCGCCGTGAGACATAAAGGCCTTACATAATACCACCTATACTGTCTTCTAGCGCATAATGCCGTTCACCTAGATATCATGGCCAAAGCGCTGCCTATTATAATTCACGTATTTACTCAATAATTTCTTTATGTTTATACTGACGGGCAAAGTTCACCTTAAACGGAGAGATCTGAAAACATGAAATTTATATAAATATTATATTTCAGTCAAAAGTTTATTTGGTTGGTATACACACAACTTAGAAACTAGTGTTAGTACTTGCATCTAATAGCAAATAATAATTATTATATAACTAGCGGGCCCGGTAGACGTTGTCCCGCCATGATTGTAAAAAAAATCCTGGACAAATTATATACCAAAACGTTCCCCGTGAATCACTTTATCCACTGGTGAAAACCGCATAAAGATCCGTTCGGTAGTTTTTGAGTTTATCGCGAACAGACAGACAGACAGACAGACAGACAGACGCGGTAGGGGACTTTGTTTTATACTATGTAATGATGATGCAGATGACAGTTCATCCATATTTATCAATAGGGGGTTAAAAATAAGATGTTACTTATGAAGAAGCTTTATGGGAAATTATATGTGACATATGACTAATTTTTAGAAATTGAGAGGCTTTAAATTTTTTTTTTGAACTGACTACGCTAATGACCTTCCAAGGTCTTAACAGCTTCACCGGACTACTAATGCGAGCGCTTATGGCACTCAGCCGATTTTATTTGACAACTAGCTCAAGGGTGCGCGGCACACCTCGGCTTGAGCTGTTGCCTGACACATGCAATTCGCGACCTATCTGAGCTAATCTAAGCTAAGCTAACTATTCATACATATATGAGTTGTTGAAACATATACTCGTATGTGTACCAAGCATACATACCTCAACAACTCCTATATATATATATATATATATATATATATATATATTTCGTATCGGATAATTTTCTAAACTCTTTCAGTTTACTAAGAGAAATGAAATAAAAA
This sequence comes from Antheraea yamamai, assembly GCA_036509395.1. NCBI lineage: Eukaryota > Metazoa > Arthropoda > Insecta > Lepidoptera > Saturniidae > Antheraea > Antheraea yamamai. The sequence goes on along the minus strand of AP028448.1, from coordinate 6,796,472 downwards.
TAAGAGAACTAAAATAAAAAAAGAGGCTTAAATGTTTTCCACGTAACAGGCCTTTGTAAAGCAGACAGGAAAATCGGAAGCACGCATGATTAACAATCATAATAATTGTAGAACTTAAACATTACACTGGTACAGAAGGTGTCCCAACTCGGTACACAGGGGTAGGAACCTAATTTTGAAGAGATGATAGCTAGAACTAAGCAGTTGATAGCGTGTTCGGACAGAGTGTGGAAGGAGGTAGATTCGAATCCTAGCGATTGAGCAAAAGCAATACGGGGAAGGAATACATTGTGGTGAAACCCTATCATGGTAGGGGTTTTCCTAAGCTCGTCTGGCTAGCTACCAGCCAAGTTGAAATTATGTCGCCGAGCATCTATAGGTGTGTTCCGGCAGCTGCACTTGAGAGCTAGACCCTTTAGTTTTAAGGTGTTTACCATCTTGAATCACATCGTCACTTAACATCAGGTGAGATTATGGTCAACCGTCAAAACCTTGTAGGTGGTAGAGCCACGCTGAAGCTACTACTGTTTTCAGCATGAATGGGTCGGCTCGCCCGGGGTACTACCACCCGACCCACAGAAAACCGACGTGAAGTAACAGTACTTGCATTGTTGCGTTTCGTTCGGTCAGCGAGAGCGCTGGATACCCAACTCCCCTCTCCCCTCCCCACTCCTCCTTCTCCCAAACATAGGCTGGTAACGCACTTGCGACTCTTCTGGTGTTGCAAGTGTCTATGGACGGTGGTGATCACTTAACATCAGATGACCCACCTGTTCGTTTTCCTCCTATGATGTAAAATAAAAAAAAATTTACTATGTATTTAAAAAAGTCGAGACAGTCATAACGAATGCCGAAAGTAGGGAAACTTAAAACAGTGAAATAACCGTGTTCTCTTTTGAATTTTTAAATGCATTATAGTATGAATTATTTAAATTTCATAATTTGTAATTTGAAATTATTAGTAACATTTTCACATCTATTGGCACTCGGAGTAATAATTAAATACAGTTTATTAATTAATCAAACACATGCTGGCTGCACTATCTGAATACAAAATATCAATATTAGACGCACAGAGGCCGGTATACGGAACATTTTTTTTTATACTGACCTAATTAAAATCTGTTCCGAAATATAATAAAAATAAATGTTTATCGTATCAAAATAGTTGGTTCGAAAAATAAAAAATAATTTACTCAAATATATGTAGGTAGTAGATAGACTTTGAGACTTAAATAAATAATTGTTAATTATTATCTTGATTATATGATTCATTTTTTTTAAATGGAGATGCAAAGTTATTGAATCAAAGGTAATGCATATTTTATCTAGGTACTCTAAAACACATATGTAAAGCTCTCGCGTTCATACTAACAGCTGACTATTTTTCACGTCTGGCGGGATGTTTGCCCCTTGCAATCTGTCTGGCTGATGAAATATAGTTTTGTAATAGTTGTCTGAATAACATATTTAAAAATCTAGCATTTGAAAATAAGGTCATTAATTTTTTAGTCTGCTTTAAAGCGTCTGACAAAAGTTGTGCCCCCGGTTAGGTGTCTGGCGACACTGGTTCATGCCTTAGAATGATATTATACACAACATATATAAAAATGAGCCATTTAAAAATAAGTAGCTCCTATTTTTAGTCACCTTTGACTCCCGATATCTATACATCGCCCCCATTCTCGAACTCTGTGAGTGCGAAAGTGTTATAAGTACATAAAATACAACTCGAATCATGAGGTTTCATCCATTTAAAAATAAGTTAGGTCTGGCAGCTCTGGGATCTTGGTCTAAAAACTGAGTTCCTTTTCAGCTTGCTAATTTATAATTGTAAGAGACGTGGGATTACTTAATTCCAACGAGACTACATGTCTATTTACTACTTGTTAAAATAAGTGATGTTGGAAATCTTTATCAAGAATAGAATTTTCAGGCATTTACGATTCTCTAACGTTCGATAATACTGCAAATACTGACAAGAATTATCTTATTCTTCGTCAAACAATTAGAGTTTAATAAGAAACTATGAAAGGCCAAAAATTGTTGTATGTAGTAGTTAAAATTCTTTAGTTTGGTACTAATGAAACAAAATTATTAGCGAATTCACATGTTCGAGTTGGTATCTCGAAGGTTATACTCATTCCCAGTTCACAGTCCCTTGGTAAACGTTAAAGTAACCGATTTAATCTAGTACTACAAGTTACGTAGACAGCTTAGGCACATTCTACAGTGCGGGTACGTGTCTGTTACGAATCCAGGTGGAATGTTGGGCGGCCTGATACTTGTGAATATCTTTAATAAAAAAAACACTGACTTATAAGTTGATATAAAATAAAGACACGTGATATTTAATACAGTGTAATATATTTTGCTCCAAAGCGTCCAAAATATTAGATAGTGGTCCTCAAGTGGTTGAAACTCAACCATATTAAGAGGAACGATACGTTATTACGTTAGAACATCTTCAAATGTTGTAATTGTAAAATATGAAGATCATAAAAGAAAACTAAAAACCTTATGAACGGCAAAGTTCGAACTTCGTTCTCGGTGTATAAAAACTGGAAACTTGTAAAGAAATTAAACATGTTATATGAACGAGTAAAATTGGGTTTAGCTCAATTTGAAATGTCACGATTCATATTATTACCTTTATTGAGTACCATACATATATTGTAGACGTAAGAAGCATGAAGTATGATTTTTAAATAAAGTCTTCGATTCGTTCATGGCATGAAAACAAAAACAATGTGTGTCGTAAAGACACATGATATAAGTGAAATTTTTACAGTGGAATATTTTAATAATTCATCAATCACTTTTAAATTGTATGGATTGTGTTCAGTTATCGCAACCACGGACAACAAGAGAGAAAGAAAGCGAGAAGAGCGATTGTCTCACTGTTCTCTAACACCTGAAAGTAAATGGGATACTAAAACCCCACGGTGTACGTCTTCCGCTATAGCTGGGGCGACACGAGATCTCTATAGACTTCATCGTGCCGCCCCAGCGGTTGACCTAGCAGCAAAAACGCCGCTGTCGCGCCCCGTCTTGTTAGGAGACAGCCGTGTACACCGGCCGTCTCCTCCGTCCGAGGACCTGTGCAATGGGAAAATGCGCCCCTCGACCTATCGTCCCTAGGCCGGTTACGGTAGGAGGAGGCGGCTAATCTGATGCCTCCTCCTGCCCGTCCTCCGTTGGCGGAGACGGTCACTTTGAGGATCTTGCTCACGGACCCTCTCCGCCGCCTCCTTCTGCGAGACGACTTCCTCGCAGAAGGAGGCCATAGCATTCCACACAATGAGATAGTGCTCCAACTCTACCTAACACGGTGTTTATCCACACCATTTTTCGTCACACAATAATGTAGCGGATCAAAATTTCAAAGCCCTCCCATAAAATATTTCACTTCAAACTATAACAATTTTAATTCTAATAAATACAGTTCTAAGCTCATCAACAGCCACTAAATAAACAATAAACAAAGAAGATCGGTTGAGAAACAGAGGGTAAAAAGGTAGTGAACTGTTTTATCTCCACCTATTTATGTATAGATTAATTTTAATTACTTAGGTTCGTAGCTAATAAATATGGAAGTTTTAAAGTATGATATATGAATAAAACCCCTCTTAAATAAAACTAAGTACGTATCTGGTTAGAACGAACACGCGCTCAGCCGCTGGCCGGGTCGCCTCGAGCGACGCGCGCCGTCGCACGTGTCCGATCCCCTAAACGTTCTAAGCTGGCAAATGTTTTACTGTATACGCTAAGATATTACATAACATACCATATATATACGCTGCTATATGGTTTCTTACAACGCCTATATAAATCATATTATAAACTTGGTAATACCTGGGTAAATGGGTTCGCACTCGTTTCTTAAGTTGTATTAAAGAAATATAAAATTGTGAGAACATTTACAATTATAGAAATGCTCTATCAAAAGCAATTGTAAGTACGACACGCACGCACAATATATATATATAACGTATACATTAGATATACCTATAAATTCTAACAGTGTGTCAAATGTCAAAATTACCATCAGCAACATATTTGGAACTTTAACCCACCATATAACTAACTCAGTGCTCACTTACACTGTATAAGGAACTAATGAAACAATGACTTAAAATATTATTATAAAGATGCCCATATCGTCAATATATTTAAGTTTTTGTGACTATACAAAAAATAATCGCTTGTCTGTTCCGCAAGAAATTATATTATGGAACTCTTAACGTAATACGTTTATGCTCTAAGATCTTATTAGAAAGACCTTTTCTATCTTCAAAGTTATTATTAATTATAATGTTGAATTATAAACAATAAATTGATAATTATTTCTCTAATTAAAAATATAGAATGAGCTGAAGAACTCTTGAACTCCTGCTAAATTTCATATGGACTAAGTCGCGGGTAACACCTAGTCTAATATAGAATAGCCTAAATTACTTACTATAAGGTCAACTATCTGCCAGTGAAAGTCCCGTGAAAATCGGGCCAACGGTTTTGGAGATAGCACCGCGGATGAAGCTGCGGATAACAGCTAGTCTAAATTGCAATATCCTCAACCTCAGCATCTTGCAGTCACCCGCTGTGATTTTAGCAATCTGCCAGTGTAATTCCCGTCAAAATCGGTCCAGCAGTTTCGGAGATTACCCGGAACAAACAGCCAGACTGACAAAAATTTTAAAAATTGCATGTTTGTTGTCAGTATTTTTGTTATTTTGAAATTATATACAGATACTTCATTGTTATTATACGTATAGCTAAATAATAAACTATATACGTTATAAGATGTACGTACATATTTAAATTAAATGAACCGTATATCAAGTCCAAATTCGCTATAACGTTATTTACTATAACGGAAACCTTTCTATAATGTAGTAATTATTGTTTATTTTTTGTGAATTTGGTTGGTTTATCTTAAAAGCAATGTCCTTTATAACGCAGTAGGCATTCCCTATACGAAGAAATACGTTCATAATTTATATGCGAGTAAATGTTTACAGTATGTGTCATCAGTATTATATTACACTAGCTGATTCCCGCGACGTCGTCTGCGTATCTCTATCGTTTTATTATATTTCCAAGGGATTAGGCAACGTTTTCGACGAAATCTCCCAGGCTGCTTAACGTTTTCCGATACTTCGAACAATGATCGTTATATATCAACCAATTTACAAAAAATCTTAACAGATTATATACCTAAACCTCCCTCGTGAATCACTGTATTCATGCATAGCTAACCGCATGAAAATCCGCTCAGTAGTTTTTCAGTTTATCGCGAACAGACATACAGACAGACAAACGCAGAGGAGGATATTGTTTTATAATATGTAGTGATAAACCAATGTTATTATTACGTAATATTATAAATGCTAGTGTCATTTTGTTTGTTACGATTTCATGTCTTAACTATTCCACCGAGAATTTTTGGCGGGATTGTAGTCTGTCATGTAGTAGCTTTTATATTTTATTTATAACTAGCTTCTGCCCGCGACTTCGTCCGCGTGGAATAGTTACTTTGGACCAACGCTAACACGCAGCGGAGCTCTCAAAAGAAAGAAAAAACCGCGTTTTGAAACATTCTTAATCGGTGCTACGCTCCCACTGGTCTTAGTGTGGTGATATATAGCCAATAGCTATCCTCGATAAATGAGCTATCTAACACTGAAGGAATTTTTCAAATCGGACCAGTAGTTCCCCAGATTAGCGCGTTCAACCAAATTAAGTTAAAATTACTACTCTCTCGTAATTAACTCGAGCCGTCATTCACATTACAATAACTTATGATAGAGTGGACCGATTTTAATGAAACAAGGACTAAGTTACCACTGAAGGTATATTTTATGATTTACTTATTTGAAGTTTTATTGTGAAACCAGTGCTTATCAGTGATGCGTGTTCATACAAACAAACAGACAGACAGGCATTTCTAAAAATGATTGAAATGTATTCTATTACTTATTCCTAGACACCTGCAACAATATTTTTCACAAAAATCGAAAAAGTACAGACACGTTAGATTTTCATTCTTATTATATGTATGTATTGTGTTATTTGACTCTATATTTTCTAATACTGGTGGCATTTTATGTAATATAGTTCGCTTATCGTGCATAAGTGAACTGGATGGAAAACAACGGAGCGTGAATGCTGGGATGCCACAAAAACTCTGCGGAAACTTCTAACAAGGGAGCCGCCATCTTGTTAGAACATTGAAATTATCACAAGACATTTGCAGTATTATTACCTACTCGACAATGGCAGTAATAATCGCGAAGATTTGTTGCCAAAAATAAAATAAAAAAAATCGAGGCAGTCACAAGGACAGACAGACGGCAGAAGTGAAAACTGAAAACAATGGAACAACTGTGTTAAATATTATAGTGGACGCTACTTTGCACTTCCGCCTGGAATCGATTGACCTCTACTACGTCTAACTGCAACAAAAAGCGATTAATCAATATATATATATATATGTATAAATTTCTTCTATACGTGTGTATATCACTGAACTCCTCCTAAACGGCTGGACCGATTTTGATGCAATTTTGTGTGCGTGTTCCAGTGGATCCGAGAATGGTTTAGATTCACAATTCGACCCGGTAGGCGGTGCAGCGGTTGAATTTTTTTTTAATTATCAAGGTATGGCAACTTCCGCCCGGCCCGCTAGTATATATATATATATTAATATCATTACATAGTATAAAACAAAGACCCCTACCGCGTCTATCTATCTGTCTGTTCGCGATAAACTCAAAAACTACCGAACTTCCTTCCGATGCGATCGGGCGAACGCACTGTTGCAGTTAGACGTAGCAGTGGTCAATCAATTCCAGGTGGAAGTGCGAAGTAGAGTCCATTATAATATTTAACACAGTAATTACATTGTTTTGAGTTTTCACTTCTGTCGGCGACCAGTTTGGGCAAAATATTTTCAATGTAGAGAATGACAGCGCGAGTGGGGGGACCATACCGTCCCTTTTTTTCCCCTTTTTTTTTTTTTTTTTACCCAACCCTTTTATTTTTTCCATCCATTACCCCCCAATAAATATTTTAATCCCCAAAGTATTATTATATAAAAAAAAAAAAGTAGATATGGAAGAAGAAGATAGAAGAATAAGTAATCCGGTGAAGCTGTTAAGACCTTGCTAGGTCAACAGCGTAGTCAGTTCGAAAAAGAAAAGATAGAAAAAAAAAGATTTTTTTATAACAAGAAATAAACGACATACGCCTTGCACTGTACATTTTTAGGATGTTCAAATAGCGCGCTATTTATGACCTATTTGCATTGTTATGATCTACTCTTTAAGTCCGAAAATTATTACTTATACTTTTCATCGTATTAAAGTCTCAAGCAAACACGCTTCTCAGTCCTAAATGGAAAAAAGATATTATTAACAAAATGTTACTGAATATCAAATACTAAATAAACGAGGATAAAGGCAAAGCACAAAATAAACGGATAAATAAAAAAAAACAATACTTCAAACGTAAACTCATAATGCGCGCCATAATATCACAGAACTACATTACAAATAAAGCACAATCTGCAACTCCATTAAACGACTGTAAAACGGGTCAAAATGAAATAAAACTAATGCGTGAAACAAATCGCTGGAGAGAGTGAAGGGGCGGAGGCGAGGGTGCAGGGGAGCGGGGTAGTGAATCTACAACTCTACTACGGGCACTCTCGATTTCATTCATAACTTTTTACAAGTTTATCTGCGGCGATACCTCTTACATATTTATGTGTTTGCAACTGTGAAGTGTCATAGAATATGTTGTCTCATATTTTCCACAGAACGGTCATGAGTGTAAAATATTAAATGATTATAAAATCAGTCAATTCAAAATCAGTGATATCTTCTATCTAGACATATAATAAGAATGTAAATGTAACGTGTCCGTACAGTTTCGATTTTCGTGAAAAAAATTGTTGCAGGTGTCTAGGAATAAGTAACAGAATATATTTCAATCATTTTTGGAAATGTCTGTCTATCTGTCTGTCTGTTTGTTTGTATGAACACGGATCACTGCTAAAGTACTGGGTTTACAATAAAACCTTATTTAAAAAAATTATAAAGCATATCTTTGGGAGTATTTTTTTTTCTCGAACTGACTACGCTATTGACCTGGCAAGGTCTTTACAACTTCACCGGACAACTAAGGCGAGCACTTAAGGCACTCAGCCGATTTTATTTTTAGGTAACACGCTCAAGGGTGCACGGCACACCTCGGCTTGGGCTGTTACCTGAGAAATCCCGTCTGACTTAGCTAAACTATTCTAAGCTATTCATACATATATTCGTTTGTGAATCATACAATCGAAATTGCATGATTTACAAATGCATACGTGTATATCGGAATGAAACGAACTAAACTATTCGATTCAGTTCGATAAGGGAAAAAACAAAACCCTTCTACCATGTGTATGTATGTGCACGTGTGTGAGAGGTGATCTCATGTGTGAGTACAAGTGATGTAGGTGAGTCACTGTATCGCGAAAGTAATATCTCGGGGGCTCCATCCTGGGACGATCTCGGCTCGAGATATCACTGAGAACCACGAAAGAGGAGTCCTTCCATCACAGCGGCGTGAGGGAGGGTTACGCGTGCGTGGGCGCAAACACGCATGTTAAAAAGATCGAATTTAAAATTAATTGAACGGCGTCGGCGCCGGAATCTAAAAATAGAAATAACAAAAATTATTATTATTGTTCGGTCGTTTTATTAGAAGATAGACGTAAATACAAGGATTTACTCTATCTTATATGAGTTATTTATTTGTGAACGGCGGCGCGCGCGAGCCGATGTAGTGTAGCCGCGGTGGCAGGAAACTTATGAATCGCCGTTATGGGACCTAGTGTCGGATTTTTAGATGTTTCTTCGTACGCCGAGATTACCGAGATCTCGTGGAAAATGAGTAATTGATCTGTGTAGTCAATACTTGACAGGGAGAAGGATAAGGCGGTGTCGATAGTTCGCGGTATGACCCACGCCGCGGCACAGAACGCAATTCGAAGGGTCGGAGGAGGATGACGTACGAGAGCACTCCTTAGTGGAGTGATCGCCGAGGCACTTAACGCACCTGGGTTTCAGGCGACAGTTTCGTGCGGAGTGTCCGTACACCTGGCATTTGTGACACTGTGAGGGTATAGACGTTTTGCGCGGCGGCTCGACGATAACGCCGGAAAGGCCGCATAGGGTCGTGAGATTAAATATCGCTTTCCTTAATGGGTGCGATCTAAAACGACTAGAACCATGTCGTATGGGACCCGCATGAGCGCATGCGATGTACCTCGCGAACAGGAAGCTTCTGCTCTTTAAGGTCGCCGGAGATGTCACAAGTCGGGATTTCAGACGGGACTCTACGGATGACTACTCGTAGTTTGCGCTCTTCCTCGAGCGAGTGTGTGAAAAACCCCACTGATTATCCCGAAGGAACTGAGAGTTTGCGATGATAGGCAGAGGTCGCGACCTTCACCTGAATACCTACAACGGTACTCACGGCAGAGGTGTAAGGAATGCCTACCGTTTCCAGCAGGCTAGAAATCTCGGCCCAGGACGCTTTGTTTTGGATCGTAACGGGGGATGGTGGGCGGGGCTTTTTGCCCGAAACTGCGAAACCCGCAGCTTCAGGCGAAGCAGGTCTAGAGGGCGTGGGTATCGCCTTTGGCACTTTCACGCGATCGACGTTAGGGATTTTTGCAGGCAAAGTGCCTTCAATGTCGGAAGAGGGGTTTTGGCGCTTATGGCGCTGTTTGCGATGCGTAACGATGGTGAAGCCATCGTCCGCGGGAGGGTCTTGCTCCATATCGGAGCCTACATCGGAGTCGTCCCGGTGGGACGGAATTTCAAAATTGTTAGATTCCTCGATCCTGGCAAAGACCGAGGGAGCGGGCTGGGAGTTTGGGAACTCGGCGTGACGCGTCTTAGCGTACGTCTTCGGGAGTAACTTAGTTATTGTTTCATTAAAATCGGTCCACTCTATCAAAAGATATTGTAATTTTAATGGCGCCGCGACTTAAGTATGAAAGAAAAGTACTAAATACGTTCAGATAACTTTATTTGTTATTGTTTTGTACATCAGGTTCCACGTGGACAAAGTCGGGGGCACAGCTAGTTATAACTAAAATGTTGTAGATGCGTTACTTACATGATATTTTGACAAAATAAATGGCACGATAATGCATACATACGTAAAATAATATTGTAATTCTCAATGTCTTTGGTGAAAAAGAAATAGTTATATGTTACTTACATACTTACAATCCAATAAAATCACTACAGAACATACAATACCAGTGTCACTAACTTGACAAAATGTTTAATTATGTGTTGTATTTATGAAGTTAAACATCATTACATAGTATAAAACAAAGTCCTCTATCGCGTCTGTCTGTCTGTCTGTTCGCGATAAACTCAAAAACTACTGAACGGATTTTCAAGCGGTTTTCACCAGTGGATAAAGTGATTCATGAGGAAGATTTTGGTGTATAATGTATAATGTCGAAGATTTTTTTATAGTCAGGGCGGGACAACGTCTACCCGGCCCGCTAGTATATAATAATTAACGATAAGTAATTTCATTTTTGAGTAAATTAGTCTTGAGATCAAGATCATTTGTACATTTTCAACTTAAATACATGTTACTTCACATACTTTATTGATTTAATATTGTAATCTTAAAATTGTAGATATATTTTTATTGTTCTATAAATATTTATCCTTTAGGTAAATCGTAGAGTACAAAACTAAGTTTTTTTTTTTTTTTTTTTTTATTGTAGCTCGGCATAGTGACTGTACTGTGCCTGATGGTAAGCACAGTACAATCCAAAAACAATAGCGACCACCGAAAGACATACTATCCATCGCCGGTCGCCGCTGTCATGCCGGCCTGAAAGCGACCCAGTCAGGGACAGCCCCCCCCTTCCCCCGGTTGCTGGATATACACCGGCTGATCCCGGAACGCGACACCCCCAAACGTGCCACTATGGCGGGTGTTCCACCTGGTGTACGGTGGTCGCGATCCAGTCGGGTACAGACACCCTACCACCCCGCAACAATGTCAATGTATCCATTATATCCATAAATACTACAAAGTGGCTCTGCATTTATAATCTTTGACAAAACTTACCCACACATGCGCAGAACGACCAGAGCGGTGTAATAAATACACACATTTATATAAATTGAAATAAAGTTCGTTTTAGTTGAGATCGTGGCATGAATGAAAGCGGAGGCGCGCTCCCTAGTAAAAGATTATATCAACGATAACTATCGCATTGTCTTGTTTCAACTAAGAAATCTGATTTATACGTTTACATTTTGACATTTTACGCTAATAAAACTTACTTATTACATTTACTACAACATTATAAATAAGTGAAATATACTGACATTATTGAAGTGAAAATATCTTTAGGCTCGTTGAGCATTTTTTTAGGTGAAAAAATCATGGAACTCGCGTCATCGTTGCCGAACGCTTTCCATGAGCTATATATATATATTGTGTATATATGTGTACTTTTTGGGTGAACAAAAAACGTGAAACTAGCGACATCGTCACCGCACGTTTCCCATGGGCTATATGTATACCGTGTATATGTACATAGATATACCTCCGTGCGCTATTAGTTTTTTTTTTCCTGAACTGACTACGCTATTGACCTAGCAAGGTCTTAACAGCTTCACTGGACTACTAAGGCGAGCGCTTACGGCACTCAGCCGATTTTTGTTTGGGCTGCGCTATTAGTATACATTATAAGTATACTAGCGGGCCCGGCAGACGTCGTCCCGCCCTGATTATAAAAAAATCTTTGACAAATTATATACCAAAACGTTCCTTATGAATCACTTAATCCACTGGTGAAAACCGCTTGAAAATCCGTCCAGTAGTTTTTGAGTTTATCGCGAACAGATAGACAGACAGACGCGGTAGGGGACTTTGTTTTATACTATGTAATGATATACAAAGCGTACATCTCTCTACACAAGTTTTTTTTTCTTTCTTATATCATAGGAGGCAAACGAACACGCGAGTCACATGATGTTAAGTGACCACCGCCGTCCATAGACACTAGCAACACCGGGGGAGTCACAAGTGCGTTGCCAGCCTGTGTTTGGGAGGATTGGGGGGAGGAGGGAGGGGGGAAAGGAAGAAGGGAGGTGGGCCTCCGGCGCTCTCACTGACCGAACGAAACGCAACAATACTAGCACTGTTACTTCACGTCGGTTTTCTATGAGAGGGTGGAACTACTCCGGGCGAGCCGACACATTCACGCTGAAACCAATATTAGCTTCAGCGTAGCTCTAAGTTACAGTACTTTTCACTTCTATCGGCAGTCCCCAAAGACTGAGCCATTTTTATCCTTATATAGGATAAACACAACAGTTATTAGTAATGCATATTGGTGGTGCCGCGATCTACAACTACAACTGGTATAATCCGGCTCGAAGGACCAAAATTTTATGTGGTGTGGTATAATCCGGCTCGACTGGACCAAAATAAAATGGTGGCGCCCATGCGATGGTCGACGAGCCGGAGGGGCGTGCGTGCGGGGGTATCTATGTACAACTACAACTGGTATAATCCGGCTCGACTGGACCGATTTTGTTGCACGGTCGCTCGGCGCGCTACCGAACTAGTATGTGCCATAGTTAAAGGGAAATGTGATTGGGCAAAACTAGATGGCGTGACCTGATCGCATTAATTGGTCAAAATTCAAAGTGACGCGATTTAATTCATAATGCGGGAATTTTCAAACATACATAAAGCGGCGCAACCACATATTCAAATAAACAAAAACAAAACGTGCAGTGATTATTGCTCAGTGGATGACGCGCTTGGACACCGCATTTACAGAAGTAGGTTCGAATCTATACAAAGGAGCCGGTGCTTTCGTTGAAGGAAAACATCGCGATGAGACCAGGTTTATGTAGGTGGTAGAGCCACGCTGTAGCTATTACTAGTTTCAGCATGAATGGGTCGGCTCGCCCGGGGTAGTACCACCCTCTCACAGAACACTGACGTGAAGTAACAGTGCTCGCATTGTTGCGTTTCGTTCGGTCAGTGAGAGCGCCGGGGGCCCACCTCCCTTCCCCCTTTCCCTCCCCCTCCCCCTCCCCGATACACAGGCTGGCAACACACTTGCGACTCCCCTGGTGTTGCTAGCGTCTATGGACGGTGGTGATCACTTAACATCAGGTGACCATCTGTTCGTTAGCCTCCTTTTGACATAAAAAAAACCATATAATTTTGGTAGAGATTTTTCTAAGCCTACCTTGTTAGCTACGATCCTAAAGTTAAAATTCTGTGGCCAGGTACAGCACTTACGGGTGCGTTCCGGCAATTGCATTTGAGAGCCACTTCCTCCTTAGGTTTAGCGTGTTCACCATCTTGGACCATATCGTCATTTAAATTCAGATGAGATTGTGATGAAACGTGAAAATCTAAAGGGTCCATTATCACGCACATTTTCTAATTAAAATTGGTAACCTACTATCGACTGAAGGTGAATGAAAACGTCGGGAGGAAAGCTGAACCCGAGAAATGTTCTTGTACTAACATCGTATGTGTTAAAATATAGAACTGTAGATTTCTCGAGATTTGGAATCGCCAATAAGTCGTGGGCTGGCGCGATGGTTATGCCCGTACCTGCCTCGGGAAGAGACCTATCGACATGTAGTAGGTCACTTACAACCTCATGATGAATGTACCTATGAATAATCCATACCAATTAATCCATCCTACAACTGTGTATTGGATATCTCGTTAAACAGAATAAAGCTGATATTTTTACCTTAAAGCCACATCCGATGACAAAAAAACGGATACCTAATTTTTTTTCTATTTTTATATACGTCAAAAATTATGATCATTCTCATTAAGATTAGTGTAGAGTAGACGGCAATAGATGGCGTTACTATAAATTGAAGTACGGAGTAACTTGATAGTGATTCAAAAAAATCAGCACTATGGATATCTACGAGTACATACAATATATACAATAGTGCAATAATCCTCATTTAGTATTTAACAATGAATAAAACGAAGTGTTTGTTTGTTTGTCCGAATCAGTTTCCGAAACGTCTGAACCGATTTCGATAAAACTTTACTGGCAAATAGGGGACTTTTTAGAGTATTATGTAGGCTACATATCATTACGAAATGCCATAGCAGCAAAGCAATAATTATAAAAAAAAAAACTAGCGGGACCAGTGGACGTTGTCCTGCCTTGATACTAAAAATAATCCCAAAAGTCAACCGCAGCGCCACCTACTGCGTACAATTGTGAATTTAACCCATTCTTAAATTCAACTGAACACACAAGAAATTCGTCAAAATCTGTCCAGCCGTTTAGAAGGAGTTCAGTCACATACACACGTACAGAAGAATTATATATATAAACAGAGGTAATTTAAAAACGGTAAAAGGACTGAAGAAATGAGGTAGTAAAAACAAAACAATAATGAATAATGTAAAACGCAGCCCATAATTAATTTAGACAAAATATGTAGTTCTCGGAAAATTATAAAAAATCAAACCAAATAACTAGTTCATAATAAACATCTCAAATCGCTGTCTTTATATATATAATCATTTGGGCGCAATTTTCTACCAGAAAAATCTTCAGCTTCCTTATTTAAAATATACTATAACTATCGTGATATTAAAATATAACTGTATCGTTTTACGCATTAAAATTCTATAAAATCACATTAGGACGTCATTAATATGTTTTTGTCTTTTGTGTTATGTACATATTTGTAAACCGTTGTCTACATCTACACTAATATTATAAAGAGGAAACGTTGTATTTTTGTATGTTTATTACGAATAAACTCAAAAACTACTGGACGGATTTCGATAATTCGTTCACCGTTAGAATGCTACATTATCCCTGAGTAACATAGACTATATTTTTTACTAGAAAAAGATAGGGATCCCTACTAAAATTTCAATAATGTAATTCAAGGTATAAAAAAAGTTGCCATGAAATAACTTTCATCGGAAACCATGAATGATAGAACAAAAATAAGTTCTACAATATTAAAGAACATATTAATATCTATAAAAAATCTCATAGTACCATATGTCCAGCTATTGTGATTATATTACTATAACTACATTTTTGAAAGAAATCTTAACAAAAACCATACCATGCCTAAAAGGCCATATTATTCATATCTCTATATTAATCCTTATCCAAATAAATTATTTTTAATTTAAGACTGTTTCAATATCTGTAGATAACTTTTTGGATTATTAAAATCGGTCATTGCATTCAATAGATATTACGAGTTTAAAAATGTCAATCTAAACAAAATATGCCTTGCGCGTCGTTGCCGGGGTGTGGTGTGTGCTGTAAGACCTTCAATTCTGAGTTGGATCGTAGGTATAAGATTTTCAAGACTATGGTCAGTTTTAGCCAATCCATATATGCTTAATCCAAATGTTTAAAACAATTGTCCACCCGTGCGAAGCCGGGACGGGCCGCTAGTTAATTATATTTTCAATTGGTTGTTAATATACAGTGTGTTCAGTTACTGTCTGGTTTTTGATTTTTTAGCGGTTCGATGCTATATTTTTTTATCAGTAGACAATACAACGGAAAAATAATAGTCACGACCACGGAGAGTCGATGTTTGTCTCGCCTCGGGCCAGAATACTGCGGCGAAAACAATTCGACGGGATGCGATGCGGACTCATTTGTCAATAACTAGGATCCAAATTGGAACTAAAACCTAATGATTTTGATTCTTGGTGTATCAATTATGCCTAATCGATATGTATAAATAAAATTGAAGCGTTTCTTTGTGATATCAAAATGACAGTTTCATATTGAAAAGATATGAAGTCATACACGGCATTAATATAAAAAAAAAAACGATTTTTTAATTTTTGTGTCTGTCTATTTGTTCCGATTAATCTCTGAAGCGGTTAGACCGATTTTGACGAGACTTTCTTTGGAAGATAGCTGTAATTGTGAGGAGTAAACTTTGTTACTTTTGTTTTAGAAAAAAATGGATTCCACAAAAATATAATAGACAAAAGAAATAGTGTCCAGAACCGCGGACACCGCGTGCACATTACGCCGAGATGAGATGTTTTTTCTAATTTCTACGCAGGCAAAGTTATGGGTAACAACTAGTAAATGATTGATTTTGAAACAAGTGAATGCAAAATTACTGTTTATTTTTGTTTATAATCTTCTGCCGCAACAGTAATGTAGTTTAATGGTACTCAGTTGATTTTATTTAACTCAAGTGCATACGCACTGTTGACTTTGCACCGCGATCGGCATGTAACATCGCGGGTTGCTGACCGTCATAGGTAAACGTGACGCACGCGAGGGTCGACCGGGGGGCCTGGCAGGGACGAGGAGGGCAGGTTGCCGAGGGGGCGCCGAGGTTAAACGCGGAGGGAGGGGGGGTGGCGCTGATGCAGAGGCGTCGCGAGGCCGCCCTTGCGCGAAGGTGACGCGACAATTAACGTCGCGCGGTCATTCCACTGGCGCGGCGCGGCAAGCTGGCGCGGTGTCAACGATTCCGATCATCCTGGTGCGATAGCGGACGACCGGACGCGACGCCCGCGCCACGCCACAACATCGAATAGCAACACAGAATGTTCACTCAAACACAAATTTACTTTTATTTTTCTTCATATATTTTATAATAAAACCCTAAGCTCAGTAAGTCTGCTTTTTAAGTGCAGCTATTCAGACATATCTAATAAATGCTTGGGAACAGATTTTTATATAATCAAGATGGTAATTAGCCAGAAGGACATTAAGGATTCGACATTAACGTAAGTCGATTAGTAAAATCCTTTTTCTCCGTTTTGTTTATAATGTAAACTAGCTGCGCCCCCTATTCGTGAGTGTTTTTATTGTTTTTTGTATTCTCCATGCATAAATATCTACGTACATTAATTTTAATGATTATTGATTTCACAATATAAGACTTCATTGTTTGTATCGCTACATAGTGGCAAATGAAAGACAATCGGTTAACATCAAAACTTTTTCAATTAAACGTATATGTGCCAACATTTATGGCGATCTGTCAAAATATGTTTAGAGTTTATCGATCTCAGACACTTTTTTATATACACAATACATATATATAGACGATTGTAACTTTTTTGTTGTGATAAATTAAACTGTTTGACTTTTATCATATTGATCAGATTGTATTCATAGACTCTATAGATCATGACATAGTATAAAACAAAGTCCCCTACCGCGTCACTCTGTCTGTGTATTCGCGATAAACTCAAAAACTACAGAACGGATTTTCATGCGGTTTCATTCACCAGTGGATAAAGTGATTCACGAGGAAGGTTTTGATATATAATTTGTCAAGGATTTTTTTAATAATCAGATACATACTTAGACTGTTAAAGAACTTCAACCTTGTTATCACCGTGGAGTTCAATTAATTCAATTAACCTCAAAAAATGTCGTCGTCGTAATTAAGTTTATAGTGTACCGACATTAATTCCAAGACTGATAACGAAAACTATAAGAAACAACGTCTATGTGAGTGTGACCCACGTTCGAGTTGTTAACGACGCGTGAAATCATACATTAGGCACAGTATAAATAAGAGAGAATATTTACTGTGCATTAAGACTGCAATGAAGTGACCTATCAACATTATTCAACAAAAAATAGTAGTTCTGTAGTAATATTTATAATTAGGTAAATGACAATTTTGGCAGCTTAATTTAATTATACAAAGGCAATTCGACTTCTAGTTGAAAATTAAAAAAAAACTTATATATTTATATAATTTTGATTGACGACCTAGTATACAACTAGGATAAAGGATATGGTATATAATGTAACAAAGTTTATTTAACAGTGAACTATCTCAATTGTTCCGGGTTCTGTGGTTGAATCGCGAACTACACGCAGTCATAGGGTTGCCGTTTGTTTATCGTTTTCGTTAATGCCTCTTTAAATTAAAAACCTTTTTAAATTCTTTATAGATTTTAGTGTTTCACACGACGATGAATGATGATGTTGGCGAAGATTATAACACAACCTAAAAATTGAACAACAAATGATAGACGGAAAATAAAATTAAAAGCCAATTATTGCGTTTTGTATATTAATAACTAGCGGTCCCGGCAGACGTTGTCCCGCCCTGATTATGAAAAATCCTTGACAAATTATACACTAAAACGTTCCTCATGAATCACTCTATCCACAGGTGAAAACCGCATGAAAATCCGTTAGGTAGTTTTTGAGTTTATCGCGAACAGACAGACAGACAGACGCGGTAGGGGACTTTGTTTTATACTATGTAATGATTTTCATCTTAATTTTGTTCAGGGACTTTTATTACTAAAAATATGCCAGTATCATCATAAGTTATATCTATTTAGAACCAAGAAGCATAAAGTAAAATAAACATAAAATATTTAAAAAAAAGCAATAATAAAAATAGCATTAACGTCAAATTTATTTTTCTTTAAATTTTCAAATAGCAAAATAATTTCCAAACGAGTCAATTAAAACCATATAAGACACAATTGATCACAATAGCCCACGCACTTACGATAACTGTTTATAGTTATGTATATAAAGACTCTAGCGACACGCGGCATTTTATAAACTATGTTGATAGATATTTGAAGCATATTTAATCGTTACCTATTATAAAGGTTTATTAGTTCATTACTTATCTTTTAATCTATGAATAATGGAATTTTCAAGCGTGAATACAGAAAAAGAATACAGAACATAAAATTGTGAAATTTTGTTATCTGCGAAAAACCGACACCGCGAATAAGGATATTTAAGTGTACAGAATTCTGAAAAGATCCGATATCGTACTACACATCCCAAATAAACTTCGAACACGCTTCAAGAAATTATGGATACCTTCGAAATTCTTACCAGAATATAAATGTATACGCGACGTATCCAGTCGTATCTTATACGTGTTTTTACATATTTAAATGACATTTTATTATTGAAATATATCTTATACAACGTTTTACGTAATCTCAGTATATAAAAAAGATATCACAAGTAAGATAAATCTATAAAAAAAATATTCATAAAATATAATGTAAGAAACATTTCCAGAAAAATAAAAGCTCGCGGCTTCACACTAGCTGAGTTGACATCGTAAAAGTCCATACGAGAGCCAATGGACCCATAAGTGAAGACATTTCATACTAACGAAACCACACGAAAATGAACTTTAGGAGTTTGGGAATAATGTGTTGAGGGTGGTTCGTAAAGTCTCCCCGGCCACCCTCGTCAGCCGTCACCCTCCCGCGTTAGTATGGCTGTTGGTTCCCAAGTGCTGAGTTGGCATGGTCAGGCATAAGTGATAACCTTGACCTCGAGATGAATTTTTATAGTCGAATCAGGTTTTATCAAGTAATAATAACGTATTTGCCGTTCATTAAAACTTTCTTCGAGTTGTAACATTTTTGTGTGGGCGTAATATTCTTACCTGTCAACAAAGTCTATTCACGTTTAAAATATGGAAGAAAAATATATCTAAAGGATCTTTTATTATACCTATTATAAAAGGGTATTTTGTGAATATATTTGTAGTAAGCAAAACGCGGGTTAAAAATAATTTCCCTGGAAGAAAGCTAAAGTATCCTAGTTTATTTTTAATCATTTGTATATTATAACTAGCGGGCCCGGCAGACGTTGTCCCGCCCTGATTATAAAAAAATCCGGGACAAATTATATACCAAAACGTTCCTCGTGAATCACTTTATCCACTGGTGAAAACCGCATAAAGATCCGTTCAGTAGTTTTTGAGTTTATCGCGAACAGACAGACAGACAGATGCGGTAGGGGACTTTGTTTTATACTATGTAATGATTAACGCTAATGAAGTTGTGTCAATATAATAGTAAACAATGTCTAAATCATAATTAAATGCTTGAGTATTATTAATCAAATCAAATTATTAAGGAAAACCTTCCTAAGTGTTCAACATTGTATAATATATATAATGAGCTTTGTGGTGTTAAATAAATAGTCAAAACTTTTACTTCATACTTTTAACAAAGCATATCTATAAGCAAGGAATTAATAATATGCCGTGTGATGTCTTTTTTCGGGTAGTTAGTGTGCAAATATGGCGTTAAAGAACGCACAATTATTAGTGATTCAAATATTCCACACATACGACATAAATTAATTAGCACGTGTCACGATCACAGACAAACTTCGCTTTTGGTTCTGAGATAATCTTGGTTGCTTAAGATAGACATTCTTATATTCTACTATCAACTTACCACCCGATATAAATATATACATGGTATATGAGATCTACTCTCATGGATTTGTGTTTATAACATAGGTATGGTTTCTAAGATATCAAATGTTGACATGTTCTTTGATTCCCCACTATGATATAAATATAATTAAAACCATAAACAATCTAATGCCCTATAAACGAGTCGCACTATTCTTATTTAATTCAATTTATATAACCGTGTGTGAGGATTCTATTCTATTACATAAGTTTTTTTTATTATTCTGTATTATTTAATTATATTATACCTGAATTCTGCGTAAGTTCGATGTTATTTAACTTTATGTTTAATATGACATGTTAAGTATCCTCTTAATAATAATAATAATTTATATAAACATATGAAATATTAATATTGTTTATCACCAAACAATATTTTTATTTTTTTATCACCTATAATTGGCTGGCACAGTGAAATTTTAAATTAAGCTGTTTCTTATTATTAATTGTATGTATGTAATGTATTATTATCTCTTTGTGTACTTATTATAAATAAATATATAAACTTTGACCATGTTAAATAAGTTGCAGAAACAAAAATATTTCAACTAATGTGACAACCCTGGCTGTCGAATCATCGCGTCACGTCACGTCGGCCATGTTGTCCCGCTAAATTGCGAGGTGCACGCGCAGCGGCCGCGGCCGGTGTCATTGCACGTTATCTTACGAAGTAAAAACTTCCCGTGACTATTAGAATAATCTTATATTTGTAATAATCGCGTAGTTTATAGTCTAGCAGTGATATCGAGTAATTAAAAAACATACTCAGTGTTTGATAGATTACAATGTAAACTATACTAACGATTCTGAGAATATATCCAAAAATGACCACGTGGTTCACGTCAAATTGAACGATGATACCTTTACAAAAACATACCAGCAGTGCCTCGCGGTTTCACGCGCTTTTCATTTTCACTGAATTTCCCATCTAATCAATTACTTATGACTAATTTCGCCAAAGTAGCAACTTCGTCTGCCTTTGCAGTTAGGTAATCTAAAACCAAATCTACATAAGGACAAGTGCTATGTAGAGAGTTGGCCACGCCGTTGCCTAGTTGTCAGATACGAAATACATGTTTGAATTCCTGACACCTGTACGCATGTGTCTCACGATTATTATATGTATGAATAGTTAGCTTAATGTAGTTTAACAGATTCGCGGTGTTGCCTCCAAGCCCAAGCCGAGGTTCGGCCACCGTGGGCACCCGTGAGCTTGTTGCCAAGCGGCGAAATCCTAGTACTCCGATGCAGCTATAAAGGCCTGTCAAGGCAGTAGCGTAGTCAATTCGAACAAAAAACGTGGTTGACCTGTGTAGCGTTAGCACCTCGCTAGCATATGCTTGCACAGTTCGGCAGTTTTCGGTTACGGACGATGTTCCTCAGACGGAACGTCCGTTCTTGGACACAGTATTTGTAACCCTTTTTAGGTCAGCCTATATATAAACCATCACATACTGTGTATATTCTAGCATGGGCATAGTATTGTACTACATATATTCATTGGTGATAAATGATATCTATACTAATATTATAAAGGGGTAAAGTTTGTGAGTTTATGACGTTGTGACGTTGTAGGGGGTAATCTCAGGAACTACTGGTCCGATTTGAAAAAAATCTTTCAGTGTTATATAGCGCATTTATCGAGGAAGGTTATAGGCTATATATCATCACGCTAAAACCGGATAGGAGCGGAGCACCAATGAATAATGTTTCAAAATCGGGGTTGTTTTTCCTCTTGAGAGCTTCCGCTGCGTGTTAGCGTTAACCTAAAGTAACTATTCCACGCGGACGAAGTCGCGGGCTGAGGCTAGTCTATTATAGTCACAGTACAGAATACCTTTTTTGTTACGGTTTCTTTTACCTTAGCCCACACGTCTGAGATAAAGTCGCGCTACTCGTGTTTTGCAAACAAAGTTGAACGCACTTGTCGTACGGTTCGGTCGAACAATAAAAACACCGTCCGTACATTTAACAAGACGTCTAACAAATTGGCAGTGTTAAATGTGGCAAGTGTTGCCAGGTATGATATATAAAATAACACGGGATAAGGAAAAATGACGTGCCGACATGAAAACAAGAATTATGAAGTGATGGGTTTGGAATGTATTCAACACTTGCATTAATGCTTACTAAACGTTAAAATGTTAAGTATATTACAAAAAAAAGGAGTCGTGTAAAGAAGATTCTAAATAAGAAATATACGTATAACTGAAAACTGGAGACGTTAGAATCGCAATAGTACCCATATATAGCTACAATACAATGATAAAGTAAAAATAGTAATACGTTTAACAAGATTTCCACGCGTATAATATATAGAATTTATACACAACATTTGTACACACGACAGTTTACGCTGCTTATCTGCTCGAATTTCGATACTGGCACACACTCAGCACTCTTGTATGCCATAGAGAAGGAGAGTGTGAGAAATTCGCATGATAGGGCATAACACTTTTTCCTTACGTGACGATTTGTACGAATCAACTCTTACCACAAGCTGCGTTAAGGAACTCCGTTCCAAAAAACATCTACCGCAAGACGGGGTTGGCACCGCCAGTCTTATCTATTACCTACTGCTAAAAAACTACCAGTGTTTGATCCCGAAATGTCATGCAGCGAAGACTTAATAAAAGCCGACTAATGCGGAATGCCAATTATGTATGAATGGATTGAAACGACCAGGTGTATACCCGCCATAATAGCACTACTTTTAAGACTTGTCACACACGTACTTACATCTATTTAAGTGTATTACAATAAAATATTGATACTAAAAATATTCCCAAAAGCATTATATATAATTAGACGTAGAATAGTTTCGACTAATTAAAGTTTGAATTTAAAACCGATATTATTTATATGAACGTCTGAGATGACTCAATTTATCTAGACGCCAGTGTAGAAAGCCGGTGATCGATTTATATCGGTGTTGAGTGGAGAAAGCACAGGTGGCTGGCGAGTGGCGCGACGTCCCATCGATCTCGGCAAAAATACGATAATACCGTATATTGCCTACACGCGCGAAATTTAACCTCACATACATATTGTACAAGCGATAGCGGAAATGGTTATATATTTTACACAATCATATTTATTAAACCAGCTGGTATCCTCGACTTCGTTGTCGTAAAATAGTGCTATTCTTCGATTGCCTGACGCTTTCCCGGTCTGGTGCCAGGGGCTGCTAAGATGTTGTACCTAGCCATAGTACTCAAAATTTTATCCGACTTTTCCATAATAAGTGACAGTTTTGTGATATAATTATAAAGCGACTGCTGTCCTAATTTTAAAACCCGAGAGGATCACATTCGTCAGAGCCTTTGTAGTTCAGCAGGGTGTATCACGAGCAGGTGAGACTCGGTTCATGAGATGTTGTTTCAACCCCTTGCAACCCAAATAGTGTCAGTGTTTCATGAAAACTATGTGTCGTTTTTATTTTCTTATTTAGGAAGTTTCATTCCGACGAACTTATCAGCCCAATGTACCATATCCTTTCTAGGTTCACATCAGGATAGTCACTAATGAAATAGCACTACAAGATTATATAGCATATAACTATGTATTTTATCAGTATTAATTGTAGATTAAACTATACTTGGACTCTATTTTTTACTGTCTCTAATTATTCTCAGTTAAACTGTCCAGCGTTCAGAACCAACACTGTTACGCGTAAAGAGATTATCAAGTTTGAAGGAAGTGAATAAACTTTATAAGGACAAAAGTTCGACGTAGTTATATAAAGACACTACTTACATTCTGTAACTATTTTTTGTCTGACCCAATAACAAGATGAATTCCGCCATCTCTCCTGAGCGTGATACTGGCTTATTACTGTCGGTGCCGCCGCTGTGCCTTAGGAAAAAATACACGCGATACAAGCATGGTATCTAGCTATAAACTGTTCCCTTGGTGTAACATACTAAGCACGAATTTTGTAACTGAGCATGTTAAGGTAAATTAGATAGAGTAACGGTAGCCTAAACCTTCTAGAGGCGAACGGTTATGGACGGTAGCTAATAGGGAATGACTAGATTCTGAGATCAAAAAACAGCGGTACTTTATTGGTAGTAGACAGTTACAAGCCTCAAATAATAAGCCTATAATCAAAATATGTAAACATACAGCGATTAATAAAGTCATCTGAATGTTTTTTTTTTTCGAACTGACTACGCTATTGCCCTAGCAAGGTCTTAACAGCTTCACCGGACTACACCATCTGAATGTATTAAGTCCATTTACTTATCTTCTTTTCTCTCGTAATTAAGTCGCGTCGTCATTAAAATTACAATAACTTTTGATAGACCAAACCGATTTTAATGGAATAAAGAGTAAATGTTAGTCGAAGATATGCTTCATTATTTTCTTGAAAAGGTTTTATCATGAACGCAGTATTTTAACAGTGATGCATGTTCATATAAAGAGACAGACAGACATTTCTAAAATTGATTGTGTTTTTACTCTATATTCCTTCAGAACTTCTGGATTAAAACTCATTTTTTTTTTAAACTCGATTCCCAACCTATAATTTTTTATTTTTTTTTTTCTCTTTTCTCAAACTCTTAAAACTTTCTATTTATGGATATACTATATTTGTATAGAAACGATGTACTGACTATATAATTAATTATTTTTTTGGCAACAAACATGATCTAAAATGAATGTATTAGTTATCCTAACTTTATATACTAACTTTGCTAGAAGGCTTCAGTAGAAAACGGCATAACAAATGCGCCAGGTATAACCCATTACCCGGTAACGTTGCGCTGCGTATAAAACTTTATACTCCTCAATATCAGATAGCGGGTTAAATTTATCCCGAGCAGAGACTGCAAAAGGAGGGCTCATAAAAAGCGCGGCACTCTTGATTACAAAGCCGCTTCGGGTTTATGGGCGCGCATCTCGCGTGCCTCAGTGCCGGCGCGCCGCCGCTACGACGACGCGAGGGTAGTTTTTCAGTCGCCGGGCGAGCCCCCGCCCGCCGCATAAATAAGTGATCACGACCTCCCGCCTCCCCTCTAACCCCCTCGCTCGTAAACTAAGCGCAGATAGCGAGAGGACTTAATGGCTGATCGGATTTTGATTAGCGCGGGCCGGCGCGGCGACGGAGCCCGGCACCCGAAGCCGAATTTGAATAGATAAGTGGGCACCCGAGGACGGCCGTTCGCGACCGTAATTTACATACTTACTGGCTTTCGGCGAACGTGCACGGCGGTGCCAAGTTATGGACGGCGCAAAAACGATAAAGTTGAAATAAAGCTTCGGTCATCGATTCGGTCGCTTCGAGTAGTTTTTTTTTACTGAACTCTGTTTGTTATCGTCGGGCAAGGGGCTGTGTACTATGCGGACCGTTGGCTCGGCGCAGGACGACGCGGTGCTCGTTCGCTGTTTTTTTTATGTTGGCTCCAATCTTTCCGTGACGCTACTGGAACGAGTTTCGCACGGATATCTCTCTTAACTGTTACTCAATATTTAGATGTTGAAAATTTTAGAACTACCAGTAAATTATGCATGGATCTCATTTAACATTTTGTAGTTACGCGTTTGTTATCAATTTGTATACAGATTCTGTTTTAAAATTTAGAGTAGGATAATATATACTTTTTCTTTTAAATTTTCATTCAGTATTCACCTTCTGAGGACCGTCTTAAGGCTATATAATACGTTATGCTTAGGTATATGAAAATCATCTATTAGTTATAGTAATAACTAGCGGGCCCGGCAGACGTTGTCCCACCCTGATTATAAAAAAATCCTGAACAAATTATATACCAAAACGTTCCTCTTGAATCACTTTATCCACTAGTGAAAACCACATAAAGATCCGTTCAGTAGTTTTTGAGTTTATCGCGAACAGACAGAAAGACAGACGCGGTAGGGGACTTTGTTTTATACTATGTAATGATATACGTAATCGTTAAAACAATTCTGTGTTTATGATACATACTGAGGATATTTTGCATGAACATATTTTGTTATTCCTAAAACGATGATCAACTTGTAGACCTATAATACGTGGACAGTGGTTAAGTAAAAAAATTCACACCTTTATCTTCTCTAAATTAGTCCTCCCGCTAACTAAATATGTAACCTTTGACGCTTCAACCGCAGCCAAACCATCTTTCAAATATGAATCATCTTGTTTTTGTGGTTGTTACTACCTTTAGCTCCCGGTTTCTATCCATAATTAAGCAAGAATCGAGTGAAATCGATGCCTTATGTCCGATCGCCTTTAGCAATGTATCCTTCGCACTATCATGTCGAGTAAAGAAAAGGCAATGCCTCCTTACATACATATAAAGTTGCCATTTACAATATCAGGTATATACTCGTATAACTATTATTTCAGTTTGAGTAACATTTCAATTGGTTTGTAGCAATGGGGTTTTGCAAAATAAAACTTTAATGGTAATGTCGATGGAAGTTTGTAAAGAGGGACTTCGATTTATTTGGGTTAAAAACACAGTAATTGATATACTGATATTTATGTCTACAATTTTAACCGCGAAACGAGGGTAGTGATCGTTTTTTGACGTGAAACTTCTAACGGGAGGACATTTAATTTTGATCGGCAATCTTTTTGTGTGACAAAAAGTGGTGAGAGTAGAAATTGTGTCGAGTAGTGCGTTGAAAACAATGGTTCTCGTCCCATCACCGAAGTTAAGCAACGTCGCGTCGAGCGCGGTCAGTACTTTGATGGGTGATCGCCTGGGAACACCGCGTGACGTTAACCTATTATATATTGTATTGTATATATATTGTATTTTTTTAATTACATGTTTCCCTGTGATGAGAAGTATTTGCCAGAACACAGGTATTTGTCATAGCATCTTGGCTGAAACCAAGATTCTGTATGACTTGGTAATGATACCTCACTAGCGATTCTCCTGATGGAGCTGGAAAGATTGGGGAACAATGGGGCTTATATGTTCCGTGGAATCAAAGCCGATAAAAAAAATAATGTTTCCCTGTATCACAACAGTTTCACTTGTATCGTGTGTTTTTTTACACGACACAGTCTGTTTCTTTTATTGCTTTTAAATTATTACTTGTTTTAACCGAAACCGGTGATATAAGGTTATCAAATATATATATGAAAAAATGGTTTGTTTTCACTACAGCGGAGCCAGTGAATCGGCACATCATTGACAAGGGTCGAAAACTTCGAGAACGTACCGTGTATAAAGACGTGAAGAGTTGTCAGCGGAGAGGACCCCGGCACCGCGGGTCGCGGTTCAATAAGAGCCGCGAGGGGCTAACGGGTGGGACGCCCACCTCGATCCGCGCCATACCGTACCGTAGCTCCCTCGCGTTTGTTTAGTTTGGCAGGTAAAGTACAACGGAGGGGCCGGAACGTGTCGCGTGGGAGTGATCCTCTGACGTATCGGTCGGCGAGACGAATAATTGCGGTGCGGAGGCACAACACGCGATCGCAATACAACTATCGCTCTCTACCTACGTATAAACTTTAACCGAACATACTCAACAATGCTTTGATATACCGTCCAAACTTCGACATATAAATATTAGCAAACCTATTTATAATCCCAAACTTAACATCGCTCCGAATAAGTTTGTAGGAGGTGATCTTTGACACTTTTTATGTATCCTAAAAAATGTATCACTGGTAGAAAGATACTTTCAAGTTATTTTTATAAGTCTATAAATTACTTATGTAAAATGTTTTAAAGTAATACTTCTTTAGGCGCGACTAGGAGGTAACTGGACGGCAATGCAACGGAAGTCCGTTACGGCAATGTAGCGTCACGTTTCTGTACCATCCGGTTAATAAGTATTTTTGATTTTGTCAATATAGTCAACAGTTTATAAACAAATCAATCAATTTTTTTTTGAGAAAACAAACTAATAGAAAATATTAAATTGAATAATAATAAATATCATACAATAGAATTAATTAT
The DNA here is from genome assembly GCA_036509395.1 of Antheraea yamamai. NCBI lineage: Eukaryota > Metazoa > Arthropoda > Insecta > Lepidoptera > Saturniidae > Antheraea > Antheraea yamamai. The sequence continues at coordinate 6,768,238 of AP028448.1, read as the reverse complement.
GCATATATATGGACGCGCGACCGTGCTGCCATCTGGTTTTAATGTAAGTAAATAACAAATTAAATCAAAGCTTCATCATCTGTAGTGGTGTTTATCAGCTAATTCGGAATTTTAAATAACACAGGAAATATTATTAGCAACTCTTTGTTATAAATTAAATAAAATATAGAAAAGTATAAACAGATTACTATGATAAGTAACGAATTAAATTAAAATAGAAGTTTTGGTTATGTTTATGCCAACAAAGTTTTACTTCAATCGCGTGTGACGGTTAGACGCACTCATTTTTTTTTTATTTTTGTCTTTTTGTTCCGACTAATCTCCAAAAGGGTGGACCGATTTTCACTGGAATATAACTAATGTTATAAAGAACAACTTAGGCACTTCTATTTTACGAAAAAAAAATTAGAGTTTCGTGATGCACAAAATAAATAATCATGATCTAAAGTGTATTTAAAAATTCTAAGAAGCTGAACCAAATGGAATATAGTTTTCAGATCAATATAGCACTGATCATGAGGAAGGATCTAGGCTACTTTTTGCTATATTTTACAACGGGATAGAGCAGTAATATAATATAATAAAAAGTCACAGAGAACAGCACTTACATTGTTGCATTTCGTTCGGTCAGTGAGAGCGCCGGATACCCAACTCCCCTCCCATTCCCCCTTCCCTTACTCCTCTTCTCCCCCAAGACAGGCTGGCAACCCACTTGCGACTCCCCTGGTATTGCAAGTGTCTATGGAGGGTGGTGATCACTTAACATCAGGTGACCCACCTGTCCGTTTGCCTCCTATGATATAAAAAAAAATACAGTCGACTGTATTCGTACAAATACATCTAATAAAACATCAAAAGAATTTTCACCTAGAGAAAGTCGCAGACCACAGCTAATATTAATTATTATACTGTTCTATAATGGAAAATCATTAAATTATTTATATGAAGTCTTTTATGAACTGCGTTGAACATTTCCAATCTATCACACACATAAAAACTGGTGCGCAAGTGCCAACATCTTTTTAAACAGTATATTTATCTAACTACAAATTAATAATTAACTCTACTACTCTTACATTATCTTGTCTACATTGCGTCTATTCTTAATAACTCTGGAGTAACATTACGGTACAGTATAAAGTTGTGCACACACCGGAGCGCGGCGCGCGGCCGACGAACGCGGCTCAGTTTAAAAGCCCATCAAAGACTCGGCTGCTACATAAAGCGAGCGAGCGCCGTTTTACATTCAGCTTGTTAGGACGCGGGTTTATGGGGGACCGGCCAGGAATTCCGCGCGTAATGAGGAAATCGAGACGGTACTACTGTCTCGTTCTTATTTTAAAAAACATTCAAATTTACCAAAAAAAAGGATTGTGTGGTTTTATGAAACCACGGTAAAAGTGAAACTTTTCTCACACTATAGACATTTAACTAATAATAGTCTATACACTACACGGTGAGCTGCTGCGAACTATAGGCGCCGCCATATTGGCCCTGGCTGCTCTGACGAGCGCCTTTCACTTTATCCCTACTCCGCGGCCGACCATCACGCGACATGCAACACACAGACGAAAAAGTTTGAGACTATGTAATAAAAGTTTCACTTTAAAACAAATGGAATACAAAAATAGTTTTAAAAACATTATAATGTAAACGCTACTTTTATCTATATAAATTAAACATCAATTGGAGTTTTTGGCGGGATTTTGGTCTGTCATTTAGCGGATTTTATATTTTATTCATAACCTTATGGTGTTTGGCTCTATATTTTGTAAAATTGGTGGTGTTTTACGTAATACAGTTCGGTTATTGTGCTTAAGTGCACGGACCATGAATTCTGAGATGAAAAAACTCCCTGGAAACTTCTAACAAGGGAGCCACCAACTTTTTGGAACATTGAAATAATCACACGACACTTATTGTGGAAAATATGTTGTAATCTCCATTGAAACGAAACATTGACACTGGCAAGTACTTCTGCGAAGTCAAAACAAGAAAAAGAAGAACATCAATTACTGCATATATGTAAATGTATTACTACAGGACGGCTATACCTATTTGGGTAATTATTCTTTTATTGCATGGTCAGCATTGCTTACAAAAAATTAGGTTAAAAAATGTACCATATAAAAAAGTGACTGACACAGTAAACCGTAGTTAGTAAACCTGTGGGAAGCTGGTATAGAGAACTAATCTACTAATAAATATGTGTCGATCAGGTAATCTTCACTACTATTAATTATATATTTACAAAAAGATAATAAAGTTTATGGAAATACTAGGAGAACGAACAACATCATTTAAAGATATCATTTCTTATTTTAAGATTTTATTTCAAGAATTTTTAAAGACCATAATCATTGTAAGTAACGAAAGAGAGCGGTAGAGGTGGTAGAGCCACGCTGAAGTTCATACTGGTTTCAGTACGACTGGGTCGGCTCGCCCGGTGTACTACCACCCTCTCTCACAAAACCGACGTGAAGTAACAGTGCTTGCATTGCTGCGTTCCGTTCGATCAGTGAGAGCGCCGGATACCCATCTTCCCTCCCCCTCCCCAAACACAGGATGGCAACGCACTTGCGACTCCCCTGGTGTTACGAGTGTCTATGGACGGTGGTGATTGATCACTTAACATCAGGTGACCTACCTGTTCGTTTGCCTCATATAACATAAAAAAGATCTTTTTAAAAACTTATTCATGTCAGCCAAAAGTCCATTAGTTGCTTAGAATCTACTCTCTAATAGAACTACGAATCGTGTATACGCTTACGATCGATAACCCATGGTAGGTAACAAACAAATGCCTGTCTATTTCGGCACTTGGCATCCTACGATATATGAAGTGTCTGAGATCGCGCCGCGCAGCGTCGCACTTCATTTAGATGATTGATCCTTAACATCGCGGTATATAACCGTCCATGGAATAACCACAAATCTATATATAACAGACGAAAATAAAATAGTCCATTACTTTTTTCTCCTCCGTTTTTCACCGATTACCACTATTTTCTTTTTTTAGTAGCTATTAACGAGCTTTATTTAGTCATACCAATAAAACAAATTTGGAAACATTTTGAACTGCCCTTATATACCATACGCTCTTTCACGCGCGATTGGAGTGTGCAGGATTGAACGCGGGAAAGAGTGTACGCGAATTCAAAACGGATTGTTATCGTTTGTCTTTACACGTGCACTCTTTTTCGCGCGAAAGCGTTTGCGCGTAGGAAAGAAGGCGTCTTGTAAAAGCAGTTATTGGTTGAGTTGTCACTGTTATTCTCCGATTGCTCATTAATTACAAGAAATATTGCTGTAGTCACGTCACAGAGTATTTCCGGTGCCCAGTGGATGCCATTAAAAGTAATCTTTATCACGTTCGTGTAAAAACGTCTCAAGCAACAACTGCGCAGAAGATCGCAGACACTCGGCACGTAATTATTGTCGAACTGATACCACCTAAATAATAACGTTACGACGATATTCGACCACTCATTACGGTAGTATACAGGTTGATTCGGCATTCGAATGATTTGAAAATCTATAGCTACAAGCGACAATGTGACGTCATAATTATCTAAATAATGATTATGCATTTTTAGCACCTTGAATATTTACCTATAGTTCATGTAAGTTACATAAGCTATCTAAGGATCTGCAAACTTTTTTTGTGTGTAATTTTTAATTTGTAATATCTCCTAAGATATTCATTGAAATGGTATATACTGTAAAAAGTAGGTTTAATTTACATTAAATACCTAACGTATTATAACTGAAGAATTTAATTACGTATCGCGCCAAGCCAAAATGAGGTTTAACCGCGCCTATAGATGTTTCACATCAAAAATACATAAAGGTAAACTCCTTCTCCCTGTTACTAATACAATAACCATACAAAATATACAATGCATGATGATGATGTAATCGGTACATCATATACATCACCCAAAAATCATATACAATCCGCGGCAATCTTCTTGGCCGCTCTGAATATAGTCGTCAGTTCAGACTTGCACATAATATAATCAAGATCATTACATAGTATAAAACAAAGTCCCCTACCGCGTCTGTCTGTCTGTCCGTTCGCGATAAACTCAAAAACTACTGGAACGGTTATTAATTTACAAATGAATGGTCTGTCACCAATAGATAAAGTGATTCATGGGCCTGGGAGGTTTTAGTATATAATTTGTCAAGGATTTTTTTATAAGTTATATGCCAAAAGAACAGAATGAAAATCAGCTATGGCGAGCAACGACTAGCTAGGGCCCGCTAGTTCTAATATAAAACAAAGTTAAAAGTATCATTATAGGAGTCTAAAATTGCCATTTGTATATCCTTAAATCGTCTCCATGTTATACTATAATATTATAATACGTAATTATATCTAAATTGTTGTTTTGTGCATCTATATTCCGGGCGGTCAAAAAGTTTGGCGCGGCCTGAACATAGCTATCACGGTGCAGTTGTGCGAGTATGACGTCATAAGTGTTGATAGAAATGAAAGAACTTAGTACTGTACATGTCATAACATAACATATCTGCCATTGATTCAAATCCTTTTGTAATTTTTTTATCGTGGTGATAAATAAAGTTATTACCAAGAAACACGTTATTTCAGTAAACATCGCAAAATTATAATAACGAATTAATTTCAAAATATAAGGTAGAGCTTGTGTAGGTCGTCGAGCCACACTGAAGCTACCTCTCGTGTCGCAGGTGTCAATGGGCGGCCGTGATCACTTACCATCAGGTGAGCCGTATGCTCGTTGCTGTGTTGCAACCTGACCCAAGCATTCTAATTACACCGACGACGTCAAGTAACAGTGCACGCATTGTTGCGTTACGTTCGGTCAGTGAGAGTGCCGAAGGCAAATCTCCTCTTTTAACCTACCTCCCCCTGCCCTCCCTCATTAAACACAGGCTGGCAACGTACTTGCGACTTCCCTGGTGATGTTAGTGTCTATGGACGGCGGTGAGCACTTAACATCAGGTGATTCATCTGTTCGTTTGTCTCCTATGACATAAAAAAAGATACATTAATATAGATACTTGTATACTAGATTCCCTGTATTATTTACTAGCAATCGCACGCGTATTCATGTAAATTCATAAACAACAAAATAATCTCTAATACTCAAAGATAATATAGTATGTAAGTAGTAGTTTCGCAAAACACCACAAAGGATATATTCTTTGTTCATAGTGAAATTGTAGCCTCATAGTTAGCTTTATTAAATAAAAATTAGAGATCAGCCTGTAGACGGGGCACCGAGCGTGCCAAAACATTCCACAGTGAGAGAGAATGCTGCACAAGCTTGCAGAGAGCCGGTATGCACGCGACAGGCGTTACCCATCCACCGACAGCTACCTATAATAGATGTTCACTTCCATCGTAATAATACTATATTACACTATGGCTTCAATAAATGATTTCCCGGATATAGGACACCATAATTCTTTCGCCGTAAAAGAAAAAGGACGCATCTAACAAATATTACAAATGTGAGAAAAAGTCAAAAAATCAATAGCCTACTCCTTTCGCGAAGGATGTCTATTTTTGTATTTTAACTGATTGTAATTTAGAAACAGAAACTACTCTCGAATTATCTAGGCGAGCAAAAAATGCTCCTTATTAAAAATAAATTCCATTATAGTGCTTCCGAATTTAAAATTATATGAGACTTGTTGATCCTATTCAATATGTTATAATACTTGCTTTTGTGTTGTAATGGTGATTTGTGAACAATATCTTGATTGCAGTAGTCTTGCTGAAGAGGAAGTGTATTTTTTCGGCAGTAACAACAAGGTATCGTGCATTGTTCCTTTTTGCACGAAACAGTTTGTTTTAAGCTCTTATACAATATTTAGGTATAACTAAAAAAATATAATGTAATACATGTGATAGATCGATTATTGTACGTGTTATTGAAGTACCAAAAATCTTACTTCTACTGGAGATTAAATAATTTTAATCAATACACGTAAATAAAGTTGAAGTGTCTACTTTTTTGTCTGGACTAATTTTCGTAACGGCTAAATGATTTTCACGGACTTTTCAAAGTACTGTCTAGGTATAACAGCGCTTTGCCATATAGCCTAGGCAGTGATGATAAAAGGTTTATTGAGGAAAATTAAAACCGGTAGCATAGACACAGTAATGACAAAATTACATGCGTATAATATAAAACAGTTCACAATAAATCCAGATAAAACACGTAGTTGCGATGGAACAATAAAACCATTTTAATGAGAATGAAATAGCGGGTGCTAACTAGTATCTAATAAAGAATCATTTACCTATAAGGTCTGTCACCTTTAATATCAGAATTCACGAACTGTGTGATTAATTAAACATAAATGAAACATGATATACCAGAAATTGCTATGTACTTCATCATTTAACCGGGTCAAATTCCCAGAGCGCCTATCTCGAAAACCAGACGTCTTTCCCGACTTACGCAATAGAATTTACGCTCAACCGAGCCGAGGTCCGAGCACTAACGTATCTCACTCACACCCACACCCATGCAATTTGTATGAGACGTACGCCCACTTTAACCGGAACCACCTCACCCCCTGGGAACAGTCAGAAACGAGGCGACAGTGGAGCGCTATCTTCAATGGTTAGAGGTCTTAGTGTGACAAACTATGGTATAGTGCGGTATCGGTCTCCTGGCCAGTTTACGTTGAACTTCCAAGCTGCCTTGTTTGTGGCTTGGCGCTGTTCGGCTGAGAGTTATTAGATGTATATTTAGAGGTCTGTGTTGGTTGGGCGGTTAACGGAGCATATTATAGTAGGTATGTAGAGGCGAGTGGCGAGCGGGCGCCCGCGGCGCGGCGTTGAACGGCGTGTGGGTGAGACGTTTACGGCCGGATCGCTGCCCGACGACGGTACGGTGACCATCACTTATTTAAACAGTTCACCACAATTTGTTTAATATTATTTCCATTTACAACCAAAATCTAAAGTGTAATTAATTCAGCGAACGTTTCGTTTCTATGACAACAGAATGGATTATTTAATGAACGGCTTGACGTGCCTAAATAGTATACCAAATATTCATAAATATTAATAGATATTAATAAATACAATAAACATTTTATTTTTCGAAATATTTGTAGATAAAAGTTTTTCAAACCAAAATAAAAACAATAATTCGGTCCTAAAAAGAAAGTAACTTGTAGGCATAACACACGAGCGCGCAATACCGCGCTGCGAACGAGTCGCGCCGCGGTCGGCCCCTCGCGTCTCGCCAATTAATTACGGTGGCCATCTTAGCCCCCGGACCCACACCCGACACCCTGCGCCCCGCTAACCCCCCACCCCCCCTGCTTGCTGACGGACAATAATTGCTGCCGAATCTACGTTGGCAAACGTCCGGTAGTTACGAGCGATAGCGCTACCAGCTCGACTACATCTCTAGTCTCTGTTCCATTAATCCTCGGAGAAAGGATACTAATCTGATAAGTTCAAGTGACTGTGTGATTACGTATTAACTTACTAATTAGACGCTGGGAACACTTGGGGCTCACGTGTTCGTTACATGTTACCTTAACACCACTCTAAAAGTTAGTTCAAAATACAGTACCTTATTTTGAAGTCCGTAGCATTCTTAGCACTACTATTACAATACTAAATAAGAATATATTATTATTTGACTAGCTTATACCGGTGACATTGACCGGTGTCAGCATTCTGTATTATCTTGACAGTACATTTTATGCGCAGAGGAAAAACGTAAGCACCCACCGCTTGCCCCACTTTTCCATGGTAAAAACATACATCTTTAAACGCTTAGCGCTTTTATTAAATGAATGTATCATGACAATTGTTTTTTAAATAAAGATCAAGACTCTAACAAGTAAAACTAAATACATATATATACTAGAGGTCCCGGCGGACGTTGTCCTGCCTTGATAATAATAAAAAAATCTAAAACTCAACCGCAGCGCCACCTACCGCGTTAAATTATGAATCTAAACCATTCTCGGATCCACTGGAACACGCAAACAAAATTTCATCAAAATTGGTCCAGCCGTTTAGGAGGAGTTCAGTGTCATACACACGTACAGAAGAAATTTATGTATAAAAGATATATATAACCAGTACTTTTGGGTGATGCATACACAAGGACAGAACCATATTATTTTGTTTATATAGATGCTATAATAATACTTTTTATTATAATATTCTACTTTATACATTTTTTTTTAAATAAAATGTATATGACGGACGTAACATTCAGTTTATCAATTCTAAAGTCGTAAAACTTCTTTAAAGTTAGAAATATAATTCAGCACATCGAAAATATCAACAGTAATGTCTAATACCGCGTAAATACTTACAATTAATAAGTGTATAATATAAAACAAAGTCCCCTACCGCGTCTGCCTGTCTGTCTGTTCGCGATAAACTCAAAAACTACTTAACGGATTTTCATGCGATTTTCACCAGTTGACAAAATGATTCACGAGGTACGTTTTGGTATAATTTGCCAAGGGTTTTTTTTTATAATCAGGGCGGGACAGCGTCTGCCGGGCTCGCTATTTACTTATAATTATATAAGAGATCATCAGTTCAATAGATATAAAAGTTTGAGATAACAGTGAAGTTAACTTAAATCGGCACACTTTAATGTTTTATCACGGAATAAAATCTTTATACTATTCACACTTGCTTCCTTACTAATATTATAAATGCGTATGTGAGTTTGTTTATTGAACTCCTTAAGCGATAACACGTTGTCAGGGATACACGAGTGGACATAGGGCACTTTGTTCCATAAAAAAATTACTGTTTGCGAGGGAGAGATCAAATTTACAGTAACGCTAGCGAAGCCGCGAGTAAAAGCTAGCTTTACTATATCTCGCCAATAGATAGTTTTATGCTACACATTCTTGTTAACTATATTGTAATATAACACACGCAGTCGTATGTCGTTGCTAGTAACAATTAAATATAAACAAAAGAATAAGTTTTAATTAAATCTCTTTTTTAAAGAAACCCAGTACATATGTACTAATATTTCAACTTGTTACAATTAAAAGTCCTTACATAATATATAGGTACCTATGTCTATATTCAACCTACTTAACTGTAGCATCGTCGTATCTCATTGACCTCATATCTTTAAGACTAATGGTCTACCTACATAAATGTGTCTACTTAGGAGTGGCTGGCCTCCGTCACCGTGAGGCAGCTCATATCAATGTAACAGTAACACTAATGACATCGCGTCAGAACTCGAATACATTATTATTGCATAGAAAAATCTATATAAATGTTGGGTATGCACCATACAAAAACTGCAAGACAGATTTCAATCTTTTCTTTAAATTCAATTTGGCACACCCTGGCACACACTGCAACAACAATTATCACGACTTCTTTATCTATCTATACACATAATAAGAATGTAAATCTAACGTGTATGTACTTTTTAGATTTTTGTAAAAAAAAAATTGTTGCAGGTGCTTTGGAATAAGTAATAAAATACTTTTAATCATTTTTAGAAATGTCTGTCTATCTATCTGTCTGTTTGTATGAATACGCATCACTACTCAAGTACTGGGTTCAAAATTAAACCTCACCAAGTAAAGCATACCTTGGTGTATAACTTAGTCTTTGTTTCATTAAAATCGGTCCACTCTATCAAAACTTATTGTAATTTGAATAACGGCTCGAGTTAAGTACGAGAGAAAAGTAGATAAGTAAAGGAACTTAATGCATTCACATGATTTTATTAGTCACTGTTTTTTTTTACATAATCTTCCACGCGGACAAAGTCGCGGGCACATCTAGTATAACATAAAGTTATTAGCGTTTTAAGAAACTAGGTACGATTTTTATACGCACTACGCGTTCAGCGATTTATGAAGTGGGGTAAGTGGTTTTTTGTTGTTTTTCCTCTCTACATAAAATATATTGGTGAGATAATTGGTAAGAAGTCGCAGGTATCAGCTAGTTTTAGACAACTTTAGCAGTGTTGGCACTTATTTTTAAAAGTGTAAACTTCTTTAGGCACGTTAAGCGGTATTTTTTGGCAGGAGATAAATTTATAATTTCGCGTCATGACATGGTAGTAGGCGTGACCGACCGTATTGCACTTGCGTCACACTACCGTCGCGTAGTACAAGAGCCTGTGTACATTTAAAATTGATATTTTGTATTGAGATTATTCAGCCTATTATATGTTTGATGGATTAATAAACTGTATAAAAAAGTATACAATTATTATTCGGAGTGCCAATTGATGTGAAAGAGAGACGAATCAATCATCAATTTACAAACTATGAAATTGAAATAATTCGCACTATGATTAATTAAAAATTCTGAAGAGAACACACTTTAAATTCCATTCTTTTGTGTTTTCACTGCTGTCGGCAGCCCTTATGACTTTTTTTTGTCAAAATGACTAAGCTTCCTTATATTGCAAAGCTTTAAACAGTATCACATTGTTTTTTATACTATATAAGATCTTAGAATTCAATCACAATCGCAGCTGACGTTAAATAACCACCTGACATAAACACGATAAACTTATAGTGAGCTAGTCCCTCTCCGTCCCTCTTAAATGCAGTTGCCTGAATACACTTATAGATTTGTACCAAGAGATTTTCGACTTGAGCGTGGTTTTTTTTTCTCGAACTGACTACGCTATTGACCTAGCAAGGTCTTAACAGCTTCACCGGACTACTAAGGCGAGCGCTTAAGGCACTCAGCTGATTTTATTTTGACAACTAGTTCACACCTCGGCTTGGGCTGTTGCCTGATACATGCAATTCGCGACCTATCTGAGCTAAGCTAACTATTCATACATATATGAGTTGTTGAAACATAGATGTGTACCAAGTATACATACCTCAACAACTCTTATATATATTTCGTATCAGATAATTTTCTAAACTATTTCAGTTTGATAAGGGAAAAAATAAAACCCTTCCACTTGCATGTGTAAGCGTGTATACGTGCACGTGTGTGGAGGTGATATGTGTGATGTTGGCGCAGTGATGTAAGATTTTGTGTCACTGTATCGCGCGGACAGCGTACTCAAGGGCCCCACGCCGAGGGAACGGACCTAAGCTTAAGCCGCTGCCGAACTGAGTGTGGTAGCCTAGCTATACTAAGCCATACCACCATGATTGCACTAGGGTGTTTTTCATCACTGAAAGTATCGGCTCATTCATAGAGATTCGAGATTACGCTGATCGACACAATGCCCGGACACGCTAACCTCTGAGCGGACGGAAGGCACTCAGCCGAATAGCAACTATCGCTAAGGTGCCAGAGTGGTTGATCCTCCTCTTGACCCTTTGCCTTGCACACATGTACGAGTTTTCATATTCTGTTCCGTGAGTTGGATTATCGGCACTCCTTGACACACGAGACATTCCAATCGTGTCCTCAGGATTGGTAATCTAATGTTTACTACTATCTATTAGGTCTTCGGTGCTTTTTGTGTTCAGTTATAAAGAGTTATATAACACTGTGAGCACCTAACATCAAGCGGAATGCTTATCTGTTTGCTGTTTCATATTTAAAAAAATCTACAAATTAATAAGTTTTATTGTGTCTCTAAATCATAATGTAAGTTAACATAACTTAAAATAACATAATTATTTACAAAAATAAAATAAACACTAATAACGACAAATATGCGATTAAAAAGTTCGCATTACATTAACAAGAAATCGCTTTTTGAAATACCAAACTTTTTGTTGAGTATGACCAAATACGACTAACCGTATAACAAGCACGTTCAAGTGCATTTTTTGTTTGACCAACATTCGTTAATTTTGCGACATTTGTTATCGGTAAGATAGAAAGCGAGGCAGGCAGACATGTGCAGGAGATATTATAAAAAAAAAACAACGACAAAAACTATTTTCTGCACGTCGTGTGATTGAAGTTACGTAGTTCGAACGTCGCGTGGTGCGGCGCGGGCGGCGCGGCGTTTGCAAGCTTTCACGCCGCACACAAGCGCACGCGCATACCGGGCCAGATGCGGCACGTACGCGGACGAGATCATACCATATTTACCAACAAAATTAATTAAATCAGCAGATATAATACCCGCGTCATATAACTATGATGTTGACGAGAAATATATAATTTTATACAGTTACTAGTTGGTACCAGGGACTTCGTCTACCTTTTTTATTATTTTAACTATGTATATATATTATGTAGTTACAAAGGAATAAGTATAAGCGGCACACCGATTGCTCCACTTCTACCCGGCAAGAAAACATATCGCTGACCGCGTAATACTTATTAAATAACACTATATTAAATGAAGTTATCATGATAAACTTTCAGATAAGGATCAAGTGCATAAAGAGTAAAACTATAAAAAACCTATCCAGTAGTTTTTGAGCGATGCGTACACAATGACAAAGCTATATAGTTTTATTTATATAGATTACTAAATATACAAATATACTTATTTTTTTTAACATAGGAAGCAAAAGAACAAGTGGGTCACCTGATATTAAGTAAGTTATCACCATCCATAGACACTTGCAGCACCAGGGGAGTCGCAAGTGTGTTGCCAGCCTGTATTTTGAGGGGGGGGGGAGGAGAGAGGGGGAAGGGAGGGGAGGTAGGCCTCCGGCGCTCTCACTGACCGAACGAAACGCAACAATGCAAGCACTGTTACTTCACGTGGGTGTTTCTGTGGGTCAGGTGGTAGTACCCCGGGGAACCGTACCATTCATGCTGAAACCAGTAATAGCTTCAGTGTAACTCTACCACCTACATACGTTAATCCAAATTATAATCTCAGTAGGTAATAATTTTGTCTTTATTCCATTTTAGTTCGCCTGTCTGTTACTCAAGTGGTTCTACTAAGAGACTTATGACACACACACACGAGACACATCGAAAACATAGTGGATCACATATTCGTCTCTTCAAATCGACATAATCCAATCTTCTTAAAGACAAATTCAATTTAACTGGAATCAACATCTGATTAACCTAATTGTGATTTATTTATTAGGTGTGTCAACAACAGTTCAATATATTTTATGAATACAGTAACTAAAGGTAGATTTCTAAAGTATGGGCACATTATACAGTAACACATACACACATAGTAACATAATTTAAACATACTTTTAAAAGGCAATAATCAATTATGTATTCTTAGTAGTTCCTATCATTACAGAATTGTTGCGATTTATAGTAATACTAGCGGGCTGGGCGGATGTTGTCCTGCCCTGATAACTAAAAAAAATCCTAAAATTCAACCGCAGCGCCACCTACCGGGTCCAATTGTGAATCTAAACCATTCCCAGATCCCACTGGAACACACACACAAAATTTCATTAAAATCGGTCCAGCCATTTAGGAGGAGTTCAGTGACATACACATGTACAGGAGAAATTTATATATAAAGATTTCTAACATCTAAATTTGTCTAAACAAGCCTGATGGGATTTTGTACTGCCTCTCGGGTATTGAATTTTTTTCCCGCCAAGGAGTTATCCAAATTCTCGAAAAAGTAGTAGTCTGTAGGCGCAAGGTCTGGTGAGTAGGGCGGATGACGGAGAACTTCCAACCCCTGTTTTTGCAACTTGGAGACCGTCTGCTGTGCAGTATGAGGTCGCGCGTTGTCGTGCAGGAGCAGCGGAGTCGAGCGATTGACCAATGGTAGTTGGAGATGTGCCAGCTTCTCCATCATTGTGTTCAGTTCTTCACAGTACACATCTGCAGTAATGCTCACCCCGTTTGGTAAGAGGCTGTGATGAATCACACCGGCGCTATACCACCAAACAGTGACCATCACTTTTCTAAGGGTAAGTTTTCGTTTAGGGCATTGTTTAGGTGTAGAACCAGGCTCCAACCAACTTGCTAAGCGCTTGCGGTTATCAAACAGAATCCATTTTTCATCGCAGGTAACAATGCGGTTCAAAATTCTATCATTTGTGTGTCTGTTGAGCAGTGCAAGGCACGTCTCGAAACGCACTTCGCGCTGGCGATCATTGAGTTCGTGGGGCACCCATTTGCCAAGCTTTTTTACCTTGCCAATTTGACGCAAATGGACCAATATTGTTTTGACGCTAACGTCGAAAGCTGCTACTAATTCAGCCGTTGATTGTGTAGCCACAATCGCCTTTAATTCGTCATTGTCGACCAAAATCTTCGGACGACCGCGAGATTCAATTTTCAGGTCGAAATTCCCAGAACGGAAGCGAGCAAACCAATAACAGGTGGTGCGTTGGTTTGTAGTGTTAGCCCCGTAAACGTCGTTGATGTTGCGTGCCGCTTGTGCCGGCCGCGTTGCTGCCACGACGGTACTCATATTCCGTAATTACTCGAATTTTTAACGTATCCATGATAACAAAAAAGATTGAAATGCGATGAAAATGTAACACTAATCAATAAACAAATGACTACTTTTGGAAAAAGAATTCCATGTTTTTAAAATAAAATTAATTTGAAATTAAAATTCTTAACCAAACAAAAATTATTTTGATTTGACTGAGTGTCAAACGAATAAATTGCAACATTTTAAGTAACCACTACATCTATACATATAATAAGAATGTAAATCTAACGTGTCTGTACTTTTTTGATTTTCGTGAAACAAATTGTTGCAGGTGTCTAGGAATAAGTAATAGAAATATTTCAATCATTTTTAGAAATGTCTGTCTGTCTGTTTGTATGAACACGCATCACTGCTAAAGTACTGGGTTCACAATAAATCGTAAAGCATATATTCGGGAGTAACTTAGTATTTGTTTTATTAAAATCGGTCCACTTTATCAAAAGTTATTGTAGTTTTAATGACGACGCGGCGTAAGTACGAGAGAAAAGTAGACAAGTAAATGGACTTAATACATTCAGATGACTTTATTAATCACTGTTTTTTTACATACGCCTCCACGCAGACGAAGTCTCGGGAAAAGCAAGTACAAAATATAAGCCTACCGTATGATTTGTTTATATTCATTGCTCTAATAGACCATATCTAATAGACAGTGGGAAATATTATTTGAATAATGATGTATTTTATGTTAGTTATGTTGCATTTATTTCGATTATATTGTGTATATGACGTTAGTATTGTGGCATAATACCATCCAATACATACATAATAGTATAAGCAGCAGCACGCGTGTGCACTATCTAGCAACGAGCAGTGCCCCGAAAGCTCGATGCGGTGCAATTAAATTTTACGAGTCCTCGCCGTATCGTAAACTCTAGCGCGTTCTATTCGTACGCGAACCAATCGAAACTTAATTATAATTAAAACAGGCTTAAATCACGAGTATAGTGAGTTCAAACACCACGTCAAGCGCGTTTTAATATCTTAAGTCTTATTATAGAGTAGATCAATGTGTGAACGATGGCGACGTCTTAATATAACCCCCTTGTTTGTGCATCCACCAAAAACGAATGTAACTATATGTGTTTGTAAAAATATGTATCATAAAAAGATAAACAAGATCAAGTTTCTTGCCGGTTTTTCTCGATCACTGAATTATTTTTCCATAAGCGCCTTCTCAGGGCCTAAATTGAACAATGCATTTTTCATTTCGAATTTAATAAGACCGATCAAATGCCAACAAAAGTAACATAATTATAGTATACTTTTTGTAGGTGGTAGAGCTACGCTGAAGCTATTAATGATTTCAGCATGAATGGGCCAGCTCGCCCGGGGTAGTACCACCCGACCCACAGAAAACCGACGTGAAGTAACAGTGCTTGCATTGTTGCGTTTCGTTCGGTCAGTGAGAGCACCGGAGGCCCACCTCCCCTCCCCTTTCCCCTTCCCATTCCCCCCTCTCCCCTAAGACAGGTTGGCAACGCACTTGCAACTCCCCTGGTGTTGCAAGTGTCTATGGACGGTGGTGATCACTTAACTTCAGGTGCGCCACCTGTCCGTTTGCCTCCTATGATATAAAAAAAAATACTCCCATAAACAATACGCAATTTTTTTTTACATAAAAGATGAATATAAATATATTTGTATAAGATAGTACGGGCATGTCAAAGCATCATAAGCATGTCTGATATAGCTCTACGCATAAATCGTAAATCAAACAACAAATTTGTCTGTTGAATTAAATACATTAGGTATTGAAACCTCACGGTGTAATCTATCGTGAGTTTAAATATTATTTAAAAAAAACTGACTTGATTCTACATACATCAATAAGATTCACGAAACTTACAATTTAACTAATTGGATATTGAAGAAAAATCTTTGAAAACAAAAAGAAGAAGTTACAACCAACCAACACGTAAATTAGTTAACCAATAAAAAAACAAATAAAAATTTATATATTTAAATCAATTCCCGTTCTTCAAATAACAATCTAGTTATTTATTAAAATAATCATAATTTATAATTCACGTATGTCACAGTAAATAAAACTTCAGATATTATGTCGGAAATAGAAGCGAAAAATGTTAACCAGAATCACACCGATTCTTTTGTAAAAGACATCAACGATATCGCTGTACTATTTATTAATTTCAATTAAACCGAAACATAATAAAGTTAAATTTCCCATTCATACGTTTAAGAGAAGAATCATAATATAAACCATTTTAGTATCAACTGGAATTGAATAATAAACAATATTGCTTTTTTTCAACTTAGTGAGTGTAACGAGAACATACTTTTATACACGTTAGCGTTAGTTACATGACAGTTTTAGCGTTTGACCGCAATCTTATACGATGATAAATGACGATATGATCCAAGATGGTAAACACGCCAAACCTAGAGGTGTTTGGCTCTCATATGCAGCTGCCGGAACACACTAACAGGTGCTTGGCGACAAATTTTCAACTAGCGGTTGCTAGCTAGCCAGGACTTAGAAAAACCCCTACCATCTTGCTACGGTTCATCGCGATATTGTCCTTCACCGAAAGCTCCGATCCAGTCGCTAGAATTCGAACCTACGACGTTCGACGCGGTGTCCAAACACGCCATTAATCAACTAGACTGTCATCGCTTACTACAATATTAAACAGAATTATATATTCACTAGAGGTCCCGGCGGACGTTGTCCTGCCTTGACAATAAAAAAAATCTAAAATTCTACCGCAGCGCCACCTACCGCGTCCAACTGTGAATCTAAACCATTCTCGGATCCAGTCGAACACGCACACAACGTTTCACCGAAATCGGTCCAGCCGTTTAGGATGAGTTCAGTGACATACACACGTACAGATGAATTTTATATATAAACATGTTCGAATTATTACATGTCTATCAAAGCTTAATAAACACCGTCAATTAATACCATTATAATTAATTAATACGTCAGTCGAATTGTTTCTTTTCTATCGCTGAACGATTTTTTAAGAGGACGTAATTTATATATATGAGTATTTTCTTTTTTTTTCTTTCTCGAACTGACCACGCTATTGGCCTAGGAAGGCCTTAACAGCTTCACCGGACTACTAAGGCGAGCGCTTAAGGCACTCAGTCGATTTTTAATTTGACAACTAGCTCAAGGGTGCGCGGCACACCTCGGCTTGGGCTGTTGCCTAGTTAATGCAATTCGCGACCTAACTGAGCTAACCTAAGCTAAGCTACATATTCACAGCAAAGTGGTACAGCTTAGTATTTTTCATAGAGAAGGCTTTACTATAAAGCAGTATAACTTGGCCCTAGGTGATGTTATGCTATTAATATTGCACTTTTATTAAATTTTATATTGTAATTCAACACGAACAAAAATCACCGTCGGTTGCATATCTGTATATGACATAATAACATAAAATTGCTTTTCACGTTTGTGTTCTTTTACTTCAAACTAAGCAACGGATTTTAATACAGCCTTCACTATAGTCCGGAACATATATAAGGCTATACGTACAATAAATATATATTATACTTACATATATAAAGTAGACAAACGCCGATGTATTTTAATGAGAAAAGGATAAATGTTTTCGGGCGCCTACATCAGTAGCGCTAACCTTATGAATTGCTTAAAAATAATGTAAAAATCCTTGGTGGTAAGTTACTCGTGTGAGGATTCTTACGTAGCTTCAAGGAATCTGGTGAACTGTAAATATCTTAGTAATATTTAGAGGTGGTAGAGCCACGCTGAAGCTATTCAAATCAAATCAAAAATATTTCATTCAGTTTAGGCCATAATAAGGCGCTTATGAACGTCAAAACTACCACCGGTTCGGAAAACAACCCAGTCATCGAGAAGAACCGGCAAGAAACTCGATCGGGTACATCTTTTTAACATATATATATTTCGAATACATTATACGTTACAATACCGTTTTTAGTGGATGCACAGAGAGAAGTCAATTCCAGACATCACCATCGTTCACATATTGATCCACTCTATAATAGCCTTTCGACACTAAAACCTGCTTGACATGGCGCTTAAATTTACAGTCCGGCAAATCGGTAATATGTTTTGGGACTTTATTGTAAAACCTAACACTATTACCTAAGAAACTATTACTGGTTTTGCTAAGTCTGAAACATGGGACAACCAGTTTGTTTCAGTTTCTAGTATTTAGATTATGCCGGTTCTTTACAAAATGCAGGTTTTCAAAGTTTTACGTAGATACATTAAATTATCAAAAATGTATTGGGAGGGCAGGGTTAGGATACCAAATTCCTGGAACTTCGTTTTTAATGATTCGCGAGGTCCAACATCATATCATATTACTGGTTTCAGCATGAATAATGGGTCGGCTCGCCCGGGGTAGTACCACCCTCTCGCAGAAAACCGACGTGAAGTAACAGTGCTTGCATTGTTGCGTTTCGTTCGGTCAGTGAGAGCGCTGGATTACCCACCTCCTCTCCCCCTCCACCTCCACCTCTGGGTGGCAATGCACTTGCGACTCTTCTGACGTTGCAAGTGTCTGTAGACGGTGGTGATCACTTAACACCAGGTGACCCACCCGTTCGTTTGCCTCCTATGGTATATTAAATGTATATATCAAAGCGCAATAAACGGATCTCGATTATTTAGACACTCATGACTCCACATATCGGGATTATGCGAAACCGGAGGTAGTCACTAGTTATTTTAGTTTAGTTAGAAAGATAACAAAAGAATAACTTTATCAAAAAAGTAAACAAATGAAATCGAAGAACCCAAGTTACGACCACCGCTTGTACACCAAACTAAATGTTTTAAAAACATCACCATAATAATCATTAACATTGAATTGTACAAAAAAAAATTAGGCACAGGAAATCCTCGACCCTAAATATTTTATGTATCAACTGGCTAAATGAAATTTTTCATCTTACAAAATGATTTACGTTGCTAAACTTAATTAGACCTTAAGTGCCCTTCTACGTTACCTGCATAAAAAAATTCAGTACGAAATTTCATGCTTCTGATCTGGTTTAAAATATACTTCATCAATAAATTACTTAAAAACAAATTAAAATTGCCCGAATTTGTAACATATTTGTCACACAAACCTAGAATCGAATAAATACTGTCATAACACTGGAATGAAAAAAAAACTTTATAATTGCATTAAATAATCTTATAAGGAATAAATAGCAATGTTTTTGCAACCAGTAAATGGAAGAATCTAGATAGTAGTTAAATAGAGAATGGAAAGATAATAAAATCATACGAAAAAGAGAACGATTTAATACGAAGAGACACTGAACGTTTTTATAATTTGACTACAAAAGTCACATTTACACTCAATATACCTTAATAGATTATCTTTTTTTTATGCCAAAAGGCAGCAAACAGGCAGACGGCCCACCTGATGGTAAATGGTTACCGTCGCCTATTGACAACTGCAACACAAAGGGTATCACTGTTGTATTGCCGACCTTGAAGATCGCGTTTCAGTCTCTTCAAAGCTCATATTCTAAGGATAAAACCGTGCTGGGTAACCCATTCCACAACGCTAGCGTACGCATAAAGAAAGTTCGAGATAATCTCACGGTGGTCGCCATCTTGCTAGCTTTTAAGGTGTGTGGGTGTCCCGCCAGCCAGCGGTGGGTGGTGCGAGCTTGAAATAGTAATATAAATAGTAATATCTCTCGGTAGTCGCCGTTGTTTTTGGATTATACTGTGCTCACCATCAGGCACAGTACAGTCACTTTGCTGAGCTACGATAAAAAATAAAAAATAAAAATGGTACCTCATTATGTCAGTATCATTACATAGTATAAAACAAAGCCCCCTACCGCGTCTGTCTGTCTGTCTGTTCGCGATAAACTCAAAAACTACTGAACGGATCTTTATGCGGTTTTCACCAATAAACCAATAAAGTGATTCACGAGGAACGTTTTGGTATATAGTTTGTTCAGGATTTTTTTATAATCGGAGCGGGACAACGTCTGCCGGGCCCGCTAGTTTAAAATCATTTCAAAATATAAGATTTCTCTAAATACATTACAATAATCGTATATATATCTACATGCATATAATTTAAAAAACATATTTGCGATTTTATGACGTCAAAAATACTGTACGTATCCGGATAGGACGTATAGGACTTTGAGCATTCGATATGGAATTTTTCTAGGATACTTATTTTTTGGATTCCATTGACTCATTGCTATTTTTTTTCAATTCACTTTTGTATGTATTTTTTGCCGCCAATAAAAACAAAAGGCGAGCATAGCGAAGAAGGCTATCGTCTCATCACGCTCAGGGATATCATCATGCTTAATCAACTGTTGTTATTATATTATGTATAATGATACAGGTAACGTTATTAGAGTATTTGAATTTAATATAATTTTCATCCCGATATCGTCGGACTAAAGTTTGTTAAAGTTATCTTGTATAAGACGATGTCCGGCCGGGCACATATTAATGAGGGCAGGTAGATGGCGCGGGCAGGCTGCGGACTGGGGGCGTTCGGCCAGCAGCCGCGGCCGGGGTGGCGCGCGCCGTTGTCATGGCAACGCGACGCGGCCTCGGGCTCGGTATTACAATGAAGGCTACAATGCTCACGGATCAGGGATCGGAATAGAGATGCGACAACGTATGCTAATTATCCGGGATCGTGTTCTATAGCGTCGTGGTCGAGTATAATTCCGGTTAGAGCATCCGAGTTTGACCGTCGCGTTCGTCAGCAAATTTTTGATGTGAAACATCTGTAGCGGCGGTTGTGACCGACTCTTCGCGTGGCGACGCGTCGTCACACTATACAATTTATATTTTTTTGTCACTTAACAAATAGGAATGTTTATTAATCTTTCGGCTTTCGAATGGGACCAAATGGTCCCGCGCGTTTTTTAAAAAAAATTTAAATCTCCCGCCATCGGCAAAGGCATTTAGTACGTATACCCTATATAGGCCTATGGGTGTATAAATCTGTGGTCACAATAATATATTTAATTATATGCAAATTATATATGGTTTTATCATATATTTAAAATTATTTTCATAAATAATTATGGCTAATTTAAAATATATTTCATTTTTTTTTATGATCGATTAACAAATATTATATAGCTAATAATTCTTTGTAGCAACATCACGTTACACATTGACAGTTTCCTGGGAGAATGTTGAGTTATTTATGAGTGCTAGGAGTAATTGTTCTGCATTTTTTGGGTTCCTTTATGTTATAAAAAAATATTTTTCATTTGCATCAATAATTGTATACACTAACACAATTAAACTGGTTTTATCTAAGTTTAATACAGTTCGCTGTGTACACAAACTCGACGTCGTTTCCAGTAGATAATTAAAAAGTCCCTATTTATATGTTGTGCAGAGTATTGCAACACATAGTTGTGTGTATTTTATTTACAACTTTCATATTCTATTTTACAAAACAAAACCATAATTCTTAATGTTTATAGGCTCTATATAGGCAGTCAGGGTCATCAAATATCACTATCATTTTTAGTTCTTCATTTTATACATTCTTTATAACCTTAATAAAATGAATTGATGAATTGTTTTATTTCTAAATCAGTTTTAAAATTGTTATATAAAGAAAAGAAAATTATTAAATTTATTTTTATTTCAAAAGTAAATTATAGTTTTTAATTTCATTGTGTCTGCTTATATTGTAACAATCTTATTGTATGGTTGATTAGTATAAAAGGCCACTATAGGAAAATACTCTCAAGACATGATATTTATGCCTTTTTCACATCAATACCAATTAATTTTTAAATGTAATATGACTATCAACGTTGCTATATATTTCATAAAAAACTACTATCCTTGCAATTAGTGAAACAAAATGTTTTTGTTTTAATATTAACAATGAATTAAGGATGGATTTTGTTTTAGTCTTAAAGGGTATATCCTTAGCTAGTCTTAGTATATTTTCTTGCAATAAGTTTTATATGAAAAAATAGGAGGAAAAAGTAAAGTAAATTGACTAAAAAAATGCTGCATCCTATTCATACTCTAAATTATTAAATTCAATTTTAAATATTTATATTATAATAATAATTAATATTTATTTAAGTATTTCATTAAAATATTTTTTCTAACCTAAAATATAAATACAATAAATATATTGAAACTTCATGTTAAGAAAAAAAAAGTTCTAAGTAAAGAAAATTTAATAATATATTTTATACAAAAATTGTAATTTTACATTATATAATTTATTATTATTCAAATCTTGAATAAATTCAGTATTTTTTTAAAACTTATGCTGCCAAAATGTTTGCTAACCTGTGCGTCATAAGGTCTACTTTCGTTTGTATGGAGCTTAAATCCTTATGGTTTCCGTCACTGGAGTGGTTAAACATTACAGTCATGTTTTCCTTGAAAAAAGTTCTTAATATTTCTTTTTGATTATGCCATATTTGTCTCTTGTCGTAAACTATTTTTTTATGCAAACCGTCCTGCGACGGCTCATGATTATTTTTTTATCAAAATAAGGTATAAATAAAGATGAATTATAAAATTAAAAAATTAAATGTATAGATTTTACTGAAAAAAAAAATGATAACTATAACACAAAGATAAAACCATGGTGTAAACTTCGAAATTAAAGATTCATTCATACATAATGCATGAAATAAACCTACATAAATGATACAAAAGGATGTCATTTTGTTTTACGTGGTAAATTTATAATATACAAATTCCCCGAAGTCCCGGGTTCACGATCAGCAAGGGACAACTCTAAAATCGCGACCTAAACTCGACAGCCACCCCTATCTCGCGAACTCGCGCGGGCGACAGAACGAGAAACGGGGAGGGGGGGACCCGAGCACGGTCAGTACGTGCCACGACAAAAACCCTGCTGACCCACGTCCAGAGGCCATAAAGCGCCGGCGAGCGTAATAAGCTCCCCTTTGCTTGCCTTGCTTTCTCGCAAATGGTGCTCAAAGGAACACACGTTCTCGCGTTCTAATTTCGGTGCCGGTCGAATCCGAGAGTCACGAGTCCGGTCTAACTATCGATTCTATAGTGTTCGTACGGTTCGTCGCACACTTAACTATCTAACGTTCGGTATTTATGGTTAAAGTTTAGTCTGTTAAAACCAATTGACTAACTATATTAACATTACATATTGAATCGGAGAGTTCTTGAAAGAATTGAATAATTAATAAGGTACAAAAACTGACTGCTGATATTCTCATATACCAGTGGTCGGCAAACTCGTCATCTAAAAGTGCCAAATATAAATAATGCAAATCTGATATCTATTCAAAGAACCTTTCTTTTAGTTTAAGCTTTGCTTTAGTAGATACATTTTTATCGAAATAACTAGCTTCTGCCCGCGACTTCTTCCGCGTGGAATAGTTAATCAGGGTTAACGCTAACACGGAGACGCAGCGGAAACTCTCAAAAGGAAAAAATTAACGATTTCGAAACATTCATAATTGGTGCTCTGCCCCTATTGGTTTTAGCTTGACGATACATATATCATGAAGGCCATAGCCTTCCTCGATAAATGAGTTATCTAAAACTGAAAGAATTTTCAAATCGGAGCAGTAATTCCTGAGATTAGCACGTTCAAGCAAACAAACTCTTCAGTTTTATAATATTACTAGCGGTCCCGGCGGACGTTATCCCGCCCGCGCCCTGATAATAACGAAAACCTTGACACATTATATACATAAACATTCCTCATGAATGACTATATCTACTGGTGAAAACCGCATGAAAATCCGTTAAATAGTTTTTGAGTTTATGGCGAACAGACGGACACGCTAGGTGACTTTGTTTTATACTATGTAATGACTAGCGGTCCCGGCGGACGTTGTCCCGCCCGCGCCCTGATAATAACGAAAACCTTGACACATTATATACCTAAACTTTCCTCATGAATCACTATATCTACTGGCGAAAACCGCATGAAAATCCGTTAAATAGTTTTTGAGTTTATGGCGAACAGGCAGACAGACAGACACGCTAGGGGACTTTGCTTTATACTATGTAATGACTAGCGGTCCCGGCGGACGTTGTCCCGCCCGCGCCCTGATAATAACGAAAACCTTGACACATTATATACCTAAACTTTCCTCATGAATCACTATATCTACTAGTGAAAACCGCATGAAAATCCGTTAAATAGTTTTTGAGTTTATCGCGAACAGACAGACAGACGTGGGAGAGGACTTTGTTTTATAATATGTAATGATAAGGATTATAAAGTAAATTTTCAAAAAAAAGTATTAACCGACTTCAATATCAATCAAAAACCCATAAGGCACTAAAAAGCGGAAAATAAATAGTTTATCAAATTAACCAAATTAAATAAAACATATATGAATATGTGTGCTACCTAGTGATCTATTGAAGATATATATTGAAGTCGGTTAATACTTTTTTTTTGAAAATTTAAGTTATTACCGAATTCGGTTAAAAAGTACACTTAGCACACAGCTCTATATGCCTTTTTTGCGAGTGATTACCCATGCTATCGTTACTTTTTAAAATGTGCCTCTCTTCCCTTTTCTAAATATTTACTCATCTCTCACAAGGCGAGTTAATCATTATCATCATCATTACATAGTATAAAACAAAATCCCCTACCGCGTCTGTCTGTCTGTCTGTTCGCGATAAACTCAAAAACTACTGAACGGATCTTTATGCGGTTTTCACTAATGGATAAAGTGATTCACGAGGAACGTTTTGGTATATAATTCGTCCAGGATCTTTTCATAATCAAGGCGTGACAACGTCTGCCGGGCCCGCTAGTAGATAATATTTCGTGTCTGCATAAAACCCTTCGTGGAAGAGCCGCAACTAAGGAATGAAAGAGGTGCACGTAGTCCGCTAGCCCCGGTTTGCCGTACACTGTCTTATACCAAGCAGGTTATTCTAAGTAGAAACAAGAGAACCTGACAGTCACAGCACGAGAATGCTAAATAAATGAAACAACCCGAGATTTTACTAAGGGCATATTAACACAATTTTACCTGATGTTAAAATGACAAGGAGGCCGAAGTTGATGACATGCTGAGACAAGAAAGGTTAGCTCTCGAGTGCAGCTGCCGGAACATAAATACGAACAAGAGCTTGGCGACTGATTTATAAATCGAAATTCGATGGCAGGCGGGCCTAGAAAAAGCCCTATTATGCGTCATCGTTTCATTGCATTAGCTCCATCTGTTAATCTTTACATAGTATAAAACAAAGTCCCCTACCGCGTCTGTCTGTCTGTCTGTTCGCGATACACATAAAAACTACTCAACGGATCTTTATGCGGCTTTCACCAATGGATAAAGTGATGCACGAGGAACATTTTGGTATATAATTTGTCCAGATTTCTGTTATAATCAGGGTGGAACAACGTCTGCGGGGCCCGCTAGTCTATGCTAATATTATAAAGCCGAAAAGTTTGTTTGTTTGTTTGGTTCAACAGGTTAATCTCAGGAACTACTAGTACGATTTGAAATATTATTTCGGTGTTAGGTAGTTTATTTATCGAAGAAGGCTATATATCATCACACTAAGACCAATAGGAGCGGAACACCAATGAAGAACGTCTCAAAACCAGGTTTTTTTCCTTTTGAGAGCTTCCGCTGCGTGTTAACGTCAGCTCAAAGTAACTATTCCACACAGACGAAGTTGCGGGGAGAAACTAGTTAACCCATATTTATTGAGTTTCAATTGTATGGTCCTCAACTGGTGACTTTACACTTTTCACAAATCACATCTACACTAATTAAGAATGATATGAAACGATAACCTAAATATATATATTCATATAACAACAAACTCAAGAACGTTTTGGAAAATGTCCACATCACGGGCAATATTTGTACCTTACATATTACTGTATATTCCTTGTTGGAAATCTTTGAAATAAATACATAAATAATATGAGATTCGAGCATGTATTCACATGTGGACGACTTGAATTCTGTCAATATTGTTTCGAGAAAGTTATCAAGATGATAGTATAACTTACGCGCGTATGCTTTGTAGAAATAAAAAGTGTGTGTGTGTACTTATGTACACACGTTAGAAGTTATACTTCTTTGGCGTAACAAGATAAAAATCTTTTCAAAATATTTATCTTTCGCCTTATTCTGCGTTTGTAGAAAAAACGACACTAACAATAGAAAAAATGTATTCAATACATTGAAAGTTTTAATACAAAGAAATACAAACAACAATACAAAGAAACAAAATGTCGACTATAGCTAACTTCAGAGTGTCGGTTTTACGTGACGGTGTTTTTTTTTTTTTTTATATCATAGGAGGCAAACGAACAGGTGGGTCACCTGATGTAAGTGATCACCACCGTCCATAGACACTTGCAACACCAGGGGAGTCGCAAGTGCGTTGCCAGCCTGTGTAGGGAGGGGGGGGAGGAAGGGAAGGGGACAGTGGAAGGGGAGGGGAGGTGGGTGTCCGGCGCTCTCACTGACCGAACGAAACGCAACAATGCAAGCACTGTTACTTCACGTCGGTTTTCTGTGAGAGGGTGGTACTACCCCGGGCGAGCCGAACCATTTATGCTGAAACCAGTAATAGTTTCAGCGTGGCTCTACCACCGAAGCATGCGCGCGCATCGTAAAAATTTACTCTCATCCATAGAGTAACGAACCTGCGAGTAGTCAATTGTAAATGTAAGCGGTTTCATAATTCTATGCTCTCATCATTTTTCCCTAACGCACCAAAAGAAGTATAACTTCAATATATGTTTGTTTTAATAAACTCCGCAACGATAGTTTTGTTTATATCATTGTTATATTACTCTTTATAATTATCAGTTAACTAGCTGTGCCCGCGACTTCATCAGCGCGAAACTTAATGCATAAAACAGTGATTAATTAAACCATCTGAACGTATCAAATATTACTTATCTATTTTTCTGTCGTCGCTCTCATGTCGTTATTACAGTTACAATAGTTTTTGATAGAGTGAAACGATGATAATGAATCAAAGATTAAATGTTACTCGAGGATATACTTTATGGTTTTCTTGG
This sequence comes from Antheraea yamamai, assembly GCA_036509395.1. Taxonomy (NCBI): domain Eukaryota; kingdom Metazoa; phylum Arthropoda; class Insecta; order Lepidoptera; family Saturniidae; genus Antheraea; species Antheraea yamamai. The sequence goes on along the minus strand of AP028448.1, from coordinate 6,740,901 downwards.
TAAAAAATATTAGGTATGTCATAAAACGTTGTTTGTCGAAGGAGTTAAAAACTCAATTTCCGATAATTTGTGGTTTGTATTTGTAAGTGCGAATCGGATTATTAACGAAAAAAAAAACATTTTAAAGTTTATAGTAGTAGGTATTGGTATTATGAGGACGTATATATAACTGGTAAATCCTAACTAAAATTACAAACGTGAATGTGAGTATGTTTGTTTGTTACGCTTTTAAACCTTAACTACTCGATTGATCATCGTAAAATTTTGTATAAACGTCGACAAAAGATAAAAGGACATAAGAACTCTTTGACAAAAATGCTGTTTCCGAATGAGGGATAGGTTAATTGTACATTAATGCGAACGAAACCGCATGCAAATGTTTATTATAAAGTCGTTATAAGAAAATGACTCATTTTTAGGAATATGTAGCTGATATAGTTATCTTTGCTTTATTATCATGTTTCAATACTGAGTATCACTATCGGTCATGTTTCAAGAGAATATAGATTAATTATCTGAGCTAGTCTCAAGAATCCATAAGTTTAACCTAGAATAATGTCATTATTTAAGAGTCACTTGTTTCCGATTTATTATAGACCGCTAACAAAATGTTCTAATTACTATTAATGTATTCGGAGATTAATATATCAATTAACATTGTACACTCGTGTCACAGTGACTGTGAGCCAGGATATTTAAGTCAAGATGTCGCGTGTTCAATCACCGCACGTGACTGACACCCGCAGACCCCGAGCGTAACCCAAAGAATTGTAAGCTCTTATCACCTCTGTTTTCAACTTCAATTACAAGCATTTTATAAATAACTAGCGATCCCTGCGGACGTTGTCCTGCTTTGATAATTTCAAAAAATCCCAAAAGCCAAACGCAACGCTCCCTACCGGGTCCAATTGTGAATCTAAACCTTTCTCGGATCCACTGGAACACGCACACACAATTTCATCGAAATCGGTCCAGCCGTTCAGGAAGAATTCAGTGACATACACACGTACAGAATAAATTAATATATAAAGATTTTTTTTTTTTTATTTATTTAATAATACATACATATTTGATATAATAAAATATCACATTGTTACAATGATGTAAGAATAATACAAGCATTGCAATAAAAATCGATAATCGAAAATAATTATAACCATTACACGATCACAATAGCTACTTATAAGTGCTTAAACATTCCTTAGTAAGAGGCAGAAAAATACTAAAAAACCATTCCAATAATAATTTTAAATACAATCAGTATTAGAACAAGAACAAGTATTACACTTGATGAAATTTATGATTAAAATTTCAATCCATATCAACAGGAGGCGTTATTGATGTTTAACTTATAAAAAGTTGCCAGTTTGTTAAGACAAACCAACATTCACCTGACCCTCGAGATCTAGTACAGACCTTTTGCCATTTTAATTGTGATAATGTGATAAACCGATTAACATATATATATATTTTTATAATTATCGTTGACATCTGTACTAGTATTTAACTGTATCACAGATATATATGTATATAACAATATCATAGTTTATTTAATAATCCCCTCAAAGAATACAAGCATTGCAATAAAAATTGTATGTTATAACCATTACAAGATCACAATAGCTACTTCCTAAACATTCATAGCACAAAAATACTAAATAAACTATTTCTAATCATTCTTTTACTATCATAGTACCATATTTCAAGTATTACACTTGATAAAAAATATATTAACAACATTTCAATCCGATATCAACAGGTGGCGTTATACGTTTCACTATATACAAAAGTTCACAATTTAATAAACCGACCAACTTCACCTGACCCTCGAGATCGCAAACCTTTTCCCATATACATCTCATATAATAACGGGATAGTGAGTGGATCATTTTAAATTGGTCACTCTTCGCACAGTTGTTATTATTATCACAGCCCGTTAGGTTTATATTTTATGCTGATCTTTAAAGTTACTTACATAAGAATCATTTTATTTTACCTATAAACAGTTTAACGAAACCTTTTTATACAAACTCCTTGAATATGTTTTGTAAAACTCGATAACAATTAGATTGAGCGATCGAATTAATTACACTGTATATCTGTTCCATTGATCCGAAGTTCCGGAACCACACTTTATTCAGTCTCCGTTCGGCCTTCGTGGGACGTAGTACGCAGTTGTGTTATGGAAATAATTTGTAATATAAAATATTGAATTACGCATACCGCGAGTATATGCAAGCTTAAATAATACATTTTTTGGTGAGTAACACGAATTATTACTTCATTTAAGCTAATATAAGAACGCAATATGTAAAGATTTCTAAATAAAACCTTTTTTTTACGCCGTCACGATAGGATGTATCTTGCTCAACACCATACATCTCTTTCTATCACGCAACCGAACGGCGCATTAAAAAGAGACGTGGTAAGGTTATTTAAAACTAGCTGTCACGGCGGACGTTGTCCCGCATTGATAATAAAAAAACCTTGAAGATAGATATATGCTGTCGCTGACTTTTATGTAGGCATTATCAAGCTCTAGAACTCAATCATATATCTCTCATCGTTAAGGCAGCGTTCGTAAGAAACGTTTTCCTTCAACCATTTTTTCTCCGACTTACTTTGCAAATGCGACTACCACGAAAAAGTCTTTTCATTTCTCAGGTTAATATATAGCCTATGACACTCACAAATAACGTGGCTTTCTATTGGTAAAAGAATTTTCAAAATCGGTTTAGTAGATCCAGAAATTAGCCCCTACAACGTCACAAACTCAGAAATTTTACCTCTTTATAATATTATTATAGTATATTATACTATATATATATATATATATATATTAAGTAAGTATAGAGTATACATTACGGTTTGTATCATAGATGTTATACAAACCTCTTTGTAGTTAGAATATTCGCATCGGAATGGGCATGATTATTTGTTTATTTTAATGGATTGTGAAAAATAAATCTGCTTATGTTGATTTCTTTTTTGTTCAGGTTTTATCATTCCTTATATGACACGCAATTAAATATGCCATCCTGTGTATTTCGTTACTGTAAGAACACATCAAAAAATGTAAACAAAACTTCGGAAATAACTTTTCATAGGTAAGTTTTCTATCTTTGTAAAATTTTAAAAACATCTGTACGATATTCTCTTGGTTCGTATTGACTGTTTTAAGTTTAATTGGAGGTTCTTACACTCCAGAAATAAACGTTCGTTACAAATTTCAAAATAAAATCATAATATGAAAATCCGTTTATTGATTTTTAAATCTATATTTAGACCTTGCATAGTCCTAGATTAATAAGTTAAATTGATTCAAATATATCTCTGGTATAAACTGTCTCATTCGACCGATCACAATGAATATAGGCACATCCCATTGTACTATATCTCGCTACTTGGCGGCATTACGCTATATTTTGTTACTAAATCGTAATTTTCGTAAACGAAATCGTGAATAGAATTTTAGAACGAGTATCAAAGGCTGCACTAACAGGTTCCTACCAAATTTGGCTAGGCAGGGCGGGAAACTCGAGCAGTGAAGGTGAGCGTTGATGCGCATCTCAAAGGGGGCCTCCTTAAACCTACACCTGGGTCGCAAGTCCTGGGAACTGCTCTGAGTTTCTCCCTCTGCCACACGATGGACCCGGCACCCACACGGTGAATCCATGGAAGGCTAAGAAGTTCGTCTCTCTCTAGTTAATTATAAATCGGAATGGGATATTCATAGCCGTCTTATATTCGAGCGAAAATCTACAAATTGTATCTATAACCATGGCATAAATCTACCGAGGTAAGCGGAATGAATTAAGCACCGTTTTTCTTTATCCATACAAACCTTTCTCGCGTGTTTGTTTTTTACTTTAGGTGGAGTTATTACTACGATACGCACTATTTACGAACACGATAACACAAGAATGACACTTTTCAGGTTTCTACGTCCAGGGCAAACGAAGAGAGAGGAATGGATTAAAATTATACAAAACAATAGGAGCGAGGACACGTGGCTGCCGTCTGTGCACTCCTGTATTTGCTCCGTACATTTTAAAAGCGAGGATTTCTACCTTACGAAGACTGGGAGACGCTTCCTAAAGAATTCAGCAGTACCGTGCAGCGATCCCTTGGAGCTAACCGCTGAAGATCTACGCCACTCGCCGACATCGTTAGACAATGAGGACATTTCGGACACAGAATCACTGCTCGATTCGCCCCAAAGGATTCAGTTAAAAAACGATCTAAAGAAAGCACTGGACGCGAAGGAAAAGCTCACAAAAAAAGTTAAAATGCTCCAACGACAAAACAAATATTTGAAACGAAAGAATGATAAATTAAGTATGATGGTAAAAGATCTTAAAGAGAGGTCCGGCGTTAAAAAGGAAATCTTTATAAACATAAAAGAAGAATTAAATACTGATTGAATCATCAACAAACAACGACAGAGTAAAAGGAGCAGACGAAAGAAATTACATGAGATATCACATCATTTTTATTACGTAATAAGTGTATTTTTTCTCTTTAAAGATGGTACCCTATTTCCTTTACTGTAGCAATGTGGGTGCGTAATTTTATGATGATCGGTCGAACAATTAAGATGTGAAAGCGTACCAAACAAACATGCTCACATTCGCATCTATCTTCTTCTATTCTATATACATATCTATACATATAATAGGAATTTAAATGTAACATTTCTGTACTTTACTGTACACTCACAGATTCGGTAAAAGATTTTTCAAAATCGGTTTAGTAGATACAGAGATTACCACCTACAACGTCACAAACTCACAAACTTTACCTCTTTATAATATTATTATTATTACTAACTGACCCGTGCCCACTTCGTTGGGTAGTAATAGGCATTATCAAGGTACAACTTTTTTCTAGAACTAGATATATGAATCTCTCATCGTTAAGACAGCGTTCGTAAGAAACGTTTTCGTTCGACCATTTTTTCTCCGACTCCCCAGCTAATACGCAGCGGAAGCTCTCAAAAGGAAAAAAACCCCGATTTTGAAACATTCGTCATTCGTGCTCCGCTCCTATTGGTCTTAGTGTGATGATATATAGCCTATGCCATTCACAAATAATGTGGCTTTCTAATGGTAAAAGAATTTTATTGAATTTTAAAAATCGGTTTAGTACTTCCTGAGATTACCCCCTACGACTTCACAACGTCACAAACTCACAAACTTTACCTCTTTATAATATTAGTATAGATATAGCAATCATTTCATTACATAGTATAAAACAAAGTCCCCTACCGCGTCTGTCTGTTCGCGATAAACTCAAAAACTACCGAACGGATTTTCATGCGGTTTTCACCGGTGAATAAAGTGATTGATGAGGAACGTTTTAGTATATAATTTGTCAAGGATTTTTTTCATAATCAGGGCGGGACAACGTCTGCCGGGCCCGCTAGTAGTATATATAAGTAATATAGATTATTAAGAAAGAAATAAAGACTAGTTGATAGCCGCCCGCTTCGCATTAAATGAACGTTTATTTTTTTTAAAGGCAGAGAGCTTATTGAGCCTAAAAAAATAGTAACCTAGAACAATATATGAAAAATTTCGCATCGAATGGTCATAATCCTACGGTGTTACGCTGAACATTTTTTTTTTTTTTATTTTTTTTTAAATTATATAAAAACCCGAAACACTCTCCCTCCCTTCCCCTCTTTCCTCTTATTTTTTTTTTTTTTTTTTTTTTAATTTTTTAAAGGAAGGAAAAATTCCGGGAGTTTTTTTTTTTTTTTCTTTTGGGATTAGAAAATTTGAATTTTTTTTTTTTTATTTTAGTGTTTACACCTCAATCCGTAGTATTGAACGGCCTCTTTTCAACTTAAATATGGCAGCTAGTCTGGTGGATATCCATTGCAATGTTTTCCAGTATACGAACCTACGGGCAATCCGAATACGCCACATTAAACGATACACCCAAACCAACATCACGTCCGCAGCCTTTTTTTATATGTGGCAGTCGAAATAAGTTAAACATGTCAATACGTCCAACGATTACGCGTAAATCAGCAGCGGTGACACGCAATCCATTATGCATTCAGCAATGAGTTTATTTTATTAATGCACTGCAGATAAATACGTTCAAAGTTACATTCAAAGACAATTTCAATGCGTAAAGCTCATCGGGCACTATTATTTTGTATTTAAGAGCAATTATGGCTTAGTTAAATATATAAAAAAAATTGGTTGTCTGTAAAGTCGGTTTACGGACGATATTTTTTTTTATATCATAGGAAGGCAAACGAACAGGTGGGTCACCTGATGTCACGTAATCACCACCGTCCATAGACACCAGCAACACCAGAGGAGTAGCAAGTGCGTTGCCAGCCTGTGTTGGTGGGGAAGGGGGAGAAGGAAGGGGGAGGGCGGGAAGGGAGAGGGGGAGGGAGTCCTCCGGCGCTCTCACTGACCGAACGAAACGCAACAATGCAAGCACTGTTACTTCACGTCGGTGTTTCTGTGGTACTACCCCGGCGAGCCGACCCATTCATGATGAAATCAGTTATAGCTTCAGCGTGGCTCTACCACCTACAAGTTTACGGGATGACGTCATAAGAAAACATTGATGAAAAATTGCATACTTTTATGAATTCAATTCAATTAATCTATACTAACTGTGCCGGCGACGTCCTAAAACAGTGATTAATAAAGTCATCTGATTTTATTTTTTTTCTATATCATAGGAGGCAAACGAACAGGTGGGTCACGTGATGTTAAGTAATCACCACCGTCCATAGACGCTAGCAACACCAGTGGTGTCGTAAGTACGTTGTCAGCCTTTGTACGAAAGAGAGGGAGGGGGGAGCGGGGCCTATACTATACTGAATGTATTAAGTTCATTTACTTATCTACTTTTCTCTCGTACTTACGCCACGTCGTTATTAAAATTACAATAACTTTTGATAGAGTGGACCGATTTTAATTAAACAGTGGCTAGGTCATTCTAGAAGATACGGTTTATGATATTCTTTGTGCGGTTTTATTGTGAACCCAGTACTTTAGCAGTGATGCGTGTTCATAGAAACAAACAGACAGACAGACATTTCTAAAAATGATTTAAATGTATTCTATTACTTATTCCTAGACACCTGCAACAATTGTTTCACGTAAATCAATAAAGTACAGACACGTTAGATTTACATTCTTATTATATGTATAGAAGAAGATATATGTAGATAGACAAGCGTGAAAGCTTAGGCCGATGGCGCCTCTTTACCGCTTGTTCCGCGCTCTCGCTTGCACGCTCGGCTCAGGCGGAACGTGACAATGAGACATGCTTTTACGTGCGTGCAGCCGGCATTCACCGATTTATAAGACGTTATCACATCAAAAACATCTATCAGTGCTAAGACATAGTATCTACGTCCATCTCGACTGTAACTACCATACAATGGATTAATCATCCGGCATAGTGGCACTTCCCAAGCGTTTCTGATTCCGTGATCAGTCGGTTTATATCTATATAAATAAATATATTAAGCAAGTATAGTGGTTTCCTACAACCGTACCAATGATCAGCCAGTCAATACCCAATTTCCAACAGTCTTGCAGGCCGGCATGACAGCTGTGATTCTCGATTATTATTGGTCTCCCGGCAATCACTATTGTTTTTGAATTGCACTACATATTCTATATCACTTAAAAAAATACATATTTTCTCAAAATATTTCGATGCATTAATTTAAATTAATGTTCCATAGGCAATTACCATTTTTTTTTATTTCTTATACTATAATCTAGTAGTACATAAATAAAATAGAAATGTCTGTTGTTTGTCCGAGCTAATCTGTGAAATGCCTGAACCGATTTTGACGAGACTTTTACAAGCAAATAGAGGGCATTTTAAAACATTATCTAGATTGTATTTAATTACTCTTTACCGTAGTGACTACACAATGACAACAGAAATTATTTAAAATCCGTAGAAGGCTTAACTCAGGTTAAACGATCACGAGAAATTTACAAGTACTCAATTAAAAAGCAGCTCACAGTTAAACCACATAAGATGCACAGTTCCAAGTAACAATTGTATATCAATAATATAGATTAACATGTAGTCCGGTGAATCTGTTACGGCCTTGCTGGACAAATAGCGTAGTCAGTTCGAAAAAAAAAATTACCACCACTCGATACGTTAAAGCAAGAACTAGCAGCTAAAATTGTTCCTTAATTTGTATATTACGTATACGATCAACTAAGCAATATCGGTAGCTTAAGAAACGTTCAAGTAAACATCGAGAAAGGAGGTCGCCGGTCAATAAATAACAATATTTGTTCCAGTGTACACAACGCCTTAGAGAATGGCGCGGGTAATAAACAAACATCGTATTTGGGATTCGTGTCTTGTCGGTGACGTCCGTCGGTGGTCGCGAGCCGCATGACTCACTGTTGCTCTGTCGCGATAATGCGCCGCGCCCGGTCACCCGGTACCGCGGTGGCGACGGGTTGACGTTGCGCGGGCGACGTTGCGGTTGACACAGTGAGTTAGAAAACGCGATTTGAATCAATGATATTACAACTAAAAAGCTGTAGATTCGTCATAACCGCTTCGACAGCGGCTTGTTAAAACTTGGCTAGCTAGCTTATTACTGACGGCTGCCCCGTCTATCCGCTCGTATCTAAGCAACATATAACTATTTCTTTTTCACCACCGATATTGAGAGTATCCCATCTTACTTCCACAATTTATCTAAGTGTACGGCCAGAGTAGACGCTTAAATGGAGCATCAAGCGAGGCGTCGCATGCAGCGTTAGTGTCAAACAGATGCATACGTATAATACGTAGGTGTCCTGAGTGGCGCGCGAGGGGCGCTCCTGGTCACTGCACGCCCCGCCGAACGCAGATTCACTCAGGCCGTACACTAAGACAATGTGGCGTTACTATATTACTTTACCTATGGGTGCGTTATCGTGCCATTTGATTTGTCAAAATATCATCTAGGTAACGCATTTACAACTTTTTAGTTATAATATCATTGGATTTGAATACAATTCAATGAAGCTATGAAGAATTGACAACAAAATCAACTTATATTCATTAGGGTATCCAACGAACGAGAACAACGCGTTTGTACTCGCAGGATGTTTAAAAACCTTGTTTAAGTTATATACACGTTTTTATATATATTTCATTCGATAATTAAAATAATATTCACAACATTTTTGGCTACTTATTTATTGCTGTTTGTTAGATACGACTTCGGTGATACGGACATGGGACCGGATGACCATATGATTAAAAAAATGCTAGATCATAAACCAGGACCGAAAAAGCGTGGTCGACCCTATCTGAAATAGATGTATCATTAGTAAATACCTAAAAAACAATGGTATACACCCAATAATGACCCAGAGCAGATGTAAATGGAGACGACAGAATAGAAGAGCCTCCTCAAATAAAAGTGTGATAAGTCTGAAAGAAGAAGAAAATAGTGTAACCGAAATGCAATTTTCCTAGAAAAACGCTCCTAAAGAAAATACATTTTAAAAATTGAGACCTCTATTATAAGTTATTTTTTCTATAAAACTTCAATTATAGGTCTTGGTGCTCTTTAGAGCTTCTCTAAACTGATCCTTTCTGTTCTTGCCAAATAATGTAAAGTATCTCTTATTTTATCTTATTATATCTTATCTTCTTAGTCATTTCAGCTCACGATTATCTTCTCGAATTCCGTACTATATAACCAATTTTTGTTATGAATATCAAAATGTGAAATGGTTGTATGCATTTATGTATATGTAGCAAAAATTGTATTACCTCCTTGACATATATAATAATATATAGTGTATATAATAAACAAACATGTCTACGAACACGTAATATAGAACGAAACTTTTAAAACTCCATTCGAGGATACTATCTTATTGCACATTAAACAAAATCAATGCACAGTGAGACAAAATACGAACAAGTTAACTTAAACTGAACAATACAGCGGTGAGTGACAGCGCGGCCGCGACCCACCACAGTGCAGCGCGATCGCTTCCGCTAATGATACACTGATCGTGGCCTTAACCATCTGCACACAATTTTAACACTAAAAAAACATTACGCGGCTACGAACGTATTGTAGGGCATCCAGCGAGTACAAGGAAAGAGGATATCGTTTAATGAATTGTTTCATAATGACGTATGTTGACTGACCGCGGCCATTCCTTACATATTCTTATCTTTGGACGACCGTTTGTTTACATCAAATACAAAAGAGACCTTGATAACAAGAGTTCTCATCAATTAGGTACAGGGATCTTATTAGGCTAATGTAATAATAATAATATCTGAAAATTGTGATGTCATCAAAACTGAATGAGTGTTAGCTTATTTAAGTCTATTTCATATATGACTAAGATCACAAAAAAAAAACAATTACTTGAGTTTAGGATACGTTCTTCTTGCAATGCATACAAAGGAGTGAAACACAGTACCACGGTCTTTGCCAAAAAATAGGATAATTCTTGTGATTTATGTGCGATAGATAAATCCACATTAGGTCATATAACGATGGCTTGTCTGTTAAAAATTTAATACTGAAGCCGAGCCGGATTAGTGCATTATGATAAAAATAGCTATCTATGACTATTAGCCAGAAATTAAAAGTAGGTACCTACAGAATATGTATCGGTACCAGAAAAGTGTACACGTAGGTAATATTTAAAAGTAAAAATGATATTTTTAATGACGTTTCGTCACTCACAAAGTAATGAAGCTTTTTCCGAAGGTTTACTATTATATAATCAACATCAATATATCCTTTATTCAATCTAGGCCCTGAGAAAGCGCTTGTGAACTTCAAAAGCTACCACCGGTTCGGAAAACAACCCAGTCATTGAGAAGAACCGACAAGAAACTTTGGTCTGGTTTATCTTTTCATGTTATATATTTTTACAACACATAGATACATTCGTTTTTAGTGGATGCACAGAGAGGGGCGTCATTTCCAGACGCCAGAATCGTTCACATATTATTCTAACCTATAATAATAGCCTTTAGATATTAAAACCCGCTTGACATGTTTCTTGAACTCACTATCCGGCAAATCGGTAATGTGTTTTGGGACTTTGTTATATAACCTAACACACTGTTTTTGGACTTACTGAGCCTGAAGCAAGGAATGACCAATTTATTGATGTTTCTAGTATTAAAATTGTGTTGGTCTTTTACTAGATAAACAAACAACCCTCGAATATTGGCGTTGATATATTTATACGGTCTTGGCCATATTAAAATAGTAAAGCCTCGACAACAATAAGATATCGAGCAAAATGTCCAGTCCTTTTATTCTTTGTAACCTTGCATATAACCATAATATCATCTGTTGTTAGGTGAAATTGTGACCAAGGATACTAAACACGCTAGATTAGAGGAACTAGCTCTCAAAAGCGGCTGCCGGAATATAACTATAAATATACGGTAGCTAAAATGCGGCCATTAACAAACAAACATGCTACAGTTAACTACATCATGTTTGTTTTCTATACCCAGTGCTCAAGCCGATTGTTGAAAACCCCAGGTCGATTGACGCAATACCGTGACACGCTACGAAATACACAAACCCAGTAAAATCTATATAATATACTATAACGCCTGTATTATATCAATAATAATTTACTCTATTACGTCATTTAATATATATTATTGTTAGAAGCTGTTATGAATTATTCTGCTACTAGCTTCTACTCGCAGCCTCACTTATTTTTTTCTATATGGAAGGTACTTTATTTCCTTTTCAACGTGTATACAAATGTTCGTGACGATCGGTTCAATAGATAAAGCTAGAAACCGTAACAAAAAAGGTCGAGGACTGCCGACAGAAGTGAAAACTAAATACAACAGAATAACTGTGTACTTTTTTTGAATTTATAAATCAACTAGCCTCTGCTCGCGACTTCGTTCGCGTGGAATAGTTACTTTGGGCTAACGCTAACACGCAGCGGAATCTCTCAAGAGGAAAAAACCACCATTTTGAAATATTCTTCATTGGTGCTCCGCTCCTATTGGCCTTAGCGTGATGACGTATAGCCTATAACCTTCCTCGATAACTGAGCTATCTAACACTCAAAGAATTTTTCAAATCGGACCAGTAGTTCCTGAGATTACCCCCTACAACGCCACAACGTCACAAACTCACAAACTTTACCTCTTTATAATATTAGTATAGATAGAGATAGTATAGATTGTAGTCTATTTATATTTATTAATAACTAAATCATAAATTAAATTACTAACATTAATCTGGTTTTCTTATATATAGACACTCCGAGCAACAATTGTATACATTTTATTAACTAACTAGCTGGCCCGGCAGACGTTGTCCCGCCCCGATTATAAAAAAAACCCTTGACAAATTATATACTAAAACGTTCCTCATCAATCACTCTATCCACCGCATGAAAATCCGTTCGGTAGTTTTTTAGTTTATCCCGAACAGACAGACAGACAGACGCGGTAGGGGACTTTGTTTTATACTATGTAATGATCAAACATATGATTGTCTGCAGAAGATCAATACTAGATATGTCATATACACAGGCCTTTATAATACACGTCGCTAGTCTGTTGTAAACGCAATACATCACGAGCATGTCGAGCTCATCGGTGACGCGAACTCTTGAGTTCTACCCTTACCGACCTTTTTATTTCAAATCTCTTAATGTTATTAAAAAGTTTTCACTTCAAAAACCTCACATTCGTATTTATAATATTAGTTAGAATTTTAATAATAATCATTACAAGTGGTCCAAATCACAAAAACATATAGCGTAAGGAGTAATGGTATCTATAATATATATGGTACTAGCGGGCCTGGCAGACGTTGTCCCGCCCTGATTATAAGAAAATCCTGGACAAATTATATACTAAAACGTTCCTCGTGAATCACTTTATCCACTGGTGAAAACCGCATGAAGATCCGTTCAGTAGTTTTTGAGTTTATCGCGAACAGACAGACGCGGTAGGGGACTTTGTTTTATACTATGTAATGATATAGTAATGGTAAATATCTGTTCAAACCTTCGTAACAAGTGATGCTGGGGAATATAACAGGGCAAAGAAATTCCTAGAATAACCTCTCAGACAGTACATCGCCTGTGGGGATTCGACTGTAATTGCTAGGTAAAGCTATCCTTTACTACGCAACTACTGGAAACTAAATTATACACAATTTCTGTTTGCTCTCAAATACACACAGAACACAGGGTAAAATACCAAGCACAATCTGCTTCACTGGCTATCATCACACTTTAACAGCGTTACAGTAACAGTGAAGTGTCCATAAAATACACAAGTTGTTTTTTTCAAGTGATAGTGAATTGTGAAATTCTGAACGGCAACCGTTTTGTATGATCAAAAGCAGTGAGGTAACACTGTGTTGGGTACAGTGTTTCATTTATATCACCCTACACCTTTTTTTACCCATTTATACACCTACCACTTCTCGTTTGATCACCGAAATTAAGCAACATCGGGCGCGATCAGTACACGGATGGGTGACCGCCTGGGAACACCGTATGATGTTGGCTTATGGTTGTATTTTTTTAAATTAAATGTGTCCCTGTGATACATTTGTATCATTTGTTTGTAGGTGGTAGAGCCAAGCTGAAACTATTACTGGTTTTAGCACGAATGGGTCGGCTCGCCATGGGTAGTACCACCCTCTCATAGAAAATCGACGTAAAGTAACAGTGCTTGCATTGTTGCGTTTCGTTCGGTCAGTGAGAGCGCCGGAGGCCCACATCCCTTTCTCTTCTCCATCCCCCAAACACAGGATGGCAACGCACTTGCGACTCTCCTGATATTGCAAATTTCTATGGATGGTGGTGTTCACTTAACATTAAGTGACCAGCCTGTTCGTTTGCCTCCTATGATATTAAAAAAAAAATAGTCACTTCTATCGTGTGTCTTTACGACACACCCTGTTTTTTTTCCTAATTTTAGAACCCACTACACCTTCATGTAATTTTATACAAGAACTAGCAGGCCCGGCAGACGCTGTCCCGCCCTTATTATAAAAAAATCCTTGACAAATTATATACTAAAATGTTCCTCATCAATCACTCTATCCACCGGTGAAAAGCGCATGAAAATGCGTTCGGTAGTTTTTGAGTTTATCACGAACAGACAGACAGACAGACAGACGCGGCAGTGGACTTTGTTTTATACTATGTAATGAAGTGGAATAACTCCCTCTCACACGTGTGATATCCCTATAGTTTGTAATTAATAAAATGTATTTGATATGTTCCTATGCTTCATGTATTTGTTCTGTATGTATTATTAAGTCGTGGTGGCTTAGTGGTTTGACCGGTGGAATGTTAATTCGATGCCCGCAGATTCGAACCCCGGCATGTACCAACGAATTTTTCGGAATTCGCGTACATTTACTAATTAAATTGGTAACACTATCAGCTGACGGTGAAGGAAAACATCGTGAGGAAACCTGAACCTGAGAAATGTTCTTGTAGTACTTACTGTATGTGGGAAAAATATAGAACTGTGGATTTCTCAGAGTTTGAAATCGCCAATACGTTGTGGGCTGGCGTGGTGGTTATGCCCTTACCTTCCTTCGGGATGCGGCCTATGGCCCTGCAGTGGGACTCTTACAGGCTGATGATGATGACGTATTTACTCTGTTAAAATACATAAGAATTGTATACTGGCAGTTTTTATGGGAATTCCAACCAAATGTAGTGTCGTATGTTATTACTCCGTACGCATTTATTAATATTTATTCAAATACATTAATTGAGTTATAAGGAAATTGATTAATGAATTACTTAGTAATCCAAATTGTAGATATCTTATTTCTAGCGATTGTCAAAAATACAACTTGGTTAGGAAATGTATGACACTTATCTATCGGCGTAAGAGAATCGCTCGCGTTCCATTCCATTTTTTCAATAGATTGTTTGTTTGTAAACTTGGTTAGCATTTTTCTGTTGTATTTGTTTTGATCACGTGATATAGCGTTCAGATATGTCATCTCCATTTTTCCGTTTTCTCCTGGTGTTAGCGATTGTAGATAAGTAACTTGGCTAGGACCCCTGACTAGATATTTCGATCATTATAAAACCTATGTTCAGGATTTATCCTCCCCAAACAAGACTGTTTTGTTACTATCATAGAACTCAAACTGGAATGTATTCTACCAAATTAAAGGCAAATCTTATGCTTCCATTTAGGATAACATTCCTGATAAGCCATGGGTTTATAAATTTCGTGACTGTTGTAAGTTTGCTGCGTCTACTGTCTGTAGACTGATTGCTCTCCAGTGCATCTCGCAAAGTTCAGAATCAGCAACAAATAAATATGTGTATGGGGATCGGACGAAGGCACTCTAAAACACATTTTTTCGATTACCTCAATTTAGTATTTCATTGTATGATATTTTACCTAACAATATACTACGTCCGTCTGATTGTAACAAAGGCATAAAGGTATATATTTTCTCCTTTTGTCAATACTCTAATTTTATGTGTTTTGATAAAAATTACACTTCAACATAACACAATAACTAACAGTAATTATTATGTAAATATATATTTATTTAAGGCCTGATGTCTGTAGTGTTGTGTTTGTCTTTGTGTATCTCAGTGGTATAATCTGGAAGAACTAAATTATGTAATAAAAATTTAATATTATCTATAAAGTGACTTTCCCAAGACTAATTTGACAATTGTAGAATTCATATCCATGAAACTCCAAAACTAAAAAGTTGAAATTTGTTAGTTTGGATGTTCGGGGTAATCTCTGATACTACTGATCTGATTTTGAAAATTATTTCACTGTTAGAAAGATATATTAGATTACTTTTTATTTAGGGAAATATATATTATCTAGTAAATGGGGCGTGGAGGTGAGGGTCAAAGGAGCAACCCAGTGGATATCGGGAAGACATTTCTTGCCAATATATATATAGTATAGTTTCGAGTCACAATTGGACCCGATAAGTTTCGCTACAATCGGGTTTCAGGTTTTTTTAAGATTTTTGGCATTTGGAAATAAAATTGGAACCGGTAATATATAACCTATTTGGTGCAGACGAAGTTGCACGGGTCACTTAGTTAGAAATAAAACAAACTTCATAATTGAATTATCAAAATATTGAAACAGATTCTCTTTTAATAGCAAGACTTACGTCTTATTCAATCATCTATCAGTATTGTTAAATAGCGAATTAAAGGTAACAATAACAACAATATGACGGGACAACTTAAAAACGATCAAGTTTTGATTTCCAATCTATACTAATATTATAAAGTTGGAGAGTTTGTTTAGTTGAACGCGCTAATCTCAGGTACTACTGGTCCGATTTGAAATTCTTTCAGTGTTAGATAGCTCATTTAGCAGGGAAGGCTATAGTTATAGGCTATAGCTATAGAAGGCTATAGCCTTTTGAGTACGTTCACTGCGTGTTAGCGTTAGCCCAAAGTAACAATTCCACGCGGACGAATAACCAAACAACACATACAAAAGTGATTTCTGTTGCCTCTCGGTTTATTAGTCGTGTTTATTGCAAACATGCCATGAAATCTGTCGTTTACAATATTATGTATCACAAAAGACGTCCATGTTTACTCACTTATGCTAAAATGTAAGGGTAAATAATATGCGAAAAAAAACAACAAAATTAATTGGTATAGAGACCGAAATAATGCTGTTTTGAGGACCGTAGTTTGCAGTTTTTAATGTGAAAACACCTTTGGATGCATTGAATAATAAACGAAAGTGAACCGTCCGGCTAGTGTCGCTGACGCTGAATCGGGTTTCTTCGGCTCGATTCGACATCAAGCGCGCTCGGTTCAATGATGTACCGAATGGTGTATACCCGGCTCTAGTCATCATCAACTTGTTTTCACTTCTATAGTGTGTTCATAAGTACATAGATTTTTTTTAGTTGCAATGCACTGTTCGGAACTTAGTATATACATAGGAGTCGGTCGGAAGCCTATCTTCTGGTGTCAGTCAAGAGATGTTAGTTTACCCACCCTTTTTATGCATATAAGAAAATATGGCAGCACTATACTTAACTCTATCTTCACTGAACCTGAGAAATGTTCTTGTAATACCTATACGTATTAAAAATATAGAACTGTGGATCTCCTGAAGTCTGAAATTTAAAATCACCAATAAATATCTTGTATGATGATTATGCCCATGCCTTCTTTGAGGAAGACGCCTATAGTGATGCAGTTGGTATCTTACAGGCTGTTACGATAATTGTATCTTTAGATAAGCACGGTACCATCCAAAACTATCTGTACTATCAACCGTACGATTTTGAATCTATCGCCGCACTGATGCCGCGTTCATACCAGTCTGCGAACTTCTTAAGCGCTGGACAAACGCTGCCTGACTCGTCCATCCATGTAGATCCTCGTAGCAACCTATTCGGATACAGACAGCCTACAATCCCGCTTGAATATTCCGTATATACAGGCTGATCACGAACAACACGCGTAAGTAATTATTGCAAATGTTGCACGCCTGATTGTCGCGATTCATTTCAACATAATTGCTGTGACATACCCCATATGGCAGATAATATCAATTGTATCATCACTTTTATAATATAAATCATATATTTTTAACGAGCTGTGCATAAACAGAACGGTTTAAAATTTAAAAAGTTGCGTATGATCTTAAAATAAACAAGTTGAGGTCGTTCGCCGCTACGACATGCGATAGTCCATTGTTTCACTAGCGTCTTTGTTGAACTTTTTTTCGCGGAAATGTTGTCGCACCTATCTAGACTTCCAACAGTATGTTGATAAATCAACATTATCAACATAACATTATTGATATTAATTACCTTGTCCCGCCCTGTTTACAAAAAAATCATGAACAATTTATATATACTACAACCTTCCTCGTGAATTACTTTATCCATTGGTGAAAAGCGTATGAAAATCCGTTCAGTCGTTTTTGAGTTTATCGCGAACAGACAGACAGACAGCCGCGGTAGGGGGACTTTGTTTTATACTATGTAATGATGATGATGGTGATAAAACTGAATATATGAAAAAGTAGATTTTGTCCGTGGTTATGTCTGTAATGTATGTATTTTATGTGTTTGACCAATCCCTCGGGTAGAAATATATTTCTATTTTTATATGAATGTCTCTATATTATTTTTTGTGCCTCTGACAACGTGTATAGTGTGTATAATTCCGTACATAAGGATGGTAACTTAATACTGTATATTATATGCACTTAAAATCTTCTATATAGATCATCTCTGGAAATGGGTCATAAAAATATACCGTCTTTACAAATATACTTGGTCAACAGAATACCAAGTTTTTTTTAAATCAATTTTAAAACCTAACATATAATACATTTAAAAATAAGTTGATCGTCATTGCGACTGACTCAACGATGAAAAAAAAAGAATCAATCGTCCGTTCCAATGCATCCGCCGCGCACAGCCGCGCCGCCGCAACGTGACGCACTTGTGCACCGCTCATTCACATACCGAGCAACGTGCTGACGCATGTACACGATAAGCATCCATTATTTCGTATGATATTAGTGTTATCGTCTCTAAACGATAAGCCACCGTCATTACAGTGAACGCGGAATGATCTCTCATGAAAGGAGCGACAGGCGGTTACGTATTTCGAGCACGGTTTGCATCGTTCCCACGTAGAAATCTCCATATGGGCTTTGAAATTCTGATCGGCAATGTTTTTATGTGACGAAAATTGGTGAGGGTAAACACTGTGTCGGGTAGATTGTTAAAAACATTGGTTCTCATCCGATAACGAAAGTTAAGCACGATGGGCGCGGTCGGTACTTGGATGGGTGACCGTCTGAGAACAACGCGATTGACATTGACTTTTTGTTGCACTTTTTAAATTAAAATGTTTCCCTGTAACACAAAAGTTTCACTTCTGTTGTATATCTTCACGACACACCCTGTTTTTTTTTTATAAACCACCGCTAAGCAACATTGTACCTTAAAACTGTGACATGCTAAATTCAGAATAGAGTGTGCTGACTTCCAAGTGTAAGGGCCAGGATCACATCAGCTTGTAAAAGATACACTGTAGAACCATTGGTCTCTTCTCGATGAAAAGCAAGACGTAGTTACGATTTCAAACTCCGAGAAATCGACGGTACTAATTTTCCACATACGATAACAACAAGAACATTTCTCAAGTTCAGGTTTCCTCGCGATGTTTTCCTTAACCGTCAGCCGATAATGTTACCAATTTAAATTAGTAAATGTACGCGAATTCCGAGAAATCTGTTGAACTGACATACTACCGGTGTAATCACTCTACAGACTACACCTTTTTAAATTGAAGGTCATAAGTAATTAGATGGGTATTAAGAGGCGTCTAAAACTCAACTCAAAGAAGACTCAACATTTCAAAAAAATACGTGCGTGTATCAGTGTACACACGTAAGAAGTGAAACTTCTTTATGACATCATTTTTCGAAAAATTATCTACTATATTTACAACTTTACAGAAAAAAATAAATAAAAAAAAAACGGAATCTGATCATTGTGAGCGCACCTTTAGAAATAAATATGGCGCGTAACGGAATAATGTACAGAAATTAAGATGGCGCGTAACCGAAAAACGTTACATACGTTTTTACATGCTCTAAAATTTCTCCCTACGTCGATAAAGAAGTTTCACTTCAATAATCAATCGGAATTATATTCCAACGCAGTACTATATTTTAAACTAAGACAGAAATGGTGGTATTCACTATATCGCGTAAGCAGATGGTTCGAGGGCGCCTTTTTTAGATTATTTGACCTAATTTGATTGAGTGCCTGTAACAATAACTGGTCACATTGTTTATACTTCGCTTTATTACTAAGGTTAGTCAATTGTATAATGATACCAGCTGTGAGCGCGGCTTAGATCGCGTATGTAATATTATGTATTCGAATTACTACTTACTTTAATACATTTTGAAGTTGGAACTGTGTTGAAGTCGAAGCGCCGCAGTGCCATCTAGTTGCAAGTTATAGGGATATGGATAGCATGGTTTCTTCATGAAAATCTCAAATAAATATATACTAACATTCATTTTTGTATATAGATTTAATATATAATATAATAGATTATAAAAAACTAACTAACTTATAATTTGACATAGAATATATTTTCTAACACATTACCAACCGCCGTTCATTGAACGTAAGCATCGGCTTGCGTCACTATATTTGTTATCGTCAAAAGCCCAGACTATTGTATATATGTATATCTGTGTGTATGTATAAATAAGCATATGTATTTATTTCATCTATTCAGTACACTACTAATGTATTAATATTTTAGTTATATCTCAGCGCTAAGCTCACTTTATTATTATAATCTTTATTTTATTAATTTTGTTTTCCTTTTTTTAATTTGCACCTATCAATATCACTCGTTATTTCCACAATACCGCTGGTTAGCTGTAGGAAAATAAAGGCATTGTGGTGGCATTAAGCTCACAAGTGTAAAAACCAAATAGTGTATTGATTTGATAATTTTGATCACGTCACCTTACTTCATTATCTATTACATTAGTTTCAAATCATCACAAAAGCATCCATTACCCGTCTAAAACATCAAAATTTTATCGTACACTATAATCAGCACTAACGTCAAGACAGGACGAGACCGATAACATTTGTAGCTGCGACAATGACCAATGCGCACCTCACCAATTTTAAAAAGATCCGCAGTTGCTATTGGCCGGCATAACAATCGCATGTCTTCGCTAACCAGACAGTGTCGGTAACCATTAAAAAAAGTTCGATAATTAGCTACCATAGTGAAGCATGAGTGACGTTAAGGATGAATCATTCTATTGTCAAGATCAGTACCGTTCGCTTACCTACTGATAAATAAAGAGTCGCGCATAAATAATAATATATAATGAAGGTACAGTTCTTTTGGAGCTCAATTACGTTAAAACTAGTCTACTACTAGGACTAATCATCATATTCACCCTGTAAGAGACCCACTGCAGGGTCATAAACCTCTTACCGAAGGCACGTATGGGCATAATCACCACGCTCGTATTGGCAATTTCAAACTCTCAGAAATCCATCAGTCATATATTTTCCCACATACAGTGGTACTACAAAAACATACCTCAGGTTCAGGTTTCCTAAAAATGTTTTCCTTCACCGTCAGCCGATAGTGTTACCAATTTTAATTAGTAATGTATGCGAATTCCGAAAAATTCGTTGGTACATGCTAGGGTTCGAACCTACGGACATCGAAATGATATTCCGCCGGCCAAACCACTACGACTTCTTCCCACTTCTTCTATTAACACCAAACTACTAGGACTATGACCATTATATGCAGAATTTTCCGTGGATAGTGTTATACTTTTTATTACTTATCAAATCAAATCAAAATATCCTTTATATTCAATTTAGGCCCTGAGAAGGCGCTTATGAAGGTCAAAGCTACCACCGGTTCGGAAAACAACCCAGTCATCGAGAAGAACCGGCAAGAAACTCGATCTGGTTTATCTTTTCATGTTATATATTTTTACAATAACATAAATATTTACATTCGTTATTAGTGGATGCACAGAGAGGGGCGTCATTTCCAGACGTCACAGTCGTTCACATATTCACTTATACACTTAGATTCTTTGCCTTTTTTATGTCCAATAAGTGAATGTAAAGATAAATTCCTATAAAATTGATAAAATGCATAATAAAAATTACATCATGTTTGTTCTTACAGCTGTAGTCCTTGTCAATTTTTTTACCTCTCTGAATATAGCCATGAACTCGGACTTGCGCGTAATATAGACAAGAGTTTGATTCAAAACAAAGTTAAAATATTATTATAGAGATCTAAAATTGACATTTGTTTACGTTCTTAAGTTGTCACGATGTTATACATTATTACATAGTATAAAACAAAATCCTCTACCGCGTCTGTCTTTCTGTTCGCGATAAACTCAAAAACTACAGAACGGATTTTCATACGATTTTCACCAGTAGATAGAATGATTTACGGGGAAGGTTTAGATATATAATTTGTTTAGGTTTTTTATTATCAGGCCGGAACAACGCCCGCCGAACCCGCTAGTTATATATAAGAAGAAAGAATTTAACTATGCCCTATGTGTTTTAGTTATTTATAATATTTGTCAAACCGTTACGTTAGATGTGTGAAAACATCGGTATTAATGGGTATTTTTATGGGGTATTTAATTCGGAAAAAGTACGACAGCAATAGACTTATATGCTAAAAATTAACATATATACATATTCACCAAAGAAACAGTCTAAGATATACCATTTAGACAAGCCTGCGGTGAAGCCAACGTTTCTCGTCCAATCAAACGAGCGATAAGAAACGAATTCAGTACGTTTTAAAACACAATAACATTTCATTTATCAGTACTATCAATCAATCATCGCTAACAGTTTTATCAAATACAGTTTTGCAGCGAACGCATTGTACCTACGCTGATACGACGACGTGGCGTCAAGGGTATAGGGTTGTCCCGCTCTACATCCCAACTGATACCATTTAAATTGATACATTTTGCTAAAGTTGTTAAATAAAGTCAATTAGTTAATCGTTTTTGTCACCAATTACTTTGAGATATTAATTCTTGTATTTTACGTTAGTAGCAAAATAGTTATTTCCCAAACTTTCGACGTTTTGTACATAAATACGATTTACATTTAAATTGTGAAGTCAACTAAAAAAATTAAATGCTGATAAAGCCACATCATTATATTATTTACGGCGTGCTACCTTGTTTTTAATGAGTTAATTGTAAAATAAATTAACAAGACTGAATTGCTACTTGAATCATCTGTTAGAGATGAAAAAGCCTATAACGAAATTGACAAGACGTTCGGCATAAAATTTATGTTTGTGAGAACGTGTTTTTGAAGTGAAAACTTCTTTAGGCCCGTTGAGCGGCATTGTTTGGCAGGAGATAAACTTATGATTTCGCGTCATGACATGCTAGTAAGCGTAACCGACCGTATTGCGCTTGCGCAGCTTGCGTCAGACTAGCGACGCTTAGTATTGCAGCTTGTGTACATCATATATTTATATTTTGTAGCACATCATATGATTGATTAATTCATAAAATGTACATAATTATTGTTCGGAGTGCCAATAGATGTGAAAACCAAACTAATGTTTATAATTTCAATATGTATACAAATTATAAAATTTAAATAATTCAGACTATAACTAATGCAAAAGTTCAAAAGAGAACACGGTTGTCCCATTGTTCTGATTTTTCACTTCTACCGATAGTCCTTATGGTTGTCTTGACATTTTCTTTAATTATTTTTTTGTTGATTTTAATAATTAAACTAATTTATATCCTAAACGTGGTAGCAGCCCTATGTGCGCGTGGCGGGCGTGCAAGACGCGAGGTCACCGCGCTCGGCGGTGCGACGAGCTCGCGGTCGGCAGCTCTGCGCCCGCGCATGCCTCGCCCGCGTGACAATCAGCTTGTAACCAGGGTCATATGTAGATTTCCGCTACTGGGGGTCACAAGTCACTGAACGAAGTCACCTCTCTCCACTTTTTTCTATACACTCAATAACAATATTTTATTTTACTTTTAATATTATAAAATTATTCGACTTTAGAATATTACAATAATTGATAGCGTCATGTACGGCTAATAATAATTTTATTTCATATTTTGACACTTACTAATCCTAAAAAAAAAAAAAAAATAAATAAAATGTTTATAAAAGGTGTGCATACTGAGATGACACCTGACAGGGGTGAGTGGAAAAGGAAGACATGTTGTGCCGATCCTGCTTAGGCGGAATGAGGGTAAGAAGACGATAATGATTTAGCAATCCTAACTAATGTTATAAATACGAATGTGAGTTTGTTTGTTTGGCTTTCATGACTAAACTACTCAACTCAATAAGTCAAATACACATTAACCGAAGCGAAGCTGCGGATAAAAGCTAGTTTAATCTATATATCTATATACTAATATTATAATGCTGAAGAGTATGTTTGCTTGAACGCGCTAATCTCAGGAACTATTAGTCCGATTTAAAAATTCTTTCAGTGTTAGATAGCTCATTTATCGGTGAAGGCTATAGGATATATATCATCACGATAAGATAAGGAGCCGATCACCAATCAACAATGAAAAGAATGTTGCAAAATATTTTCACCTTCTATGTAAACGAAGTCGCGAGTTAAAGTTAGCATTAACCCAAAGTAACTATTCCACGCGAACGAAGTCGCGAGTAGAAGTTAGTTTATGAATATACATATTATTGATAAGTTGTTTATCAGAGCAAATCTCCGAAATAAACTACTTTTGCCGAGATTTCTACCAGCAGATAAAAAACAACTTATACTATTGTATTGGTTACATAAAATTTTGTTTGACCAATAAATAGGGTTAAGCAGTAATGATAAAATTAGAATTAAAGAAGAAAAGACAATTAAATCAGATTAAATACATAGATTACATGAACCAACAATACCATTTTACTTAGCATTCAATCCTTTTATTTTGATCTTAAGGGGTCCAATCGCTCGCTAACAAATGCTAGTTCGCTACTGGTTAAGAGAATTACGGGTCACTGTCTGGCTGTCTGGAAGATTAACGTATTTTACGTTCGCAACGTTTCTATGACTGCAATACCTAAGTACAATGGATGCCTTATTAGTCATATTTTATTGAAGAGTATATGTAAATGACTATCGCATACATTATATTTATCCTTAGAAGGACTTAATTGAGAATTAATTCGCCTCTTTCCATTCTTTATGCGTATGGATAATTAACTATACCTTAAATATAAAAGTTCATCATCTATGTACGGAATAGCAAGTAATTAAAACCAAAATAATTTAGAGTGAGCTGTTACATAATGAGTGGTTCAGAATTATAATAGCGGCAAATTATGATGCCCGTTTTGACACATATCAATAATTGGGTGAAATGTCGATTTATTGTCGACAAAAATGTAATTGAAATGCGGCTTTTTTTTGCATTAAACATTGATGTGAGTTTGCCGAAGGTGATAGTGGTGTTGGCCAGTGATCCTATGCATAATCGTATATAGGAGTAATCGTATTAGTACACTGATAATTATAAACCATTAAAGATATTGTCAAACGTCGCTATTTTCTTTAGAAAAAACATGAAAAGATTTATTTGTTCGTGGCACCATATTATATAGTTAGATACATATAGTAGTAGTTGTAGAGATATACCTATAGTATATAGGAATACATAATATAAGTCAGTGTAATAAATTTATTTTGTATTCTAAAATTACATTCGATAAATTTCACTAAGTGTACGTCACTAATGACAATAAAGAATAGCAATTTATTCCGTCAAACGTAGTTATTAATTTACATGAAACTTTATGAGCGAACAAACGTCAAAACGGCCATCATAACGCGCCGATATAATACATGAGTTATCTTTTTTAATAATATATTGCAATTGTTACAAATAAAATCTACGAATAAACCAATCCCCGACGACTCACAGAAATTACTTTAGTTAACAAAAAATGTTATATTAAAAAAATTCATATATTATTTGAAAAAGTATCATTCATCGATGTCACGATTTCAATATCAAATAACTTATAAAGATGATGAAATAGATTGTTATTTAACAACGAACCGCTTTGTACTGCCGCCAAACTTCTAACTAATATTAACAAAAATTATCGTATATGGTGTATGTAAAGATTATTTCAAATGCAAGTCAATAATAATAATGCCACGATCTCGCCACATCTCTCTTCGATTCATTTTAACTAATTAGTCCAACACAAACATAGTTTTATGTGAAGTATTAAAATTGGTCTGTTATCAATGTGTCGATTCGAATCCACTGGATTTTTATTTATTTTTATAAACAGACTAGCGGGTCCGGTGGACGTTGTTCCGGCCTGATAATAAAAAAAAAATCTTGACAAATTATATACTTAAACCTTCCTCACGAATCACTTTATCTCCTGGTGAAAACCGCATGAAACTGCGTTCAGTAATTTTTGAGTTTATCGCAAACAAACAGACAGACGTGGCAGAGGACTCTTTATAGTATATAGTGATAATATTTAAATGCTATCTGTTTTCGAACGGAGCCTCCGTAGTTAATGATGATTATAACTTGGAACATTGCAAATCGAAAATTGATTGTCGCCTAAAGCTTAATGCATTTTGAATCATTAAAATCTGTTGTCGATTAATAAACATAATTACATATACAAGCACAGAGAGCTATAGCCCGAGGCAATTAGCGAAATGGATGACGGGAAGGCGAACGCACTCTGGGCGCGTAGGTCGAACGGTCGCGGCGCTGCGAGTCAGCCAACTCCCAACGGCCGCGGCCGCGGGCGACGCGACGCGATGTCAACCGACCTCCTATTAATAGCACCAGTAATCAATATTCGCCCTGCAACTCGGTGTTGCTATGTGCAAATATGAAAAAAAAAAGTCGAAGAAATCATTGGGACTGCCGACAGAAGTGAAAAATGAAATCAATGAAATAACTGTGTTCTCTTTTGAATTATAGTGTGAATTATTTAAATATCATAATTCGTATATTGAAATTATTAACATTAATCTAGTTTTCACATCTATTGGAACTCGGAACAATAATTATATACACTTTTATACAGTTTATTACTGAATCAAATATATAATGGGCTGCATAATCTCAATACAGAACACCAATATTAGATATACACAGACCGCTATACTACGCGTCGCTAGTCTAACGCAAGCCGCGCAAGCTCAATGCGCTCGGTAACGCTATACTAGCATATGTCATGTCATGACGCGAAATCATAACTTTATCTCCTGCCAAAAAAACCGCTCAACGGGCGTAAAGAAGTTTTCACTTCAAAAATAACAGGTAAAACTAAATGCACTGGCATAACTCTCCTGTGAGTCTTTAAAGACGACAATAAAATTATTACTTTTTCAAGTGCACGTAGAAGCCTAGACTGACTTGGGTAGAGAGATAGTGAAAATAGATTGTTTTTATTTAACTGCATATATGGTATTTATAGATACAAGATATCTTTCAATTGTTAGAATGACCGATTCGATTTACAATAAATTTTAACCTTTCGGTCAGTCTGCCAAAGAAGACGACATACTCGAGTCAAAATTACATGAGTTACATATATTAATTGTAAAAAGGCATTTATTTGATTTGGATAAATTAACATTACCAAAAGAATCAGTAAAAAATTACGCATTAATAGTACTTAAATACAAGTAGAATGAAAACACCAAACTAACGCTAGTGACATAACATTTCTTTAGAATAACGAATCGCGGCGTTCACGAACAATTGATGACTGCTGGCATCCCCCACGTGCAATGCGAACCCTCGCCCGTATAGCGTTTCCTGGAAGCCGCGGACCGCGGTTCGGGGACACACTAGCCCGTGGCCCCCGTCGGCGCCGCGCCTCCATAACTCTACGAGGCCGCACCGCCGCTTCCTTTGTTTTTTTTTCGCCCTCGTCGGTAATAAGATCGAGGACGTCAAAGTCAGGTATAAATGAGCAGCGGCGCGTAAAATGCACGCTTCTCTATTGACCACGCAGTTGTTTCACAGAGCGCTGCCTCTCGTTTGCTTTTAGTATTAAATTCTACTACGTGTATTGTAAGTTAAATAGTGTCCGGACTGATTTATTGATGTATGCAGAATTCAAGCCGTTAACATTTTGAAATCTTAGGTTTAATTTATTCATTCAAAACACATTCACTAAATAAAGAATTCCGGTATCTAGGAAGGAACTAAAAGAGTATAAAAATGCTTAGAGTAACTTTCCTAAGTCCTAAATAATTTTTATTACTGAATTTAACAATTACTAAATGGCTAAATTTTGCCATATTAATCTACCTATAGGTTAGATCTGTAATTGTAGTGTAGATCGATGAACCAATTCTTTATCCTTAATAATAATGAATGTTTTTCACAGTTCAAAGCATGTTTTTCTTTTTAAACAGACTTGTGTTAATATAGCGTGCATGGTCTTTACAGTGTCACCGAACTTAAAACGTTCTTAGACGTGTGGAGTGTCTTGTCCACGGGAGCGGCTGAGTGAGCGCAGACCTACGGCGGAAACAATTTGTCGCGGGCATAATCGCTCAGAAACTTGGACCGCGGCGCCGACACTCATTAGGCCACGCTTAGGGTTGCACCTTTTTTTTTTCAACAATTTTTTTATTAATTCTTCACCACGACGCTTTTCAAATTGCACCGTCTTGTGATACAAAGAACATTGGCAACCATAAATCTCCTTGCAAAAATCGATTTACCATACATTTTTATAATACAATTTCTCACGAATTGAACTAGTATAATTCATATTTTTAATGGAGTCAATACCTATTAGAAAATTCGTAACAGTTAAAGAAACAAATAATTTTGTAAAAAAATATATAAGTAAAATGAAATTATTACTTCTGTAAAAATGGTTTCAGCATAATATATATCTATACTTCTATACTACTCTATAATACTCTTATTATAAAGCTGAAGAGTTTGTTTGCTTGAACTCAGAAACTACTGGTACGATTTGAAAAATTATTTCAGTGTTAGATAGCTCATTTATTGAGGAAGTCTATATATTATCACGCTACGGGGCCATTCAAGTATTATGTAAGCAGAGTTTTTATAATTTCTGGCCGCCCCCTACCCCTGGTCAGCAAAAGTAAGCAATGCTCTTAACCCTCCCCTCATAATTACGTAAGCATTTATATAAGTATATTCAAATTTGTTCTAATTCAGTAAATAAATATTGCTGATGTAACCACCATCCAGACCCTCCCCCCAAGACCCTAGGTCATCAAAAATAAGCAAATCAAGGACCCCTCCTCCCCTCATCAGTGCTTACGCAATACTTAAATAATCCCTAAGACCAATAGGAGCGAACCACCAATGAAGAATGTTTCAAAACCGTTTTTTTTTCCTTTTGAGAGCTTCCGCTGCGGGTTAGCGTTAGCCCAAAAATCTATTCGACGCGGACAAGATCGCAGGTAGAAGCTAATAATATACTACCTACGAAACGTAATAACAATAACCCCTAGCCTATAATTATCAAACTAGACCTAACTAAATAATAATAAAAATTAAACCAGTACGTCCATACATTACTTCCTACAAACATATTCATAAATTTACCTCTTTATACTATACTCAATAGTATATATCTTTATCTGGCGTAACAGGATAAAAATCTTTTCAAAAATTTTACCTTTCGCCTTATTCTACGTTTGTAGGAAAAAACGACACTAACAATAGAAAAAAGGTATTTAATACATTGAAAGTTTTAATACAAAGAAATAAAAGCAACAAATACAAAGAAACAAAATGTTGACTATAGCTAACTTCTGGGTGTCGGTTTTTCGTGATGGTGTGCGCGCGCATCTTAAAAATTTACTCTCATTATTTTTCCTTAAAGCGCCAAGAGAAGTATAACTTCAAAAATGAGTCAATCGATTCCGACAAAAAATAGGTAGTCTAAATCATTGTACGAAAAATTCAGCATTTAATAGTTATAGTCCTATACCGCTCATTACTCATTAGTTTTAAGGTCATTGAACCTGAAAGGAACTGTATTTTCATTATATACATACATATATGCACATATAATCATTGCTCTGACATTTATTTATTAAAATACACGTAACAACCCTGTTCAACCTGTCTATATACGTATGCCTGTGAGAGAACTTGGCAAAATTGCAAAAACTTTTAAAGTCGCACGATTAGCTCGCACCCGTACACTCCTCATCTACAAACTTATAATTTTAATAGACAAGGTGAGAAATCTAAATAACTCAGTCGACACGACACGTAGGGAAAAGTTTTCAAATTATAGTACTTATAGTAGCTGGGTGACAGCCGTGTAGTACACGAAAATGGTGCTCGGCTAAAAGTCATTCAGCCATCCACCAAGTCACTCATCAGTGGACTGTTAGAGCCTGTCCAGATAATGCGATTTACGCGCGAATCCACTCGCACGCTTCAAAATATGTTGTGTCCAGATACCGCGTTTTACGCGCGTTTCTACCCTAGGAAACGTCGCATACGCTCGAATACGTCGTACGGATCGACGACTGACAACTATGTCGACTCGACAATGACTCGCGCGTAGTACTGGATGCAGCAATGGGGCCTGAGTATCTCGACTCGCGCGGCGGTAGCGCGTTCAACGCGTGAGTCGAGAGTGTCGCTCATTGCACGCGTTTTACGCGCAAGTTAGGAAACGCGCCACACCACCTGGACGGGATATATGTAGCTCTAGTATCTAGAGTACGCGCGAGTGTCTACGCACGAGTTGATTCGCGCGTAAAACGCCTCATCTGGTCAGGCTCTTACTTCGATGTCTGGACGTTCGAACCCACATATATACCAACGAATTTTTCGAAATTATGTTACATTTGCTAATTAAAATTGGCGACACTATCGGCTGACAGTGAAGGACATCATTGCGAGGAGACCTGAACCTGAGAAGTGTGCTTGTATTAAATATATGTAGAAAACATGGAACTGTGGATTTCTCGTAATTTTAAATAGGCAATACGTGGTAGGTTTGCGTGGTAATTATGCCGATACCTTCCGTCGGGAAAAGGTCTATGGCCCTGCAGTGGGTCTCTTGCAGACTGGTATAATGATGAACTTAGTGGGTCGCGTTCTGAGGTTAGTCTGTGTATATCAAGGGTCAAGTAGGTTAATATATACATATCTGTACTCGACTGAATCGCTATCACAACACATATAGCGATAAACCCATCCGTGTGACTCTTCATCGGTTGTGTTTTTTCTATTCTTCATACCACAATCTCCTCTGATTTTAAACAACAATGTGGTCCAAGAAAAATATAAATATCATCGTAAATTTTTAAAATACGGTAATATTTCCGAATACAACTCATTTATTCTCTTAAGAGAAAGAGTTATGTTAGTTGAAACTCATATGTTTATTATATGGCTATATGGCTCACATAGAGTCCCTAATTTCTCAAATTAGCTCAAAGTTCCCTAATTTTTTTTGGAGTTATATAAATAGTAAGAATAGAGTCTTTTCTTTCGGTAACGAAATCCAGCCTGCAATCATCGAGTCGAGGAGACGACATATCTAACATGTTTAGTAGATACTTAAATCTAATTTTCTTTAACAAGGTAGTGGCGACTTAAAAATGTTAACAGAGACCACTAGCCATGTGACATAGAATATAATGAGATAATAAAAGACAAGTCTACAGTTTATTATTCTGTAAATCTCAATAAATCTGCAGGTCCAGATGATATTTCCCTTATTTCATTGTTAATTGTGCTAGAAAACATACCTTTCCGATATCACTCTTATTTAAGCATTCAGTTACTGAAGGAGTTGTGCCTGTGATCTGGAAATCACCGTTTATTACCCCTGTCCATAAAAAGGGACCTAAAGATATTATAGGGAACTATAGGCCAATTAGTAAATTATGCTTATTTGCCAAAGTTCTATAATATATAGTTATATAATATACAAACAACTATAATAGAAACTATATACTATAACGAGAGTTATAGTTTAAATAGTAAAGTAAAAAGTAAGTAAATAGTTTAAAGAGAAACGCTTTGATTTTGTTGTTTATCATGGATAAATGATTAAAAACAACCGATTTTAACTCTTTTTTCGTTTATAGATAATTACATTGTCAGCGACTAACATGGATTGTATTTAATTTTTAAATCTAAATCAACACGAACGAAACCGCGGGCAAACGCTAGTAGGAAATATAATTATTCTCACAAACATACGTATATTTTAGTTTTAGTAATAATATTTATCAAACATCTTTTTAAGTCGCAAATAATTATTTTCTCGACATCGCCGCTTGTTATTCGGAAGCAAATACTTTGTAGCATTAAGTGCGTCATTGTACAAAAAATAAACAGGTATGCAATAGAGTGTTTCAATTAATCAATACGAGAGGGCACACAGAGTCTATTCTGAGACCTATGTCATAAAAAGACCAGTTAACACCGTCCCCTTATTACGTATTCTGTAACAGCAAACGTACTTATTGTCTATACATTAACTCGTAGGGTTCTCGTATTGCGTTTACAATTGCAGTACTTGTACAGCTTATATATAAACTTGTATTTATCTATCATTACATAGTATAAAATAAAGTCCCCTACCGCGTCTGTCTGTCTGTCTGTTCGCGATAAACTCAAAAACTACTGAACGGATTTTCATGCGGTTTTCACCAGTGAATAAAGTGATTCCTGAGGCACGTTTTGGTATAATTTGTCAAGGATTTATTTTTAATCAGGGCGGGACAACGTCTGCCGGGCCCGCTAGTACTTAATATTATAAACCTGAAGATTTGTTTGCTTGAACGCGCTAATCTCAAGAATTATTGATCCGATTTGAAATTTTTTTACAGTGTTAGATAACTCATTTATCGAGGAAAGCTATAGGTTATATATCTTTATGCTAAGACCAATAGGAGCAGAGCACCAATTAAGAATGTTTCAAAGTCGAGGATTTTTTTTCCTGTTGAGAGCTTCTGCTGCGTGTTAGCGTTAGCCCAAAGTAACTATTCGACGCGGACGAGATCATGGATAGAAGTTAGTATCTTGATAAACAGGGCTCTGGTCTAGTATGAAGGCTTTCACACGGCGGGGTAATGCGACTGTCGCGGTTAGTGAGCTCTACGGATGTCCGTGTGGTTTGGTCCGCATCCTGGCGACCATATGTGCATATATTTGTGAACTGCGAATCACCTACACACGGCACGGCCAAGCCAGGAACGCGTCGATCGCTAAATGAGATGTGGATAAAGTTATATCATTTGTAGTGAACGATGGCGTTTTTTTTAAGTCAAACTTCTTATCGCTTTAAAATTCTGACCTGCAACTTTTTTGTCTGACGAAAAGTGATGGAGGTAAACGCTGTGTCGGGTAGAGTGAGAGCAGTGTCCCGTTTGCTTTTGGGTATTCGAGAACAGTGAGACATAGGCTTATTAGGTTTTGTCTCTTTCTTATTTTCACAGACACACATTTTCTTTTTCAGAACAAAAGCGGCTTAATAATAACGTATCTTGAAATAGTAAGACAATAACACAAATGGCTATAAATTTCACTCTAAATTCGTATATTCATATTTTGTACTACTAGCTTTTGTTCACGGCTTCGCTCGCGTTATCGTAGATTTGGTCTATTCCTTGGGATCAGTACTCATTTTCTGGATTAAAGATGACCTATGTCCTTTTGTGTAACTCTGTAATAACGTGTATGCAAACTTTCGTGGTGATCGTTTAATTAGCGAAATATTACATTTTTTTGTATACTTTTTTTATAAGGTTTAGTGTTTATCTACAATCTCACAAGATGTTAAATGATTATGTGCTTCAAGATTGTAAATACGCTAAACCTAGAAGAACTGGCTCTCAAGTATAGCCGGAACACACCTATAGGTGGCCACGTGGGCTTAAGAAAAGTTCTACCACGGTGCTACAGTTTCACCAGGACGTATTCCTTCAATCGGAAGATCGGACTCGGTAGAACCTACGTCGGTCGACACGGTGTCTGGACACGTTAACCACTGAGCCATCAGTATATTAATATATATAATCTGTGGCTTATAGAGTCATGTAGTTAGATATAAATTGTAGTATATCTGCAACGGTGTGTCGCAAATGAAACCGGTCCGGCGCGATCCGGGCGCGGCGACGTCCCGATAACAGATCACAGACCGCGTAACGACACACCTACCAAATGATAACGCGCCAGATAAACCTACGACTTGCGTAATCGCACTACAGAAATGTGAATAAGTTCGTAATTCGGGATAACTGATTGTCTCTAAACATGCTCTCTCTAGTTGAATCACCAGGATATTTCAAGTGAATTTGTTGTATCACCAATGCGTATTTTATCTTAATAATGATTTCCATTTGAAAGAACGAAAGAAAAGACACACGCAACACACATAAATAAATATCAAATACGTACAATTTAAAGAAGAAGATACATATAAAATAAACAATGAAAGATAGAAATATGTACAAATTGATGGCAATTGTGTGGCATTTCTTCATTGTACCTTCTTCGTTTTTTTTTTTTATCGTTGCTTAGCAAAGTGACTGTACTGTGCCTGATGGTGAGCACAGTATAATCCAAGAACAATGGCGACTACCGAGAGACATGCTATCCCTCATCCCTCACCGGTCGCCGCTGTCATGCCGGCTTGCATAAATGTCTCTTCACGTTACGCTTGAAGGACCCCATATTATAGGAAGGAGGGAACACACTGGCCGGGAGATTGTTCCATAGCTTCACGGTACGGCAGAGATAAGAAGTTGCGAACTTTTTAGTTCGTGCCCAGATAGGATTTACCGTAAAACTATGGCTCCGAAGCCCAGCGCGCGTGGTTCCGGAATGAAAAGGAGAGGAAGGGATTAAATTAAATAGCTCTTCAGAACACTCGCCATGATACAGACGGTAGAACACATTTTTGACAATCAATCTTCTAGTCTAGATTATTACTACAATTGTCGAGTAAGTAATAATGTTACAAGTGTCTGGTAATCATTTCAATGTTCTGACAAGACCACCTTGTTAGAACTTTCCACGGAGTTTTTGTAACATCCCAGAATTCATGCTCCGTGGTATTATTTGCCATCCACTTCACTTGTGCACAATAACCGAGCTACGTTATGTAAAATGCCACCGATATTACAAAATATAGAGTCAAATAACACAAGATTATGAATCATTACATCATTATCATTACATAGTATAAAACAAAGTCCCCTATCGCATCTGTCTGTCTCTCTGTTCGCGATAAGCTCAAAAAGTACTGAATGGATTTTGATAAAACTTTACAGTAATGTAACTTGTACATAAGGATAGCACATAGGATATAATTTACAACGACATACTTTAAATTGGCCAAGATATAACGATAAGTATCGGGTAAGTTGAAAAACCTCTCCCATCTGAGAGGTGTCTTCTCGGTGTATGTTGTATAAACCGTTGGAGGCAAAAAGTAAATAATATTTATTACACATAATAAAATCATAATACTACAATAGTAAATAGGCTCTGTACAAACAATGCTTTATTATTTTTATTTTATTTATAACCAGCAGGCCCGGCGGACGATGTCCTGCCCTGATAATAAAAAAAACCTTGACAAATTATATACCAAAACGTTCCTCATGAATTACTTTATCCACTGGTGAAAACGGCATGAAGATCCGTTCAGTAGTTTTTGAGTTTATCGCGAACAGACAGACAAACAGACAGACGCGGTAGGGGACTTTGTTTTATATAAATAGGAAGGATACAAAAGGGTACAATGTAGATTTTATATATCCTTAGAAAATAGTACTTTTTCTGGATAAAGGTTCCGTGTGTCCTTTTCTGTACCCCTGACTATGTATATACAAAACTTTATGATGATCGGTACTGTGAAAATGTGAAGGCGTAACAAACAACCAAACTTGGATTCGTATTTATAATATATTATTAGTAAGGATGATCTTATCGAAGTGAAATTTCTTATGAAATTTTGATCCGCAACGTTTTTGTGTGACCTAAAAGTAGTGGGGGTAAACACTGTGTCGGGTAGAGTGTTGAAAACAACGGTTCTCATCCGATAACCGAAGTTAGGCAACGTGGGTCGCGGCCAGTATTTGGATGGGTGACCGTCTGGGAACACCGCTTTACGTTGACTTTTTATTCTACTTTTTAATTAAAATGTTTCCCTGTAATACAAAAGATTCACTTCTATCGTGTGCGTTTACGACATTACGAAACACCCAGTTATTTTTCAATTACTGTTTTCATAGATGACACTCCAAGCGGACGTAGTCGCGAGCACAGCTAGTTTATTAACACAAAATAAATAAACTATTCTGTTACAAGTCACGTGTACGTAATTCAAACAAACTTACTACAAAAAAAAACTATATAGTATAATGTAGATAGGTACCGGCTAACATTTCTTCATTTGAATACAAACGGATCAGCGAATTCGTTAACGGTATAAAAAAAAACAACCATTACACAACTCGAGTACGTGACAATCGACTTGTACAAAGAGTCCAATTAACTACGGCGAATTCAGAGTCGGTCTCACGCGATTGCGCGCTGTATCCGCGAACTGTTTTTTTGTCGCCCTGTAACCGCGGATGGCAACCCTTTGTGACGACAGTTCCCACGGATATCGTCCGCCTAATGCCTTCTATTACACCGACCGACCGTCACTATTCGTCTTTATTCTTCTAGCGATAACGCTCTGTGACACATTGCTCCTTTACCTGTATTCTCTGTATTAACTACTAGCCTCTGCCCGCGACTTCGTCCGCGTGGAATCGTTACTTTGGGCTAACGCTAACACGCAGCGGAAGCTCTCAAGTGGAAAAAAACCTCGATTTCGAAACATTCTTCATTAGTGCTCCACTCCTATTGGCCTTAGCGTGTTATAGTCTATAAGCTTCCTCGATAAAGGAGCTATATAACACTGAAAGTGTTTTTCAAATCGGACCAGTAGTTCCTGAGATTACCGCCTACAACGTCACAAACTCACAACGTCACAAACTCACAACGTCACAAACTCACAACGACACAAACTCACAACGTAACAAACTCACGAATTCACAAACTTTACCTCTTCATAATATTAGTATAGATGACGATGTGATCTACCTAAAATGGTAATCAAGCCAAACATAGAGGAACTGACTCTCAAATCTAGCAGCCTGAACACACCAACAGATGCTTGGCGACTGATTTTCAACTAGAGGGTGGTAGCTATCCAGACGGACTTAGAAAAAGCCTTACCACCATGCTATGGTTTCGTCACGATGTTTAGCTTCACCGAAAGCCCCGACTCAGTGGCAAGGATCTGAACCCACGCTGATCGACGTGTCCAAACACGCTATCAATTAAGCTATCGTCACTTAAAACTCGTTCTTTATATGAAGATTGTTAACCCAATTTTCACCTTTCCATTCTATTTTTCACGTATTTTCTTTCATACAAACATTGCCCTGATAATTACTAGCACAACAAATAACGATTTTTTTTTATATAATAGGAGGTAAACGAACAGGCGGGTCATCTGATGTTAAGTGATCACTGTCGTCCATAGACACTAGCAACACCAGAAAAGTCGCTAGTGAGTAGCCAGCCTGTGTTTTGAGGGGGGACGGAGAGGAGGTGGGCCTCAGGCGCTCTCACTGACCGAACGAAACGCAACAATTGTTACTTCACGTCAGTTTTCTATGAGAGGGTGGAAGTACCCCGGGCGAGCCGACCCATTCATGCTGAAACCAGTAATAGCAGTAAAGAATGAGCCACATATGTGCAGTCAGTTTAAAATGATATGCTTACATTTCGACAATTTATTTTTATTTATAGTTATAAATAAAATGATTAAATAATAATAAATAAATTCTAGATTCTGATAAATATAACTAATAATTATACATACCACATAGGTATGAAAAAGGGCCATTTAAGCACTTGTATACATAAAAGGGTAAAGTATATGTAAATATTATAGGAAAAACATTGCACCCATAAAGGTATCTCAGATTTCGGCTTCAGTACAAATATAAACAACTAAGATTGTGAACGAGGATAAACGTTAAAAATTCCGACGATTTCCCGGAAGCGCGGACCACCTACCACCCTCGGGTTGCTCGGTACAGCTGAGCCATGGCATAACCACGCGGCGCAGCGCGGCGTCATTTAGGGGCAAAAAAACTGCAAAACAAGACGACAGGGACAATCCACGATAAGACACGCTGTCGCACAACTCGACCTTGATCACTATGATAATAGATGGGGTTGGTCGCTAGTTAATATACATATAAGTAGCAAAGTGATTAAATGCCACAACAAATTGAATACAAAAATCTCAACGGTAACAGCTATATAGACAAACTTGTAAAGTAAGGCATTGCATAAATACAGAAATGGGCAGCGACAGCGACCATCGACGTAGGCCCCACAATAGGAAATAGGAACATATCGTTATGAAACTATGACACGGCGGTATGGATTTTTCTAATACATGCTAGCACCACTTGAAAATCTATATCGAAGCACCTCTAGGAATATTGCGGCAGCTGCAGTTGAGTGCCCGTCATTTCTAAACATGAGTGTATTAGAAATTATAACCACATCGCCACTTAAAATCAGCTAAATTTATGGTCAAACGTGTACACGTTTGTGTATATACACAACATAAAAAATAGTAAATCAAATCGTTGGAATAATTTGCGGGAGAACAATCGTATACGAATATTTTAAATAAAATATTCAAAACCATTAAATTATTATTACCATAATCTTCAATTTAGGACTTGAAATAATATTATCTATATGACGCTTTAAGTTTATTTGTAACACACCATTGCATAACACAGCTAATTTTATGTTCAACAATGATTGCTACCATCTGGTAACCAATACTAGCCCCGGGCGCCGCTGCCGTCTACGACAACAAAAAAATTGCCATTATTCATTCCAAGATAAGGCAGCCTCTAGGCATATCTTCTACTTTAATAAAATTCTTTATTCTCACTGACCGACACTGAATAGTTTAAATCATTTTAGAAACATGAAATTTGGACAGGAGTCTCTTATACTAAGAAGGTTAGTAGAGCTCCT
This sequence comes from Antheraea yamamai, assembly GCA_036509395.1. Taxonomy (NCBI): domain Eukaryota; kingdom Metazoa; phylum Arthropoda; class Insecta; order Lepidoptera; family Saturniidae; genus Antheraea; species Antheraea yamamai. The sequence goes on along the minus strand of AP028448.1, from coordinate 6,702,231 downwards.
GAAATGTCACAGATGGGAAATTTAATTCAGCACACGGCTTGGTTTTGAATAATATTAGGTCATAAAACGTTCAACTATGGATTGATGTTCAACAAAGGAAATTATCGACAAACTAATTAAGATTCATATCGTCTACAATTTCTCTTTTAGAAAGGTAATATTAGCTATAGAGTTCAGAGAGAATTACAAACTAATTAAGACTTCTGACGAAGAAATTTTATTTCCTATCAATCAAGAGTTATCCTATTATATTATCCCTTGTAATGTACTATAGTGATTTTATTAAACTAGACGCTATTGGAATTGACATTTGAACCTCGTCCAATGACCATATAGATGCCCCTACAGTTAATGTTTTGATATGAAAAAAATATTCAATAAAAAAATCTTTATTCTACATCCGATAGCGCGACCAAATATAGAATCCTACAAGACAAACTTTCATTCATATCCATTGTGTAAAATTAATTGCAGATAACCATAGACTTATTTCTATACCTATGTTTTACCAATAGAGAACTGAATTTACAATGAAATTAACTTTCAGTTTCAACTAAACAATCAACAGCTGTGTATGTAGATTTTTATCTTATTTTAATTTTTGAGATATTCTCTCTGTTTTACTTCAAATCATATGTTCCACGTTATTAACTAAGAGTCAATTATATGTTTTTTTTTTTTTTTTTTTTTTTTTTCGAACTGACTACGCTATTGACCTAGCAAGGTCTTAACAGCTTCACCGGACTACTAAGGCGAGCGCTTAAGGCACTCAGCCGATTTTTGTTTGGGCAACCAGCTCAAGGGTGCACGGCACACCTCGGCTTGGCTGTTGCCTGTTCGATGCAATACGCCCCCGCGGCGGCGGCCAAGGAGCTTGTCCAGGCCGGCAAGCTCCTGGTCGGGTGGAGCGTCGTGCGCGTCCACCTGCTGGACGAGAAGCCCCTACGCTGTTTTAAGTGTATGGGCTTGGGGCACACCCGCCCCATGTGCCCCTCCTCGTCCAGCAGGGGGGACGGCTGCTACCGCTGCGGCACGGCGGGCCACAAAACGGCCGAATGTAAAGCGGAGGTGGCCCGCTGCGCCGTATGTGCCGACGCCGGGAGGCCCTCAGGGCACGTGATGGGGAGCCGAAATTGCAGGCCCCCCACCACCAAGGGTAGGGACCTCCCGGTTGTGGGCACAGGTCCGAGGGTGGTGGCCGCCAGGCAGGAGGAAGTTGCAATGGACCAGTAATGGATCACACCATTTGCAACTTCCTCCAGGCGAACCTCAACCACTGCGCCGCTGCACAGGATCTCCTCGTGCAGTCAGTGGCGGAGTGGGGTATCGGGCTCGCGGTCGCCACGGAGCCCTACTTCGTTCCCTCCCAGCCGCAGTGGGCTGGGGATCGGAACGGCTCCGTGGCGATCGTGGCGGGTCGAGGTTCGTCCCTGGCGGCAAGAGAAAGAGGGGCCGGGTTCGTGACGGCCGTCTGGGGAGAGTACGCCATTGTGGGGGCGTACTTCTCCCCTAACAAACCCCTGCGGGAGTTCGAGGCGTACCTCGGCTCCCTGCAGGGAGCTGTCAGACGGCTGTCGCCGCTCCCCGTGGTCCTCATGGGGGATTTAAATGCCAAATCGAGGACCTGGGGAGCGGCAGTCACGGACCTGAGGGGCATGGCCGTTGAGGAGTGGGCAGCCGTGTTGGGGCTGTCCCTCCTCAACCAGGGGAGCGTTCCCACGTGCGTGCGATGGAACGGGGCGTCGGTGGTGGACGTCTCGTTCGCCACACCGTCCGTCGCACGCCGTGTCCGGGGGTGGAGAGTGCTGGAGGAGGTGGAGACCTTATCGGACCACCGATATATCAGGTTCGAGGTCTCCACCTCCCAAGCCGGAATTGGCACTCGCCCCCGGAGGGGCGCGAAGTTCCCCTGTTGGGCGATGAGCCGCCTCAACCGTGAATTAGCGGAAGAGGCGGCCATCGTCCAGGCCTGGGCCATGCCCCCCCCCCACAGGGGCTGATGTCGACGCGTCCGCAGCCCGCCTCCGTGCAGCCCTCACGGAGGTTTGCGACGCGTCGATGCCGCGGAGCGTACACCGCCCAGACAAACGGGCGGTGTACTGGTGGACGCCGGAGATCGCCGATCTCCGAGCGGCCTGCTCCGCGGCCCGGCGGCTGTTCGGGCGCAGCCGCCGGCGCCGGCATAGGGACCCGGAGGCGGAGGCCCGGCTGTATGGCAGCTATAGGGAGTGCAGGAAGACCCTGCAGGCTGCCATCAGCCGGGCGAAACAAGCAGCATGGGAGGAGCTGCTCCAGACGCTGGAGGGGGATCCTTGGGGGCGCCCGTACAGGATCGTACGAATGAAGTTACGATCCTGGGCGCCCCCGGCGACGGAGACCCTCCGGCCGGAGGTGGTAGCGAGGGTCGTGGGAGAACTGTTCCCCGACCCTCCGATGCTACCAGCTCCTCCCATGCCTCCGCCTCGGGAGGTAGTCGAGGAGGTGCTCGACGGTCCTCCCCCTCCGATAACGGAGGAGGAGATGGGGAGGGCTGTGGAGCGCCTCCTCAACCGGCGAAGAGCACCCGGCCCTGATGGGGTCCCGGGTCGGGTGCTCGGCCTCGCCTTGGGCCAATTAGGGGGGTGGCTTCGGGAGCTGTTCGACCGGTGTTTTTCGGTCGGGCAGTTCCCGAAGCCCTGGAAGCTTGGGCGGCTCTGCCTTATGGCAAAGGCAGGCCGCCCTCCGGACTGCGCGTCCGCGTATCGGCCCCTCGTCCTGCTGGACGACGCCGGGAAGGTGCTGGAGAGGATTATCTCCTCCCGGGTCGTCCAGCACCTAGAGGGCGTGGGGCCGAATCTGGCGGATGCGCAGTATGGCTTCCGGACAGGGCGTTCGACAGTGGACGCCCTGTGCCTCCTGAAGTCGCTGTCGACAGAGGCGACCTCCCAGGGGGACAGGGTTTTGGCGGTGTCACTCGACATCGCCAACGCCTTCAACACTCTGCCGCATGGGGTCATACGGGAGGCGCTCCGATATTTCGGAGTGCCCCCGTACCTGCGGCGGGTGTTGGAGGCGTACCTCGAGGGTAGGGAGGTCGCCTACGTCGACGGCGACGGCCGTATGGTCAAGCGGGCCACAAGGCGGGGGGTTCCACAGGGGTCGGCCTTGGGGCCGCTCCTGTGGAACATGGGCTACGACTGGGTGCTCCGCGGCGTGCTCCCATATGGGGCACGCCTCATATGTTACGCGGATGACACCCTAGTCGTAGCCCGGGGGGGGGGGAGTGGAGGGAGGTGGAGCGCCTGGCCACGATGGCCACAACCCTCGTGGTCAGGCGCATCAGGAGGTTGGGCCTCAGGGTGGCCCTCGAAAAGACCGAGGCCCTACTTTTTCATGGGCCTCGGCGGGGGCCACCACCTGGGGCCCACATTGTGGTGGAGGGCGCCCGGATCAGGGTGGGGACCCAGATGAAATATCTGGGCCTCACCCTGGACGGGCGCTGGCGGTTCGAGCCCCACTTTGCGGGGCTCGGACCGCGAATTGCTGGGGCGGCGGCGGCACTCGGCCGGTTACTCCCCAACATAGGGGGGCCGGGCGCCGGGTGTCGCCAACTCTACATGGGAGTCGTGCGGGCGATGGCCGCCTACGGGGCACCGGTCTGGGCCGACGCCCTCGGTGCCGCCAACGTGCGTACGCTCCGCAATGCGCAGCGCACGGTGGCACTGAGGGCGATCCGGGCGTACCGGACGGTGTCCTCAGCGGCGGCCTTCACGCTCGCCGGCTCCCTACCCTGGGAGCTGGAGGCAGGAGTTCTCGCCGCCGTGTACCAATTCACGGCGGCGAGGAAACGAAGGGGGGAGCCTCCGGCTCCCAGGGATGTAGAGGCGGAGAGACGGCGTCTCAGAGGAGACGCCGTCGAAAGGTGGCAGCAGGACCTGGCGGACGAGCGGTATGGACGGTTTACCGTAGACGCCGTCCGCCCGGTCCTGCGGGAATGGATAGAGAGGGAGTGGGGCTCCCTGACGTTCCGACTGGTGCAGGTACTCACCGGACACGGTTGTTTCGGGTGGTACCTGCACCGGATCGCACGCAGGGAGCCGACCGCCGCCTGTCACGAGTGCGGCGCTGTCGAAGATACCGCGCAGCACACTCTGTCTGAGTGTGCTGCGTGGGGGGAGCAGCGCCGCATTCTGGCGGCGGCAGTAGGACCGGACTTATCGCTGCCGAGCGTGGTCTCGGCCATGCTCGACAGCGAACAGGCGTGGCGAGCGATGTCCTCCTTCTGCGAGGACGTCATCTCGCAGAAGGAGGCGGCGGAGAGGGCCCGCGAGGCAGACCCGCTTAGTGGCCGTCTCCGCCAACGGAGGATTGGCAGGAGGAGGCGGCGCTTCGCCCAACTCCTCCTGCCACCGTAGCCGGACCTGAGGGGATGGGTCGGGGGGCCCATCTCTTCATTGCACAGGTCCGGCGGACGAGGGGGGGCAGCCGGCGTGTACCCGGTCTGTCCCTCTATAGGTAGGAGCCCGGCGGTCACCTTCCGCCGGGCGGACCGTGGGGGCGGCTCTACAAGGTTGATTAGCTTGAACGATCCCTTGCCGCCCCCACACAACGGTCTGTCGGTACACCGTGGGGTTTTAGTCCGTGCGAGTCGGACATATCCCACTCTCTCCCCCGGGAGGGTGGGTATCCATAAGGGATTTCCCCACGTTAAAAAAAAAAAAAAAAAAAAAATGTTCGATGCAATACGCGACCTAACTGAGCTAACCTAAGTTAAGCTACACTATTAATACATATATGAGTTGTTGAAGCATATATGTGTACCAAGCATACATATCTCAACAACTCTTACGTGTATTCTGTATCGGAAAATTTCTGAACTATTTCAGTTCGAAAAGGGAAAAAAAAAGTAAACCCTTCCACTTTTTTGTGTAAGCGTGTATGCGTGCACGTGTGTGGAGGTGATATGTGTAGTGTTGTTGCAGTGATGTAAATTTGTGTCACTGTATCGCGCGAGCAGCGCACTCAAGGGCTCCACGCCGAGGGAACGGACCTAGGCTTGAGCCGCTGCCGAGGGGGGCCTAGTCTGGTGTGCGGGAGCGAAGTTTACACTCAGACCACGGCGGCGTGATCTGAGGTTACGCGGGCGTGGGCGTGAACACGCTCTATTTGGAGAGACAGGCTGGTACTGATCGTTCGCTGCCGTTATATCATCGGGAGGATCGGTAAAAATATGTCGCGGACGTCTTTTATAACGCGCGGCGTTGGGTATGGTTTCGTATGTCGCGGCGGATACCACTAACGGACTGGGATGATTCACGGCTTTTTCGAAATAACTACTAGTGAGTGATTTTATGTACGCCCAGATAGAAGGTATCTCTAGGTCCCTATGGAGATCGACTCTCCGGACGTACCATGGGGCACCGGTCACTTTACGTAAAACGCGGTTTTGTAGAATTTGTAATTTATATAGAGTAGGTTTCGGTGCATGTGCAAAAACGGGACAACTATATGTCATGACCGGTCGGATACATGTTTTATACAAGGTGAGCTTGTGTCTGCGGGACATCTTACTCTTATGACAGAGCAACGGGTGGAGGCGACCCAAGACCATAGCGGCTTTGTTTCGCACTCTATCTATGTGTGACGCGAAATTTAAGTGTTTATCTAATGTAACACCGAGATACTTGACCTCGTCGGTCCAAGGTATGTCGGTGTCATATAGCCTGACGGGCTGCAATTTGTTAACGCGTTGTTTCGGATCGAAGAGTATCGCGGCACTCTTATCGGGATTTACCTCTATTCTCCATCGAAGAAACCAATCACCGAGTGTGCTAACGGTTTCTTCGATGAGATTCCTAAGTTTATCCAGCCGCCAGCCAGAAGCGTAGATGACTGTGTCATCAGCATAACAACCTACCTCTACTCCCGGGAGCCGAGGTAGGTCACTGATGAACAGATTGAAAAGGGAGGGCGCGAGTATGGAGCCTTGTGGCACGCCTGAGCGTATCGGATGTGATGACGACAGTTCGTCGTCTACTCTATAACGGAAAGTCCTATCAGTGAGAAAATCGCGAATGATATGAACTAACCTATCGGGTATACGAGACTGACATAATTTGTGTACGAGCCCTTCGTGCCAGACCTTATCGAAGGCCTTGGCGACGTCAAAGAAGACTGCTATTGTGCGTTTCGGGTTTTTCTTTTTCGGGTTCGGATCGTGATTCGGATCGGCATTAAAATTAGAAAGAATGTACTCCGTGAGGCGGTGTACTTGATTTGTACATGAATGTTCGGCGCGAAAACCGAACTGTTCGGGCGGTATTAATTTTAATTCTGTAAACGAAGCCTGGAGACGGTTCAGAAGGAGCCGCTCGTAAAGTTTACCTAACGTATCTAATAAACTGATAGGGCGATAGCTAGCAGGAAGCGTAGCTTTTTTGCCGGACTTGTGAATACCTATCACTACGGCTTTTTTCCAGACGGCTGGAAAATAGCCCTGGGACATGGCCACATTGAAGATGCAGACCAATAGAGCTATGATGCGGTCAGGAAGGAGCCTCAACACCTCGTTCCTGATCCCATCGGGACCTGGGGACTTCCTGAGCTTGAGACGCTTGATGGCGGCTGAAACTTCATCGAAAGTTATCGAGGTTAGGGTATCCGCGGGTGGAGACGCGAGTGCATGCTCTACCGCCGACTCGATCGATCCGATATGGACAGGGTCAGTGTTATCAGTGTTTGGCGAACACTGTTTCTCTAAACTCGCGGCTAGACATTCCGCTTTGTCTATACTGTCGAACGCGGGAGTCAACCCGGGGCCTCTATCGAGAGCAGGCATCGGAGTGGTGAGATCTGACTTTAGAGTGCGCGTGAGTCTCCAGTACGACAGATGAGACGGCCGGAGATCCTCCAGAAGCCTGTCCCACCTGTCGCCCCGAATCTCAGAGATACGAGTTTTAACTGTTTTACGTAACGAACGTAATCGATCGCGATTCTCTACAGACGGGTAGGCGTCGTGAGCTCGAGTCGCGGCGTTCTTTTCCGTGATCAACGCTCTCACGTCGTCAGGGAGTATAAAACGGCGATCGTTCGCCGCTTGCACCTCTTTCGAGGTCTCTCTGACGGCGGTCTGGAGATAGTCGACCAGGGAATCGATAGCCGAATCCGCGTCGGCTCTAGACACCAACACGTCTGGAATCCCGTCTAAACTGCTAGACGATGGATTTTCTTTAAAATATCGAGCTAATCTGACATAATCAGTCACCCTGACCGACGGAGGGGTGAAGTCTGAATTAAAACCTAACTGTAATACGACCGGGCGGTGGTCCGAATCAAGTTCGTGTACGACTTGTATGAGTCGCACCCGAAGCGTGATATTCTTTAACAGAGCTACGTCTAAAACTGACGGACGGCAGTTATCCTGATAATGAGTGGGCTCTGGGGGGGCTATGACGTCAAATGCGAGGACCCTACCTAGTTCGTCGAGCCTCTTCCCGTTAGGGGAGGTGCTCGGACTATTCCAGATAACGTTCCCGCAATTGAGGTCCCCCGCTATAATAACAGAGTCTCCTAGACTAAGCAACGCGCGCAAATCGGTTTGTAACAACTCTTTGTTCGGTGGGAGGTACGCGGACACTAGTACAATGGACGGATGACCGGTCATACCTATCGAACACACTGACACTTCCATATTGGTCAGAGCGGGCGGATCTATCGGCATGCAATATAACGAACGCCTATAGTAAATTAAGGTGCCGCCCCCGCGGGCGACACGGTCGTTTCTAACTATATTGTAGTTCGCGATTCTAGGGTTACGCATTTTAGGTTTTAAAAGCGTCTCCTGGACGAGGAGAACGTCTATCTGTCTATCGCGCAAAAAGGCAGCTACTAAATCGCGCTGTGTCCTAAGATTTCTCGCGTTAAAAAACGAAAGTGATAGACCGCGCGGTTTTATTCTATTTAGCGCCGCGAATTTTATTTAAGAGATAAATCATTCGCGGATCGAGAGAGGCGCTGTAACGTTTTAGCGATACCTCTGTACTGAGCTAGCACGTCGAGCCGGCCCAACCCTGTCGCGGCCTTAATGGCCACGCGGAATGCTAAGACCTCTTCGAGGTCGTGCTCCCGGAGCAACTGGTAGACCCAGTCGATCTCGGAGAGGTCCGCAGAGTGAACGGGAGAGGCGCGCGCCGGCGGCGCCTGTGGGGGGAGAGCCTGCGGCCTGGGAGCCGCCGGCCGGGGGCGGGGGGCCCAGGGGGCCAGAGGGGCCCGCCCGGGTTGCGGCGCGCGCGGCACAGAAGGTGCCGCGCGTGTGGTGGGCGCGGGCGCTACCGGGGCGCGAGAGGCGCCCGGTAGGCCAGGGAAGGCCTCCACGGACATGAGAGGCGGAGGCGGAGGGCGGGCGGCGGCCACAGGTGCCCTAGACACCTGTCTCGCCTGGCGGGGACGCTGTGTGCGCGGCGCGCGGGGACAACCGCGATAGTTCGCGGGGTGACCCGCGCTTCCGCACAATACGCAGCTGGGAGGTTCCGGAGTGTCGGGCGTGCGCCCGCACTCCTTCGTGGCGTGATCGCCCAGGCACTTGACGCACCTAGGGCGGAGATGACAATTGCGCGCCGAGTGACCGTAACTTTGACAGTTATGGCACTGTGATGGGGTGTGGTTCTTGCGTGGAGGCTCCACGGTGATGCCGGTGAGCTTACACACGGAGGTGACGTTGAAAACGGCTTTGCCCTCTTGAGAACGATCTAGGGTAACTAAAACCATGTTGTATGGTTTCCTAGTGCGCGGATGGTACATCCGATGTACCTCGTGGACGGGGAGCTTGTCCTCCTTAAGGGAGGCCAAGATATCTTGCGTAGAGATCTCCGTCGGGACGCGACGGAGGACTACGCGGAGGAGACGTTCCTCCTCGAGGGCAAAAGTGAAAAAAGCTAACTTCTGTTCCCGAAGGAATTTTGTTAGCGCTCGGTGGTCGGAGGTGCTAGTCACCTTGACCTGGATACCCGCCGGAGTGTTGAGGGCGGATGTATAGTGGATACCTAATCTATTCAGGGATGTTGAAATAGAAATCCATTTGGATTTATCCTGTATAGTAACAGGAGGCGGTGGGCGTGGCTTTTTAGCCGCTACAGAACCCACACTGTCTTGTGTGAGCGAGACGGGAGAGGAGTCGGGCTTGCTCACTCGCGGTCTTAAGTTCGACGGTATAGCCGGCACTCGAACGCCATCTATGTTGGCGCATTTCTCGACCGGGCGTGCGGAACCCTGATCCGAGTCGGACGAACGCGAACCGCGACGTTTTTGATACGAGACGGTTCTAAAACCGTCGTCGTCCGAGTGCGCGGAAGGCGCGGAGAGCGCTGAGGGCGCGGAGGGCGCGGAGGGCGCTGAGGGCGCGGAGGTCGCGGGCGGCTCGGCGGACGCCGCCACGTCGAGCTCCATATCGGAGCCGTCCTCCGAGCTGGAGCTCGGTATTGGGATTTCCGAAATCCCCCTATCTACGTCGTTAAGCGGCGATTGCGGCGAGAGGGCCGCGAAAGAGTTCGCGGTTGAGACGCGCGAGATACATTGTTCGTTCATTAAATCCTCAAAGTTGCCGTACGCGGCCGCGACGTCAAAATTGAGTCCCTGTCCTAATAGAAAGTCCCGGAACCTAGCCGCATCTAACTGAGCCATTCCGGTGGCTTGAGGGGGGGAGGGGGGCCGCGGAACAACCTCCCTGCCTGAGGGGCAGGGGGGCACGCCTTAACGGAATTTACGGGACTATCCCGAGTCCGGACCAAGAGAGCTGTGGGCGAAGTGCAATGCCTCACAGAAGAACCTACGAAGCCTAGGGGGAGACCCTAACACTTCTTTCTTGAGCACCTCACGGAGACTCGGCGCGTACCGAAAAGTACGGTTCAAGCACTGAAAAGTGCGGTTTACACGACGCACTGAAAAGTGCGCTCTTTGTCAAAAATGACAAAGACCGACCTTATGTGAGAGGTCGCCTAAACGATTGACAGATTGACACTCTGCGATTGACACCTGTTCTGGATACACAGAAATACAATACAATACAACAGCAAAGAAGCAAGAATAATTTTAAAAAAAAACTTACTCCGGCTTGCTCTGCCTTCGGACCTGTAACAGTACACGAAAAACACAAAGAAAGAAATTACAGTAATGCGTAAGCAAAAATGAAATTCTTACTCCGCGCGTCGAAATAAGTTTCAATTGTGGAGACAGTGTGTACGTGCGTACGCTACCGTGACCAAATCGGAACTCAGCCCTCAATTATATGTATCAGTTTATTTGTATTTTATATTGAAATAAAAATATATAACACCATATAAAAATTGAAACGAAATGATAAATCGAATTACCGACAAAGAAATATTTTTACAAACGATCAGACTAAACATATAAGTCGGCTAGTACCTACTTAGATAATGCAAAACAGCTCACAGTATATCAAACGTGCCGGACACGACAAAAGGTTCAAGAGAAAGCCGAATGGTGTGTATCTACAGCGGGCAGTGCAATATAGACGCGTTAGTTTTTACGTAACCCGTCGATGAGAGCACAGCAGGCGATATCGGCTGATGGCGGCGCTGCGACGCGACAGACCGGCTAAATTATCGCTACCCGACCGCGACGCGACGTGCTTCAACAACGATCTCTTATACACATGTTAAAGATGTATACGAAAACTTAAAATGTATATAAAAGTGAAAAAGTTTATTTAAAATTTACATATAAAAAAAATGAGAGGGCGAGCCAGACCGGTGGCAGTTGGAAGATCTTATGAAATACTAGCTGTTACCCGCGGCTCAGCACGCGCTTTTTTTAAAATATATGAAATGAAATTATGAGTAGATGTTGTACATTATTGAGTGTTTTTTCAAAAACATTTGTAAGTACGACACGCACGCCATCTACTATAACATGTAACGTGTACATTAGAAATGTGAATAATAACAGTGTATCGAATAGAATGGGATTTATCATCAGCAACATGCCTGGAACTTTAACCTACAATATATCACCCTCAGTGATCACTTAGACTATATAAGAAAGTAATTAAAGTTTTAAGCTATACATTATCGAACAATACGTGTTAAATATGTTACTATATATATCTGATATACCCGTATTGTCGATATAATTAAGTTAGTTTTTTACTTTGCTATAATCACTGAGTTATCTAGACGCAAGCGCGGTAAATAAATCAAAATGGCCGCCAAATTGACCAAAAAGATAATATAATTTTAATTACATACAAACATATGACTTCCAATTATGTACTTGATAATTGTGTACTTGAAGTCCAGTAAAGCACACTCAACTCTCACTCACACACACAAGTCTCACTCGCTTGTTTACGCAATAAACAATATATTTTTAATAAATTTCACATGGACGAATGCACGGGTAACAAATCAACAAATAAAATACAATATATCAACTGCTATAATTTCGGATATCTGCCAGTAAAATTCCCGTTAACATAGGTCCAACCGTTTCGGACATAACAAACAAACAAAATATAATAATATAAAATACCAACAATATAAAAAAAAAAAAAATTTGTTACTTGTAGCCAAATCCTTTCACCAAAAAGTTGTTATTTTAATTTCAGATACACACACTTTATTTTTATAATACGTAATAGATTACAAATAAAAAATTGGAAACAAAACAAACGTAGAATAAACTTTTTGAATAGAAACACAAAATAAACTTTTAAAATGTTTGCAATAGAAAGGTACCACGTTACCATGGCAACGTATATAATACTAACGTTAACTCGCAGCGAAAGCAATCAAAACGAAAAAAAATGCCCGATTTTGAAACATTCTTCATTCCCGCTCCACTCCTATTGGTCTTAGCGTAATGATATATAGCCTAAAGCCTTCATCGATAAATGAGCTATCTAAAATCGAATCAAATCGGTCCAGTAGTTCCTGAGATTATCGCGTTCAACCAAACAAACAAACAAACAAACTCTTCAGCTTTATATATTAGTATAGATTGACAGATTGACAGATTGACGATGTTCAGTTGTTGAGTTGCTATTTTATTTATTTGCGTGGTAGTACAAGTAAAGGAAAGATTTCAGTCACATTTTCTTCGTTAATACGACCTTGCGAATCCGGGATGGGCAACTTGCGAATACTATTGTTCGTTAAGTGGTCTAAATTCGGACGCAATTCATTGTTTAAATTTCATTGTCATTAAGTTTTTTGTCATATGATGAACAAATGTTGTAGATCGTAGACATAAAGAGCATGGTAGGTATATGAGGAACAAAAATGTATAAATAAAGGAATCGCCTCAGCGATAGTAACGAAAAAAGAATTGCTTGTATGTATCCATGATAACACTAAAGCACGTCATTAGCTGCTAAACAAAATAATAAAGAAAGCCGGTCCAGAAACAGAGGAGAAAAACGTCTGAACTACCTTTTTTAACCTATTTATATATAGAAGATAAGCGTACTAAATATAACTTTTATTGATATAGAACTTATCATTTACAAATAACGATTAATAATACAAATATCACATTAAAATTTGCAATGAACAGAAAATTATGAAATTTATATTTTTAAAATTTTCTCAGGTTTATTTTAGTTTTTTTTTAAATATCTGAAATAAAGTATTTTTCTTTTTTTTAGCATATCAGAAAGTTATGAAATTGTAGGCCAGGGAATAAGATTGATTTTACTATACGATCGGTTTTAATATAGTCATTTTTGAACGTTATAGCGAGTCATTATTTAACTATGCATTTCTCAAAGGTTTCAATGCTTACACTAATAATACATAACACGGGATAATTAGGAAAAAATTATTCCTGATTCAATTGAAATAATATACAATAAAATATCATATATATATTTTTTTTTAATTCTATGTCTATTTTTGCTATGCATTGTCACGTAAACGTAATTTGAACTCAAATAAAAAGATAAATATTCAAAAACTTTTAATAATATACGCTTTTTTACTGTGTCCCGCTTTCGACGAAAGAATCCCGCTTTTTTCACTTAAAAATTCCAAAATCCGGACATGGCAAAAAAATATCTGGCAACGCTGATATAATTTAATCTGAATTATATTCTTCATTTTAATACAAATAAAGTAGCTATAACTATTTTTTCTTACAATGTAATATTTTTCATACATTTGAATACGAAAACATATTAATATATCTGTTTATCTCCTATTTAGATCTATTGCTATTTATGTTAGTTTTTGTACATTAATACTACCAATCTATGTTTCAAGTCCGAACACCGCGCCGCGTGACGTGCCTCAACGAGCACATCAGCCAAGCCCTTCACATTTTGAGAGTTTTTGTTCCGAATTACCCGTCTAGTAGAATATATGGTAGTGATTGGCGTCACGCGATCGCCGCCGTCTCCGCGGCGCGGCGTCGCCATTAGCGCGGCACAGATACCGGCGACCCGGCCGCCCGCGCGCCATAGTAAGGCGCACGATGCCGCTATGGCGAAAATTGCCACCATCAATCGTTCTCGACACGTTGCGTAAAGGGCGTCGCTGTAGGTATAGAGAGTCGAGTTTAGAGAGACCCGCATCTGTGCCTATGACAAATAGAATACACAGTTCCTCTGTAAACTGGATAAGCTCATACATAAATCTATCATTATTTGGAACGATACGCGAAATGCGACGCTCTATGGTGATTGGAGCACACGTGGCCTTTAAGATCAGTCGTGTATCACGTTCATGTGATATGACTCGTCGCTATCTTTTATTAACGATATAATTTTATATACGAAATAAATACAGTTATACGAAAAGTAATGGTTTTAAGTTTAATGACATCAGCCGTATTAACTCTCCAGTTACAACCGGCATTTTTTTTAAAAGAAATGTAATGTTGTGATTTTTTTGGCCCACAAAAAAAAAGGATGAGAGAAAATTACACGTGGCAGAGATACGAATGTTAAGGTGGGTGTGTGGTGTCTAGAATGGATAACATTAAGAATGAGTATATCAGAGGGAGTTTAAAAATAGCATCAGTGACAGAGAAGTTGAGAAGTAATAGGTTAGCATGGTATGGGTCTCATGGGGAGAGATGAAAACCATTTAACTAGAAAATTGTTGAGTATGATGGTGGACGGTGGAGTAGAGGAAGACCGAAAAAGGTGTGGATAGATTGTGTGAAAAATGATATGTGTATAAAAGGTGTGAATACTGAGATGACATCTGATAGACGAGAATGGAAAAGGAAAACATGTTGTGCCGACCCTACTTAACTGGGATTATAGTAAGATGATGATGTAATGAATAGTGAAATATATTTATTTTTGCTAAATAACTAAATAATTAGAATATATATTGTCAATTATATTATACTAGCGGGCCCGGCTGACGTTGTCCCGCCCTGATTACCCCCCCCCCGCAACCCCCCTTGTGGGTGGAATTTCGTAAAATCCGTTTTTAGCTGACCTCTACTCGGCGAAAGGAATATTCCTACCATATTTCAAGTCGCTACGCCTTATGGTTCCAGAGATATCGTGATGAGTCAACATATAGGTGGGAATCTCTTATATATATATATATATATATATATATAGAAGATTGACAGTGCAAAAGTGCACATTACATTTGACAGATTATAGATACGTTACTCACAGATAATAATATAAACTCATACTTTATAATAAGTTTCTCATTTAAATCTGCCCATATTTAACTGAAATCACGTTAATATTACATAAATTAAAATACTCGTTGTACCTTTACAGTAGGCAGTAGGCATAGCAAAAATGCTTCAAAATTCAATGCCTAAGTATGTGACAAGGACGTAAAAAAGTTGTCAAAAAATCAGAATCTCAGCGTCTCCGTTACACTTGTGACGTATAGACATATAAAGATGAACAGTAATTTTAAGCTGACATAGGTATAAAGAAAGTATAAATAGATCCCAACTTTCTAACATACATATAATTGTATGTAAATCATATGAATTTAATTAGTAACAACTAGCAGGACCGGCGGACGTTGTCCTGTCCTGATTATATAAAATCTTGACAAATTATATACCCAAACCTTCATCGTGAGTCACTGTATCTACTGGTGAAAACTGCAGTTTATCGCGAGCAGACAGACAGACAGACGTGGTAGAGGACTTTGTTTTGTACTATTTAATGATATGTCATGATATCGATTACCAAATAACACTGACCGAAAACAGATAAGGGAAGGCAAACTTCACTTAACTGCAGTACTTCTATATTGTAGTAAAAAATCAATAAATTTATGATTTAGTAAAAAGAGATATTATTATTTAATACAGATGTAACCCGCTACGTAATACATAACATTAAAAGTAGCGACTGTCAATTTTTTACACCAATCATGTACCCCGCGTACGTGCAAATGAACTCGAATAATAATTGACAATACATCCAGTTCGAGAAACATCTGCCTTCGTTGAAAGTAACTCTTTGACACCGATTTAACAATTTCAGCTGCGGACCGTCGAGATTGGTGATGCCAGATGCTACGTAATTCCGGGACGGATTGATTCTTTTTTTCGTTGATTTAAACGCCAGATTTTGTGACAACCTTTTCATGGAACGCACATTCGTATTTCTATAATGTTATTAAAGCATCGGTCTAAACTTGCGAGAAAAAGTTCGTGAATCTTAAGAGAGATTACACTGGTACAATATAGATGTTTAAGGTATTCTCTTCCAGAAAAATTACTGCATTTTTATATCGATTTTTATGCAGATAAAACGTGGCAACACAAATCGAGGACCCTTCCAGGGGCATTGTTTCCGCGATTCGCCGCGGCACGTACCTTACTCATTATTCGTCTACCTGCGGGCCGCGGGTAGCGGATCGCGTTCGCGACCATTACTCGCACGTTTTAGGGTTCCACTTATGCAATCAAAATTAAAATTTGACTCTAAACACTATATAATCACAAAAGAGAAATCTATGATATTCCATGACGCTTCAGCATCAAGCATTTATAAAAAAGTTAACTATGTCTATATGTATATACGTATATTAAAATGGTTCGAAAAGATTTTACAAAAGTATCCCTATATGTATAACCAGCGGACCCGGCGGTCGTTATCCTGCCATGATAATAAAAAATATCTTGATAAATTATATACCTTAACCATCCACAAGAATCACTTTATCTACTGGTGAAAACCGCACGAAAATCCGTGCAGTCGTTTTTGCGTTTATCGCGAACAGACAGACAGACGTGTAGAGGACTTTGTTTTATACTATGTAATGATATGTCTACTATTTAATTCCTCTTCCTTTGTTATTTTATTATTCGCAATTTAACATTTTGTTTTATCTTTTTCTATACCATCGCTGCTAGCGTAAATCTAGCTAAAAGATAGCACTATTATAAAAATTGTAGTTCCTAAAAACTTTATATTAAATGAAGATTTTGAGACACATTTTTTCTAGTTCCAAGTATCTAAATAAATCTAAAAATAAATGACCGAAATCTATTCATATATTTTTGCGTAATGCACTCACAATCGTAGACACAATCACTTTATGTATTATCTGTATACATAAAAAGCTTACAGAACCCTATCTATATAAGGAACCGGATGTTACGCTTCACTAGCATTTTTTTTCCGCAACGTTGCCATTTTACGAGTACATTACCGAGTTTCCGGGGCCCGCGGGGCGAAGGAGCCGCGAGGACGTGCGGACGTGACAAAATTCAAACCCTCCACCGCTCGTAGGAACGAATGCATTGTTCATTAACCGAAATTCCAGGAGAAACACTGAACACCGTAACCTTTAAATTTCTACCTAAACTTATCTTTGTATATTAATCCGTAATACCCTCATTGCTTTAGTATATAATAATACTATCTCCTTATATATATAATAAGAATGTAAATCTAACGTGTCTGTACTTTTTAGATTTCTGTGTAAAAAAAGTGTTGTCTTTGAATATGTAATAAAATACATTTCAATCATTTTTAGAAATATCAGTCTGTCTGTTTGTTTCAACACGCGTCACTGCGTTCACGATCAAACCTCTAGAAAATTATAAAGCATATCCTCGAGTAACATTTAGTCTTGGTTTCATTAAAATCGGTTCACTCTATCTAATGCCATTGTAATTTTAACGACGACGCGACTTAAGTACGAGAGAAAAGTAGATAAGCAAATAGACTTAATACATTCAGGTGATTTTATAAATCACTGTTTTTTTAACATTAGGTTCCATGCGGATGGAGTCGCGGGTACAGCTAGCATTATCTATTTCGTGATTAGTTATTCTTTTCTTTGAATTTTTTCTCTACACATTTAAAGTCTACCACTACATGAGTCTTCGTATGACACTAAAAAGAGTGCGAACAATACATTTTATAATCCGAACTGATATTATAAATGAGGATGTGAGTTTGTTTGTTTGTTACCCTTTCACGTATTTACTACTGAACCGATTATCATGAAATTTTGCATATACGCTGTAAAGGATACAGAGAAAGATATAGGTAACTTTTCATCAAGAAGATATACTGTTCCCAAGAGATAAGTCAAATTTACATTAACGCGAGTGAAGCCGTGGGCTAAAGCTATTTTTACATATCATCATAAATAGTATAAAACAAAGTCCCCTGCCGCGTCTGTCTGTCTGTCTGTTCGCGATAAACTCAAAACTACTGAACGGATTTTCATGCGGTTTTCACCAGTGAATAAAGTCATTCATGAGGAAGGTTTTGGTATATAAATTGTCAAGGATTTTTTTTTATATTCAAGGCGGAACAGCGTTTCCCGGGCTCGCTAGTATATGTATAAAGTAAGATCAATTTAAGAAATAATAAATTTGTTAAGTATCAAAACAGTAACATAAACCTTTGTACAAGTCGCAATATTCAATTGAAAGCTAACTTACATATTGCCCTATAATGTTCATTATAAGTAACAAAACTTAGAATATAAGGTGAATGCTATGTAAATACATTGTATTCAAATCATCGCTGCGTATAGTAGTACCAGTTTAATCAGCCGTCGGATGGGATGCGTCGCTTGCAAGAGCTTTCACACGGCGCGCCGGCAGCCGTGCTAAACAAGACCCATAGAAAAGGGAGCGAAACCCGGCGCGGCGTGCGTTCATTGTCTCTCTTTCCGGGAAAAGATGGCCGCCCGCGATTACATCGCGCTGTCCGCTTTCACGCGATATAGAGAAGAAACGGTAGTGAAACATTACCTTAACTGAAATCTAACTGAATGCCTATGTCCTTCTAACACTTACATCCAACATTAATAGTCATATCAATGAATTATACGATTTTTTAATATAAATGTACAGATGTCAATTAAATATTCATATTATTATTAATACGTTCAGGATATATTTATTTAACAGTTTTGAATATATAATTTGTATTGTATATACACAATATTTATGTAGTGAAAGCGTTCCTAAAAAAATGAAGACAACTAATTTAATGTTCATAACAATTATTTGCAGATACGGATATTCTCAGATTATTTTTAAATTGTAGTATGACAATGTTACCCTACTGTACCTGATGATAAGAACAGTGCAATCTAAAGAATCATGGCGACAATCCAAAGATCCATGATTCAACGGAAGTTATCGCTGTCATGCCGGCCTGCAATTCGCCATCTGGATATACACTGATATATCCCGAAACACGAGAAACTATAAGTTATACTCTGTAATGTGTTTATAATATAATTAGCAAGAAAGTAAAAATACATACCATGTTTTTTTATGAAATAAAAATAAAATAGAATTTTGGATTATGTTTCAGACATTAAGTAGACCAAATTCTTATACTCAGTACACCAGCTTGCCTTACTGTCTCTCTCGATGTCGTATCGGTATTCACTGATGGATTCGTTCGGGCCGCGTCCGTCCGTTGTAAATCATTATCTCGGCCGCGTAAAAACTAATTGAAAGGGACGCGAGCCCGACATTGTTATTACTTATTACGGCAAGATAAAGGTCCGGGGGATGTGAAACGGACTGCCAGTTTTATGAGAACAAAATAAACAAAGAACGCTTCTCGAATTGTCTTTGATCCTTTGAAATTTTACAAACTTTTAGAACAATTTTTCATTGTAGAATAAACTAACTCTTCAAATTAAAAAATAATATCACTTTATGACTACTGTTTGTCTGTAATGCTTATTGATAATATTTAGCTATTAGAAGTAGCAAATAAAGCATCGTATTAAATGCACCGCGGTCGCTGAATGTTCGCCATCTTGCTCTTTTGTCTCGCTTTGGTTACGTTAGGTTAGACTTGCGAAAAAGGGATAACGCGAACTTGCTTCGGGCGAGCGCGGTGCATTTAATTCGAAACCTTTTTAAAGCAAGTGTTTAACTTTTTTGTAATAACACCGCAAGAATCACATGATCCAGTTTTTTGCGAGACTGCTAGCAGAAGGCGCATCTGTAAGCGATACAAATGAAGCGTTGTTTAAGTGGACCTTCTACAAATATGCGTTGCTATATCATAAATATCAAACCACGCTCGTTACTTGCAACTAACTACCTATGACTTTATTGAAACCAAGTTAATAATATGAAGTATTATAGCATTCTGATAAATGGTCACCAGTCTCAAGTACGTGCCATGTATTCGTTTAATGATTAAAATAACTAATTTAGTATATAACTAGCCATGCCCCGCGGTTATGTCCGTTTTAATTTTTCATTATAGGCGGTACTCATACCAGCCCGACCCAAACTAGTACTTTGTTACATAATGCTCGACGTACTATCTGACCAACATATTGTTAATTGCTCTGCTCTTAAACAACGTAGCTCGATGTTAAATAACCAACGATAAGCTTTGTCAATTAATAGGCTATAACATGCAAAAATATTTTTTACTTCTAGTTACAGATATTAGCGGGTTCAAGTACCTGAGTAATAAAACAAACACTCCCTTCAGCCTCATATAATCTCGTAGATACATATACTTCAATCATCATCAGACTGTAAGAGACCAAGAGAAGAGCCCTAGGTCCCATAGTCACCGTGCCAGGCCACGGTACATTGGCGATTTTAAACTCCGAGAAAGCCACAGTTCTGTATTTTCTCACATAAAATCAAAATCAAAAACACTTTATTCAATTTAGGCCCTAAGAAGGCACTTACGAACGTCAAAACTACCACCGGTTCGGAAAACAACACAGTCATCGAGAAGAACCGGCAAGAAACTCGATCTGGTTTATCTTTTTAATAAACATATATAATATTTAGAATATATCAGTTACATGTCACAAACGTTTTTAATATCGATGCACAGAGATGAGTCAATTCCAGACATCACCATCGTTCACATATTGGTCCACTCTATAATAGCCTTTTGACACCAAAACCCGCTTGACGTGGCGCTTAAATTCGCAATCCGGCAAATCGGTAATATCCTTTAGGACTTTGTTGTGAAATCTAGCACTATTTCCCAAAAAACTGTTACTGGTTTTACTAAGTCTAAAACATGGGACAACCAATTTGTCACAGTTTCTAATATTTAGATTGTGCCGCGGTCTTTTACGAAATCTAGCTTTTCAAGGTTCTTACGGACATACATTAAGTTGTCAAGAATGTATTGAGAGGGCAGAGTTAAGATACCGTATTCCTTGAACTTGGTCTTTAAGTATTCGCGAGGTCCCATATTGTAAATTGCTCGAACTGCCCGTTTTTGTAATAAAAATATGGTGTCTACCTCAGCTGTTGGCATACTGTTGTACTATATCACCATTTCTCAAGTTCAGGTTTCCTTATGACGTTTTCCTTCACCGTCAGCCGATAGTGTTACTAAGTCACTAGCTACATATACGCGAATTCCGAAAAATTAATCGTTACCTACGTACCGGGATCTGAACCTGCGGATATCAGATTGATATGCCAACGGTAAAGCCGCTCGGCGACCACGATTTCAACATCAATGAAAATTAGTAAAGATAGATAAAAATGCACTGGCCTGTTGCCTCATAAATTAAACAGAAAACCAAACTGAAGACAGCCTGGTTTAAGTGAGCCATTCAGCTGAATCTCAGTAAGTATAGAATATATTACCTCCTCTCATTATTTATTCACAGAAGTTATACTTAAATATCATCATACATAATAGGTTCTTCCTACAACTAAGACGTATCTAAGGACATCTCATATATTAAAATCTATAAAGTTATTATTATTTTTTTTATTTAGTGTAAAGTCCTCACCAAATTTTTGATCGCTCTGAATACAGTTGCGCAGAACATAAAATTAAGGTATAGATACGAATTATATTATATATATATATAACACCGAGCTAACGTAAGGATAAATAAATGCCAATTTTAGATTCCTATAATAACATTTTACCTTTGTTATATACTAGCTGACCCGTGCCCACTTCGTTGGGCGGTAAACATTTATGAAAAACTACTTTTCGTGACTTAAATATAAAAGTTAGACATATGCTGACTATTTTATAGGCATTACAAGCTCTACAACTTTCCCCTCCAACTCAATCATATATCTCTCATCGTTAAGGGAGCGTTCGTAAGAAACGTTTTCGTTCGACCGTTTTTTCTCCAACTTACTTTCCTAATCCGACTCCCACAAAAAAGTCTTTTCATTTTTTGGGTTAATATATAGCCTATGACACTCACAAATAACGTTGCTTTCTATAGGTAAAATAATTTTCAAAATCGGTTTAGTAGATCCAGATATTACTCCCTACAACGTCACAAACTTACAAACTTTACCTCTTTATAATATTAGTATAGATTATATTCAGAGTGGCCAAAAAGATTGACGAGGACTATACATTACTTTAGTTGTGGGCAGTCGTCGGGTATAAAAAGATCTCAATAGTACGTTACGCGTGTCAATAAAAAGACAATAACATAACAAAGACCCCAAAAGATCCGTGTTAAGAAACATAAAATAATAGAAAACACGAACAAATACTTCCAAGGAAAGGTTTCACGACAACACAAAAGCTCGTAAAACGCCTATGATTAGTATAGACATATCTGGTAGAACAATACACGGGGTCGCGAGCAACAGGTACACGCGTCTTTACCGAGAGCTATTCTTAAATATGTAGGTTGTTAACCATAATAGGAGATTATTTACTGGGGTGTGTGTTCCCAAGTATACTTATTCCTTGCTAAACACGTTAAAATGACGTCATGAAATCATCGTTGACGAACAAAAACCATAACTCATTCTATATGACTGAAAATAATGCCCAATAAAGAAAAGGTTTTATTAATTAACTAGCCTTTACCCGCGACCTGGTCCGCGTGGAATAGTTACTTTGGACTAACGCTAACACGTAGCGGAAGCTCTCAAAAGGAAAAAAACCCCGATTTTGAAACATTCTTCATTGGTGTTCCGCTCCTATTAGTCTTAGCTTGATGATATATAGCCTATAACCTTCCTCGATAAATGATCTATATAACACTGAAGTATTTTTTCAAATCGGACCAAGTAGTTCCTGAGATTACACGTACAACTATTATAACACGTATAACTACTACAACGTCACAAACTCACAAATTTACAACCATTGCCTCTTTATAATATTAAGTATAGATAAGTATAGGTGAAGAACATCTGGACACATACTAGAGTGCTGTTCGTAGAATACAGGTTTCTTGTTAAGCAACAGATACGTTTTACGTTTTTACCATATAATGTATACGTAGAAAACCTTAAAAAAAGTATCATTTGTTTCTATGTAGCAAATAATATCCGGAACCGTTAGTCAATCAATAAAAACCGATAGTACATATAGAGACCAATTTCTAAATATGGTTTCTTAAAACTTGTGACGTATACTCTTCACTTTTAAGCAAGTTGTGTTCACTTATTTAGGACTCATATTTATTTTGAATGTTCGTTAATGTGTGAAGCATTATTCTTTGTGTGACGTCTATTTTGTTAACAAATTATTAAAAAAAATTAACTATTGCGCACGGCTTCACTACGTTAAAATGTTTTTTTAACGAGGTACTCTATGCCCTATTCTGTACACCTGACGTGTATGCGAAATTTCGTAATAATCAGTTGAGTATTAAAGCGTGAAAGCGTAACAAACAAACAAACCCACGTTCGTATTTGTGGTATTACTGGGGAATTAGGAAGTTAATTAAGATATTCTCTAGTAGGAAGCTACGTTTATCCCTGAATCATATCATTACATAGTATAAAACAAAGTCCCCAACCGCGTCTGTCTGTTCGCGATAAACTCAAAAACTATTGAACGGATTTTCAAGCGGTTTTCACCAGTGGATAAAGTGATTCTTGAGGAAGGTTTTAGTATATAATTTGTCAAGGTTTTTTTTATAATAAGAGCGGAACAACGTCTGCCAGGCCCGCTAGTAGACTATATTTTATTGTCATTAATAAATGCAGGATGTTGCTTTGAGTTATATATATAAAAGGTAATATGTTGAATTACTCATCACAACTCAGTCTAAAAGGCTAATATAGGATTTTGGGTGTGACGTTTCAAGTAAACATTATTTAATAGCGGATTTTTCGAAACTCAATCCGTAAGTGAAAGAAAAGAGGAGCTATATCTATTCTATTCTATTACATATAATAAGAATGTAAATCTAACGTGTCTCTACTTTTTCGATTTTCGTGAAAGAAATTGTTGCAGGTGTCTAGGAATAAATAATAGAATACATTTCAATCATTTTTAGAAATTTCTGTCTATTTGTCTGTCTGTTTACTTGTATGAACACGCATCACTGCTATAGAACTGGGTTCACAATAAACCCTCAGACCAACCAACCCAAGAAATCGTAAAGCATATCCTCGGGAGTAACTTAATGTTTGTTTCATTAGAATCGGTCCACTCTATCAAAAGTTATTGTAGTTTTAATGACGACACAGCGGACGTACGAGAGAAAAGTAGACAAGTAAATGGACTTAATACATTCAGATGACTTTATTGATCACTGTTTTTATATAAGCTTGCACACAGACGAAGTCGCGGGCACAGCTAGTTTGTAATAAACTAATATTTCCCAAGATCGGTTTCTTTAAAACTCAGTAATAGTATTCTTTGTCATAATGAGACACGTACTTTATATCTTTAATCCAACCCTTAAGCGTATTAGTACGTGATAAAATATATACAGGAAATAATATGAACAACTTACCTACTATTAAACCAGTTACAATCTAAAAACTCTACAAATTCTATAGTTTACGACGTCAAATAACAGGTGGGAAGCTAGGATGGCATAAATCCACCTTGTATTTTATTACGTGTACTAATAACATTGTATATTATTACATAGTATTATTTGCTTTCCATGTCAATTGAAAAAGATGAAAAGGAGACAATGAAGTGACTATAGCCACATACGAAGACAACCCTAACAAAACACGAGTTCTTAATATTTCGACTCACGCCGATACCCGTCACCCGATTGTAATAAAACTGTAAACGCATATAACATACAATTGTTAAATTCACTCTGTAATCTAACACCTTTATATTTAGATTAAAACTTCTCAAGATACTAGACAAAAGATATGCTTGGTAAAAAACAAATCCCCAGTGACCCTTTCCTATATATCTATTGTTTGAATAATAAAGCAGACCAGGAACCGTTGCAAAGATCAAATGAAAGAACGCCGTACCCTTTAGTTTGATCTCAACATTGTCATATAATAAGGAATAGTTATTCTAAATGTAATTTCAAATACAAACGACGGATCCTATTCAAGGTTCTGCTCTAAGGTTTGGATGCTTAACCCAACAACTAATGTACGATTACATATAAATTATAACTTATTTGTGTACTATCATAGTTACTGTTTATCTGAGAATCAGCAAAGTTGAATTGAATTATTTTTATGATATAACTTTTTACGTTAGAAGTTGAGCGGTCAAGCACTCAGAATAGGGTTATCACTACATACTATAAAACAAAGTCCTCCGCTGCGTTTCTATCTCTCTGTTCGCGATAAACTCAAAAACACTGAACGGTTTTCCACGCAGTATTCATTAATAGATAGAGTGATTCAACGAGGAAAGTTTAGGTATATAATTTGTCAAGATTTTGTGCAAATTGGTTGAAATAAGACTATAATTGTTGGAAGTGTCGGAAATAGTCAAACCGAGCTTTCGTCACATACGCAGCCTAATTCCTTGGAGAAGTTACAAAACAATTAAAATGATAAACGACGCCGACAAAGTCGCGGATGTCAGCTAGTCGTAACATAATAACAAATTACTGGTTATCTAACAACCAAATTTAATCCCACAAACGGACTACCGAATTGCCTGTAAGGCGAGGACTTGCTTCGCACTTCTACAACTAAAAATGGACACATAAGGGTATATCACAAAAATACCCTAGAAGAACAGCTTTATATCACACAGTTCACTAAAACACGCTAATAACTTTAGTAATAAAACTAGATTATAGTGACGTATATATATTCTAATAGTTTTGAGTTTCCGTACCGAAGAATAAGCCGACAAGTAAGAGATAAACTACTTTAGCTTTAAACACTCACTGGCAGGTAAGCAAGGACAAATAAAAGTTATGACAATATTAAAATCGATTAACTATTCTATTTAATTTGATACTATAATCGAATTAGTATGTATTAAATGTATTAAAACGTATGTTTAGACAATTAAAACTTTATTTTATTTAGCTAATGAATTTTATATTACACTAGTCTATGCCCGCGACTTCGTTCGCGTGGAATAGTTACTTTGGGCTAACGCCAACACGCAGATTTTAAAACATTCTTCATTGATGCTCCGCTCCTATTGGTTTTAGCGTGATGATATATAGCCTATAACGTTCTTCGATAAATGAGCTATATAACATTGAAAGAATTTTCCAAATCGGGCCAGTAGTTCCTGAGATTACCCCCTATAACATCACAAACTACCTCTTCATAATATTAGGAAGTTCAAGAAAATAAACTCTAGATCAGTTACACTGAACTGTAGAAACAAATTAGTATATCTAAAGAGAACAATACATCTTATAATATTGTATAAATTAATATACGTTCAGTTTATAATGAATTCAAAGGTGTACAATTATTAGCTACCGCGTTTAAAATTAGGAACACTCATAAGGACGATTACCAAGAAGAAATGTTAGAAAGCCGTTGTCGCCCACCCGCTTATTGTTCGGCTCGTTTAACAATAGGGTGTATACTGGTTACGCCTCAATAAGGGTGCTTGTAAATGTAGTTGAATTATACCCGTTTTCGTATGTGTGTATTAAATTGTTAAATTTTTCTCTACGTTTCCTGTATTACGCAAACGCATAATAAAAACAAATAAATGGAAAAATATAATATTGTTGAGACCTAAGTGAACTGCATTCCCTTTTCCAGTTTTCTAAATATCCTACATAGAAAGAAAAAATAAAAATGCTTACTAAATAACCTCTGAATGTATTATCACAGAACCTCGCGTCGAGCGTCGTCAATCTCTAATCTCTTGGCAATTTAAACAAGACAAAAAAAACAAAATATCTGGTATATTTTGCTTTTCTTATGATTTCTTTTATACTTTAGGTATTAGCGTTTGACCACAATAACATCATCAAACCTAGAGGGTACTGGCTCTTAAGTGGAGCTGCGGGAACACACCAACAGGTGCTCAACTTGAGGCTGGTAATTAGCCAGGCGGACTTAGAAAAGTATCTATCACCATACTATTAATTCATCACGATATTTTACTTCGATCCTACGTTCATCGACGCTGTGTCCGAACACGTTATGAACTAATCAATCATCGTCTTTCTACTTGTATTACTTAAATATGGTTTTGTAAGGGTTTCAAAATCAATTTTTATAGTACCATGGCATTGACAGACTGTGCCTCACAAGTATAGTAAAACCCAAAAAAAAACGGCGACCGCCGATATCTTTGGAATCTATCGCCGGACTCCAAGCCTCCTTCCTTACTGCTGGGTATATTCATTGACAAATCCCAAAAACTCGCGAACTAGGTGAGTAAAGAGCCTGATTACTGGATACACACCAACTGTATCCAGAACGCAACACGCTTTAATGTGCCACTGTTGTGGGCGTTACGCGTTACGAGGACATATTCAGAAAATTATCATTCCCTTATTTTCCTGCCATAACAAAAATATATAACCGATTCGTGCTTCGGCGGCCACAGCCCTGTAAATAATAGAGCAAATGCCTCTAGGTTCCCTATTGAATTACCACAACATTTTTACGAGTTACGCACACGCGTGTCCACCATTTTAAAACAGTGCGGCGATATTATGAAAGTTCCGAGTTCATTTCACAAACATGGCCGGTTTAAACAATTTAGCGTCATGAATTAATAAGAAAAAATATAAATGGTGTTGCAGTCGCTAACCAAACTACATTCCTACTTGTTTTCATATTTCAAGAAAATAACTAAAATATTATAATACCTATTCGGTTCGATCAAAATGAAGCTGCTCATATGAAAAGGTTATTAGGAATTAATATTATCATCATATCATAAAATATGCTACAAGAAGCTTATTTACCTACATTCTATTCGAAAAGTTTAAAAACAGACAGAAATTATGTTTTTTACTATAAATAAGTACCCGGTTTTTATTTGGCACGTCGCTTATTAGTTGGGTGAGTGAGGTTTCGTATAGACAACATCTTTATCTATCGGAGTTAATGCGCTGTGCGAAAGAGATAACGATTTACAAAACCGAAGCAAGCCGAACATAGCCGGACGTCTCAACACGACGGTGCCAAATCAAATAAAAAAAATAAGTAAAAAAAAAAGAATCATTAAAATCGGTTCATAATTGACGGAGATATCGATTAACATACATAAAAAAAAATACATACAACCGAACGTAGTAACCTCCTCCTTTTTCGAAGTCGGTTAAAAAATGCTACAAATCTGCAAAGCTTCATATATCGAGATTAGCCGGCTTTTATGTACCTATCTAAACTAATATTATAAATGCGAATATGAGTTTGTTCGTTTTGCTTTCATGTCTTAAATTGGGCTCAATTGGGCAGGATTGATCATACTGAAATTTTGCGTACACGTTTATAGGAGTACAGAAAATGACATGGGGTATATCGCATCCAGAAAAAAATGTACTGTTCCAGAATAATCCGGTAAAATCTACATAAAGCGGGCGAAGCCGCGGACAAAAGCTAGTAATATACCATTATGACTCACTTGTGACTGATTTTTATTACATAGGTAGTTTTTGTAATAACATTGAAACCTTCTTTCGCTAAACGAATATATTCATAATTGTTTTTGCGATAATTGGAATTAACAGGAATTGTTGCTTTGTTTAACATATGAAAAACTAAATAACTTTAGATTATTTAATAATTTATAATTAAATATCAAATAATTTATAATATTAAATAATTAATAGACTCAATAACAACAAACTATTCGTGTTGTAGCCAACGTTCAGCAATTGTGAAGGACCTTGCACTCAAAGCCAGCGAAGTCTTATTCAAGTTCACATTTATATTCAAGGGATCATTAATAGTGCGTGAGCTAGTTTGTGTTGTTGAAGCAATAACAACTTATTTTGTTATATAGGAAGCTAGTAGCTAGCGTTACGGAGATATTGTATCGCGTCCGCCAAGGCTGCCATGCCGCACTAATTACGCGGATCACGTTTCTGACTGCACTGCAACTTGTACTGCTATTAGAATATTTACCTACACACATACGCTTACTTCAAATACCGTATATACATAGAGTTTTATAGCCAGGAAATCTGCAGTTTTTTTAAAAACTGAATCCGTGTTCTTACAAAAAAGTTAAATACGTATTGAATGCTTGCTTTAAAAAAGTTTAGGTACTTTGATATTAAATGTACCGCGCTCGCTAATCGTTGCCGCGGCAACCTCCTTTTTCTCAAGTCTAACCTAACTTAACCAAAACGAGATAAAAGAGCAAGATGTCGAACGTTCGGCGAGCGCGGTGCATTTAATACGAAAGTACCCAAACTTTTTTAAAGCAAGCATTCGATACGTATTTAACTTTTTTGTAATAATACAGTATAGGTTTTAGCGTTTGACTACTAATTCATCTGATATTAAATAACGATGCAGCCTAACATGATTAGCACGGTAAGCCTATGGGAGTATTGACACTCAAATGCAGCTACCGAAACTAGAAGCTAGCTCTCGACTACGACATTCACTTTAGTAGACTGACTGAAACGTTTGAATTTATTGTAAATAGATTATTTCATTCAAACAATTGAAAGATCTTTTGTAGCTATAAATACCATGCATGTATGTTAAATAAAAACAATCTATTTTACGCATTCCGAGTCTTACTATTACCTACGCTATCCAAGTCAGTCTAGGCTCCTACACCGTCACCGCTGCGTTCTTTTACAATGCCGAGGCTACTATAGTGGCGCTCTCGACGTGATACCGAGGCTCCTACACACATATGGGTGAGAGGCGATAGGCTTGAGAATGATAGCTAACCAGACGGGTTTTAGAAGAAACCCAACTATCATGCCATGGTTTCATCAAAATGCTTACCCTTAACCAAAAGCTCTGGATTATCGCAGGATGTTCACCACCGTTCACACATTATACACGTCCCAAGTGTCCTTATTTTACGGAGTTATTATTTAAAAAATGATATTTTACGTATACATTCGACAGGTTAGTAGCCATGTATCTCAAATTCTTATTAATTAAAAATAAACAACTTCCCCAAGGGATTTATATACGACAGTAAACATTCGCAAACTTAAGGAAAACAGTTTTGTTTGTGGTTTTCTGAAGAATAACTTCTGACAATTATGACGTTGTTTGTAAACTCTATAATAGTTGTCGGGTTTATTCATTCGACCATTTTGAAGTTATACTTCTTTTGGCGCGTTAGGGAAAAATGATGAGAGTAAATATTTACGATGCGCGCGCACACCGTCACTAAACACCGACACCCTAAAGTTAACTATAGTCAACATTTTGTTTCTTTGTATTTGTTGTTTGCATTTCTTTGTATTAAAACTTTCAATGTATTAAATACCTTTTTTCTATTGTTAGTGTCGTTTTTTCTACAAACGTAGAATAAGGCGAAAGATAAAATTTTTGAATAGATTTTTATCTTGTTACGCCAAAGAAGTATAACTTCTAACGCGTGTACATAAGTACATACACACTTTTTTTTATAATTCAGAGACGGAAAATTAACTTTTATTTAAAGGTATACTAGCGGGCCCGGCAGACGTTGTCCTGCCCTGATTATAAAAAAAATCATTGACAAATTATATACCAAAACGTTCCTCATGAATCACTTTATCCACTGGGGAAAACGCTTGAAAATTCGTTCAGTAGTTTTTGAGTTTATCGCGAACAGACAGACAGACAGACGCGGTAGGGGACTTTGTTTTATACTATGTAATGAAACAAAATAGAGAACGACTCGTGTTTTCGTAGAATAAAAATATCTTTTTCATAAAACATAAATGATAATAATAATGGTCATAAGGGAATGTGAAATTAGCGACTAATATAAATAACATAAAACGATTCCATAATATGGATACAAAATATGGACATCAATATTGAATATACGCGAAGATTATAAAATACATATACCTATCGATGACAGAATAATTATCTAAATATATAAATTCAGTGTAATGACATTTGTCCACGATGAACTCCGAAACTACTCGACCGATCTTCATGAAAGTTTGCATTTATGTATACTTTAATCCAACTTGAGAGATAGGATAGTTTATATTTCGATTAATGACCTCAATATTTTCTAATTACAAATTAAATGATTGTCAAATGTTGCGAAATTATGAAGTGTTATTAATTGTACGTTTCATCAGTCTCGGAGTTTAAATTAGATTGTTGAGAGGAAACTATAGGACCGACTCTTATATTAGGTCTTTACCTATGAAATTGCCGTTTTGTATGAAAAAATTTAAACGATTTTTTTTCATGTATTTTTTATTTGTATTAATCGAAGTAATCACCCATGCAATCAATGCATCTTTGCCAACGCAGTGGCAGTTTATTGATGCCCTTCTTAAAGAAATCAGCTGGACAGGAGGCAACAAATTCTTCAAAGGCATTTTGTACTGCCTCTCGGGTATTGAATTTTTATCCCGCCAAGGAGTTATCCAAATTCTGCAAAAAGTAGTAGTCTGTAAGCGCAAGGTCTGGTGAGTAGGGCGGATGACGGAGAACTTCCAACCCCAGTTCTTGCAACTTGGAGACCGTCTGCTGTGCAGTATGAGGTCGCGCGTTGTCGTGCAGGAGCAGCGGAGACGAGCGATTGACCAATGCTGGTTGGAGATGTGCCAGCTTCTCCATCATTGTGTTCAGTTCTTCACAGTACACATCTGCAGTAATGCTCATCCCGTTTGGTAAGAAGCTGTGATGAATCACACCGGCGCTAGACAACCAAACAGTGACCATCACTTTTCTAGAGGTAAGTTTTCGTTTAGGGCATTGTATAGGTGCTGAACCAGGATCCAACCAACTTGCTGAGCGCTTGCGGTTATCAAATAGAATCCATTTTTCATCGCAGGTAACAATGCGGTTCAAAATTCCTTCATTTGTGTGTCTGTTGAGCAGTGCAAGGCACGTCTCGACGCGTACTTCGCGCTGGCGATCATTGAGTTCGTGGGGCACCCATTTGTCAAGCTTTTTTACCTTGCCAATTTGACGCAAATGGACCAATATTGCTTTGACGCTAACGTCGAAAGCTGCTACTAATTCAGCCGTAGATTGTGTATCGCCTTCGCTTCCACAATCGCCTTTAATTCGTCATTGTCGACCAAAGTCTTCGGACGACCGCGAGGTTCATTTTTCAGGTCGAAATTCCCAGAACGGAAGCGAGCAAACCAATAACAGGTGGTGCGTTGGTTTGTAGTGATAGCTCCGTAAACGTCGTTGATGTTGCATGCCGCTTGTGCCATTCCATAATTACTCGAATTTTTAACGTATCCATGATGACAAAAAAGATTGAAATGCGATGAAAATGTAATACTAATCAATAAACAAATGACTACTTTTGGAAAAAGAATTCCATATTTTTAAAATAAAATTAATTTGAAATTAGAATTCTTAGCCAAACAAAAATTATTTTGATTTGACATGGCCACTACTGCAGAACGGCAATTTCATAGGTAAAGACCTATTATATATCTATACTAAATATTATAAAGCTGGAAGGTCTCCTAGGTCCGTTCCCTCGGCGTGGAGCCCTTGAGTACGCTGCTCGCGCGATACAGTCACACAAAATCATACATCACTGCGACAACATCACACATATCACTTCCACACACGTGCACGCATACACATGCAAGTGGAAGGATTTTATTTTTTTCCCTTATCAAACTGAAATAGTTTAGAATATTATCCGATACGAAATATATATAAAAGTTGTTGAGGTATGTATGCTTGGTACACATATATGTTTCAACAACTCATATATGTATGAATAGTTAGCTTAGGTTAGCTCAGATAGGTCGCGAATTGCATGTATCAGGCAACAACCAAAGCCGAGGTGTACCGCGCACCCTTGAGCTAGTTGACAAAATAAAATGGGCTGAGTGCCTTAAGCGCTCGCCTTAGTAGTCCGGTAAAGCTGTTAAGATCTTGCGTGGTCAATAGCGTAGTCAGTTCAAAAAAAAAAAGCTGTAAGGTTTGTTTGTTTGGTTGAACGCTTATCTCAGGAATAGTACTGGTCCGATTTGAAAAATTCTTTCAGTGTTAGATAGCACATTTATCGAGGCATATATATCGGCTATATATCATCACGCTAAGAGCTTGGAGCAGAGCAACAATGAAGAATGTTTCAAAATCGGGGTTTTTTTCCTTTTTGATAGCTTCCGCTGCGTGTTAGCGTTAGGCCAAAGTGACTATTCCACGCGTACGAAGTCGCGGACAAAAGCTAGTCTATACATATAATAAAAATGAAGTGTCTGTATGTAATATCAAAGTAACACTTTTTTACTGATTGGGTGTGAAAGTATACACGCTACTGATAACAAAAATGCAATTTTTAAAATTTTTGTCGGTCTGTCTGTCTGTCTGTCTGTTTGTTCCGGGTAATCTTCTAAACGGCTAGACCGATTTTGACGGGAATTTCACTGACAGATAGCGGACATTATAAAAAGTAATTGAAGCAATTTTAGTTTATACTAGCTGTTAACCGTGGCTTCGCCCGCAGTGCTATCTTCAAAATGATTCGGTCGATCTTCACATAACTTTCACTGGCAGATAGCTGGTCTTATAAAAAGTAATTCGAGCAATTTTAGTTTATACTAGCTGTTAACAGTGGCTTCGCCCGCAGTGCTATCTCCAAAACGGGTCGATCGATCTTCACATAATTTTCATTGACAGATAGCTGATCTTATAAAAAGTAATTTAAGCAATTTTAGTTTATACTAGCTGTTAACCGTGGCTTCGCCCGCAGTGCTATCTTCAAAACGATTCGATCGATCTTCACATAACTTTCACTGGCAGATAGCTGATCTTATAAAAAGTAATTCGAGCAATTTTAGTGTATACTAACTGTTAACCGTGGCTTCGCCCGCAGTGCTATCTTCAAAACGATTCGATCGATCTTCACATAACTTTCACTGGCAGATAGCTGATCTTATAAAAAGTAATTCGAGCAATTTTAGTTTATACTAGCTGTTAACCGTGGTTTCGCCCACAATGCTATCTCCAAAACAGTTAGACCAGTTTTCACGAGACTTTTACTGGCAGATAGCTGACTTTACAAAAAGTAATTTAAGCAATTTTAGTTTATACTAGCTGTTAACCGTGGCTTCGCCCGCTGTGCTATCTTCAAAACGATTCGATCTATCTTCACATAATTTTCACTGGCAGATAGCTGATCTTATAAAAAGTAATTCGAGCATTTTTAGTTTATACTAGCTGTTAACCGTGGTTTCGCCCACAATGCTATCTTCAAAACGATTCGATCGATCTTCACATAACTTTCACTGGCAGATAGCGGACCTTATAAAAAGTAATTGAACCAATTTTAGTTTATACTAGCTGTTAACCGTGGCGTCGCCCACAGTGCTTTCTCCAAAACAGTTAGACCGATTTTCATGGGACTTTCACTGGACGATATCGGACCTTATAAAAAGTAATTTAAATTATTTTAATTTAGACTAGCTGTTAACCGTGGCTTCGCCCGCTGTGCTGTCACCAAAACGGTTACATCGATTTTCACGGGACTTTCACTGGTAGAGAGCGAACCTAATAAAAAGTAATTGAGGTTATTCTATTTTTGACTAGCTGTTACCCGCGACTTTCTCTGCATGAGATTTAGCAAGATTTCAACTCATTCTTTATTTTTAATAAGAGAAATAATTTTCAGCTTATTGTTTACAATTCGACATTATAATTATTAATAACATTAATGATGTAGAGGTCTTCCTAAAAAGATCTTAGATTATAAACGTATTACGTAAAGTGTTCCATAATACAATTTCTTGCGGAACAGACAAGCGTTTATTTTTTGTATAGTCACAAAATCTTAATTGTAATAACGGCAATGTATATTAAATGTAATGTAAATGTAAATCTTAATAATAATATTTTAAGTTATTGTTTCGTTAGTTCCTTATACAGTGTAGGTGAGCACTGAGGTAGTTATATGGTGGGTTAAGGTTCCAAATGTGTTGCTGATGACAAACCTCATTTGGCACGCTCTTTGTATTTATATATCTAATGTACACGTTACATGTTACTTTTAGTGGCGTGCGCGTTGTACTTACAATTGTAGTTAAATAGCGTTTCTGTAATTGTACATAGTCTCACAATTCTATAATTCTTTCATACGATTTAAAAAAACGCGTGCGGAGCTGCGGGTACAGCTAGTTAGAAATATAATCTATGTAGGTTACACATCCGGTGGTAAACTATTTATAAAAATATGTTCCCAGTAAGCGTGTTTCGACTTGACTAATCGTGAAAGCTTTAGACTATTATCGCTTTTTTTTCTAGTAAAATCGGTGCATCCCCCGTGCATGTCGAACCAAACATTGGCCTTGTTCGGCCAACCCCAATTACGGTGAAAATGAGCGCTTGATCGCTGTTCCGCGAAATGGCGCGGCGGGAGTGGCGCGGGCGAGCACGTGATTAGAGCGAAGGGGCGCACGGCATAGCAATAACATGACGAATTGGTCATCCGGAACTCAGGTAGACGAAATTTAGTGGACCCATTTGTTTAACACCATAGTAGTCGGTTATAATACACTTAATCACCACCGATTTATGAGTAAGTATTAGCAGCTGCTAGGAAATACTGGTAAGTACCTGACAACTTTCAACTTACAAATAAGCCAGCTGAATTCCTAGAAATTTATACATATAATAATATCCAAGTTTTGTTATTTGTCAAGTTAATCTTCGGAATGGTTGAGCTAATTTTTAAACGACTTTAATCGACAGAGTATTGTTTTAGCTGGACATTATTACTCGTTGCCCTAAGAATCAGGTGGTGAAAATAAAATCTAACATTAGTAAATTACAATTAGTAAAATTTATAGGTTAAGGACCAATAATAAAATTAGAAATAAAAAAGTGAAAGACAGTTCACAATAGATTGAGATAAACCCCTTCCATGTTATTACAAAAAAGTTAAATACGTATTAAATACTTGGTTTTAAAAAGTTTCCTAATAAGGCAAGTTCGTGTTATCCTTTTTCACAAGTCTAAGCTAACGTAACCAAAGCGAGACAAAAGAACCAGATGGCGAACGCGGTGTATTTAATACGAGACCTTTTTAAAGCCAGGATTCAATACGTATTTAACTTTTTTGTAATAACACCGCTTGTGCCTATCAAACAATAAAACTATTGCGCCGAGAACGAAGTAGCTTATCATAGATAGATTTCCAATAAATAAATGTCAAATAACAACTTTCACTAATATAAGGGAAATAAGTTAAATGTTTCCATTGTTTAAGTTATACTATAGAAGTAGTCTTGTAAATTATAAACCTAACTGTGAAAAGGTAAAAGTCTACGAAAACATGTTTTAAGCAATTAGTCTAATCTACCCATACTGGTGCAACTATAGTAAGTTTATACATATATTGGGAACCTCTTAGTACGCAGTCTATGTGTTTTTTGATATCTATAAGGCCTCTGACTGCGTTGACCACAGTACGCTTATGCTTAAACTAAAACGCTATGATATTTCTGGAAGTTCTTTCGACCTCATAATTTCCTATTTAACACACGGCTGCAAGAAAGTATGTTTAAATTGAGCAATTTCAAAGGGATCGTAGGCTCAAATTGGCGTCCCACAGGGCTCGATTTTGAGAACGTTTTTGCTCCTGTTACGTTTAAATTATCTAGTATTAATGGTTACTAACTGTGACAATGTGGTACTACTTGCAGACGATACTTCATTTATACTTAACGTGAAAAAAACTGGGTCGTTTTCCGAAACATTGGTAGGTTTTTAACGTTAATAAAGAGTTGAATCGTGTTATTGATTTGATTTGAAAACAAACGTCACGAAATACTGAGGTTTAGTACATGTCGACAAATCGAGACGTATTGTTTTATAGCTCGGCACTCGGCAGTCAGTAGTGTTGGTATACTTGGTGCATTTATCTACGTGCCGGCCTTGACGACGCGACGAAACGCACTCAGTACCGCGCGCCGATAACACAAATATCATTGTTTTATATTTATCACATTGGAGACAGAACAGAAAGTGAGTGCCGAAGCGAATAGCCTTTGCTATGAACTATGCACTCGCCGTGATAAACACGCGTTCTACTATGACTGGCTCTACAATACCGACGTCGTCGAAAAACACGTTCAGAACGTCGAATGTCTTTTGTTTTCTCTTTATTTAGACCAATCTCCTTATTATTTTGTATAATTTCTTTTATTCTTTCATATATTTTTTGTAGGTGGTAGAGCCACGTTGAAGCTATTACTGGTTTCAGCATGAATGGGTCGGCTCGTCCGGAGTAGTACCACCCTCTCACAGAAAACCGACGTGAAGTAACAGTGCTTGCATTGTTGCGTTTCGTTTGGTCAGTGAGAGCGCCGGATACCCACCTCCTCTCCCCTTCCCCGTTCTTCCCCTCCCCATTCCCCACTTCCCCACTCCCCTCTCCCCCAAACACAGGTTGGCAACGCACTTGCGACTCCCTTGGTGTTGCAAGTGTCTATGGACGGTGGTGATCACTTACCATCAGGTGACCCACATGTTCGTTTGCCGCCTATAACATAAAAAAAAAAATATATCTGACCTCTTCTAATTAAAACTGGGTAAGATCACGTCAAGTGGACACCCGACTTCCACTTGGTGATGGAACTGAAATATAATTATTTTATTTTGAGGTGGTCACTAGAGATAATTAAACCCTGAAACAGTTTTTAAAAATAATCTTTTTTTAGAAAGTAAAATTTGAAGGACTTTTAATTAGAAAACTGTATTTCTACCATACCATTGGAAATATCTTAATGAAATTTTCATGATTTATTGTTTAATATTACTTTTATAGAATATTCAAAACTAAGTAGTATTTATTTATTATTTTCGGTCCAAATAGAGAATATTTTTTTCCTTAATCCCATGCATGAAACATTTAAGTTTGGTAATTTTTTGTTAATGTCCTTGCACCCCATTAGTTTTAACAATATAATTTTTTATCACCGAGCAGTGAGCGTTGCCGATACAGTAGACACCTTAGATTATGAGTTACGATTGACCGGAGTTGAAGTTGAATCCACGACAGCGCGCCGGAGCGTGGCTCGCGCCGTGAACAACTAAACGTCAATCTGTCAATCTTGTCAATATTTTCGAAGATGGAAGATCTTCTGTCTCACTTACACCTACATTTTTCACTTTTCCGTACGATTTTTCATACACTTTCTTTCATTCAATTCTTCTGCTGACAATTACATACAATTAGCCAAATAGGTGCCGCGGCCGTTCTGAAGTGGTGTGTTTACGTACATTCCTCAACTGTTTTTATTTATTTAAAAGTATTAAATATCTAAAATGTTTCATATAAAAAAACATTATAATTTCTTACAAGCTGTACAATATGACACTTATACTTAATTATATATGGACAGTATGTGCATGAACTACTCGCGTTTTCCTCGTAGGGCAACCTCCGTACATAATTTCCGAGCGTTATCAGCGCACCGCGAGACCGCAGAGCGACACTCGACTTCTACCCGTGACGTGGATTAAGGTCCAACAGCACTAAATATGCCACTGTCTACTGTACAATAGTGACCTCTTATCACTTAATCGTCTAGTGGAATGGTCAAATTTAAAACAAGGTATTTTATAACAATTGAAGAATCGAAGAACATACTCAATTGTGACTCGTCGCTTTCCGTTAACTTATCACTGATTCGTCTTGTGTCTTAGAGTGTCTCGTGGCGACTATACAACAAATAATATAAACACAGTAAAGAACTAAATCATTTAGTAATTTTTCGTAAAGAGATGTATCCCATCGCACACCAGGCAAAGTATCGAACAAATGCTCGCTTTGCGCCAGAATTACAGTCGTCGTCGATCTTTTTGGCCGCTCTGTATATATATAACCTTAAGGCTTGCTTATAATATCATCAATAGTTTAATACAAAATAAAAAAAGTTAGAATACTATTATAGGAATCCCAAATTGGCATTTGTTTGTCTTTGTCTCGATTTTGGACATATAATATAATACGTATTTATACCTTTTGTGTTCTACACATCTATATTCAGAGCGGCAAAAAGTTTGGCGCAGACTGTACGCATTATACACAGCAAAATACTTAAACTCGTGGTTTGTAGGTAGAACGTGTGTAGCTCCTCAATGAAGATTCTCAACTACAAGATCCCCTGAGCCTGTTCATTCTAATATACTTAGTTTTAGAACTGATAAGTAAATAGATCATTATAATTGAAAATAATGGAAGTGCAGTGGGTTAGCGCGTTCACACACCCCATCAATTGACGCAGGTTCGTATCCTTGCAAATGTGCCGAAGCTTTCGGTGCATTTGGAGCATTCTTCGAACTTCCAATTTCGAACTTCTTCAGTATTTCCAATCTCTTGTTGATTTTATATTTTCAAACATCAAAAATCAATATTAATTAAAGAAATCCCAAGACCAAACCGGGCTGAAAAGTTGAGGAATGGAACGAAGTTTAAGTTAAAAATAAAATCGAATGGTACAATCATTTTTAACACTCTATTTAAAGTTTGTAAATTCAAAATTTTCAACAAAAAAAATCTAAATATCTTTGATTTTATTTTTTCTATAAAGGCCATATAAAAACAAAAAACATCAAGTTTTGACAATTTTAAAGAAAGTTATATCTAAAAAACTAAAAAAAAATCTTTTTGATCGTGTAATAAAAAAAACCAGGATAGCTATTTTGAGAGGTATATCACAACATTGAGGAAACACAAAAAAAATCAAACTGTCCGAATTGGCGTGGAATGCCGCATACATGTATATTTGTGTAACTGCGTTGAATATGAGCTTACTATTTTTTCTGTTTCTGTTTTTTCATTCTAAGGAAAAAGCAAAGGAATCTAGGCAATACAGCCAAGTCAAAAGTCACTAGGAAACTGCCAATCCTGGAGTCATATACTATGGATAATAGTCTTATGATAATTTCAATGTTCTAGCAAGATGGTGGCTCCCTTGTTAGAACTTTCCATCGAGTTTTTCCGGCATCGCAGAATTCACGATCCGTGTTATTGTATCCTATTCAATTCACTTGTGCATAATAACCGAACTATTTTACGTAAAACTCCGTCAATATTACAATTTACAATTATATTCAAATAACACAAGATTATGAATAAAATATAAAATCCACTACATGGTAGACTAAGGTCCCACCAAAAACTCTAAATATAGTTATTAGTTCTCACGACAACTTGACAGACAATTACCAACAAGCTTCATGGTGTTTAGTTTTGTTTTAGGTGTCAGTGTGCATCGTAAAAATTCACTCTCATCATTTGTCCCAAACGCACCAAAAGAAGTAGAACGTTAACAAAACAAATGAATAACTCCAGACTTGCTTACTTGAGAGCCCCCATCACGCTTAGCGTGTTTACCATCTTTGGCCAGATTATCACTACATCGTACAGATATACACATACAAAAATACACATTTAGTTACTATAAATCAAAAATATCTACTATATTTTACAATTACATTCAGTGCTTTCTGGGTAGGAAATAGAAAGATAGTCGGATATCTCGCTCTAACAAAACTGGTAATTAGTTGTCATTCAACGTAAGCAGATTTTTTGTAATTTCTGACGGCCTCCTCCCCCTGGTCAGCAAAAGTAAGTAATGTTCCTAACCCTCCCCCCATAATTACGTAAACATTTATATAAGTATATTCAAGTTTGTTCTAATTCAGTAAACAAATATTGCTGACGTAATCACCGTCCACTCCCCCCAACCCCTATGTCATCAAAAATAAGCAAATCAAGGACGCCTCCTCCCCCATCAGTGCTTAAGTAATACTCGAATGACCCCTAGGTTGTAAAAATGTGCAAATCTAAACAAATAAATGTATTCTCTTTTGAATTTTCATATTAATTATATCGTGAATTACAATATTTTAATTGCAGAATTTGTTTGTTGAAATTATTAATATTAATGTGCCTTTCATACCTATTGAAACTCGGAGCAATAATTACATACATTATAATACAATCTATTAATCAATCAAACGTATGATGAACTGCAAAATATCAATATTACATGTACACAGGCCTCTATACTGCGGATACAAGCGGAAATTATAAATTTATCTCCTGCCAAAAGTACTGCCTAAAGAAGTCTTCACTTCAATAAAATTGAATTAAATTTACGTCTATTCACCACGTAACAAATTCATATTTAGATGAGACAATACTTCGTACGTACGAATTGGGCATCGTAACAATCGAACCTAGTTTCGTTTGTGCTTTTAAAAACTCAAGTATCAAGTAATGCAGCGGGCGTCGCGGCATCAG
This sequence comes from Antheraea yamamai, assembly GCA_036509395.1. Taxonomy (NCBI): domain Eukaryota; kingdom Metazoa; phylum Arthropoda; class Insecta; order Lepidoptera; family Saturniidae; genus Antheraea; species Antheraea yamamai. The sequence goes on along the minus strand of AP028448.1, from coordinate 6,661,250 downwards.
CTAATGAGCGTGTGGGAGTACGAGGGGGTGAACCGAACACGCGGCGGGGTGCGGGACGGCGGCGGGCGGTAATGGCGCGCGGCGTCGGATGTCGCTGGGGGCGCCGTGCCACGTCGAGCCGCCGATAACAAAATCACTAGAGAATGCACAAGACATGCGAATCGTTGATACGGCATGTAGCAACAACGGCCAGTAAGATAGAAACTTGAATTTGACAAATTAAACAGAATTACTTATTTAAATTATGATATTATACTACTCACGGGCCCGGCGGATGTTAACCCGCCCTGATAATAAAAAAAAACTTGACAAATTACATAATTAAACCTTCCTCCTGAATTACTTTATCTACTGGTGAAAACCTCATGAAAATCCGCTCAGTAGTTTTTGAGTTTATCGCGAACAGACAAAAAGACAGACGTGGTAGAGGACTTTGTTTTATAATATGTAGTGATATTGTTTATTTATTACGTACTAGCCTCTGCCCGCTACTTCGTTCGCGTGGAATAGTTACTTTGGGCTAACACTAACACGCAGCGGATGCTCTCAAGAGGAAAAAAACCCCGATTTTGAAACATTCTTCATTGGTGCTCCGCTCCTATTGGTCTTAGTGTAATGATATATGATATATAGCTATAACCTTCCTCGATAAATGAGCTATATAACACTCAAAGAATTTTTCAAATCGGACCAGTAGTTCCTGAGATTACCCCCTACAACGTCACAACGTCACAAACTCACAAACTTTACCTCTTTATAATATTAATATAGACGTATAGATGTACACGCTTGTTTCAATACAGTTTTCCAATAAGTTATAACTCATACGTCTATAACATAACCAGATGTCTTATTATAGGGTTTGTACAATAATCATGTATTTACAGGACGTTTTTAAGTTATGTTTCTTCGTTCACATAATGTTAGTTTTTATCACATTAACCCTAAGGTTATCAGAAAGTTTAAGGCACTAATGGTTGTGGTATTAACCTTAGCCAATTTTTAAACAATAATAATAATATAAATAATAAAAGTCTACTTCAGATTATATCCATATTCATATATTGTATTGTTAGTATGTATAACAATAACGACTTTTAAGAATAAACTTTCCTTCGCGTTATCTTATCTTTGCCACAAACTGGGAACCTTTGCTCCCGACCAATGTGTTTTCTCTTATATCATCGGATTTTTAAATTGTTACGAGGGACGATATTTATGCAGGCCTGCATGACAACGATGACCTGCGATTGCTTAATCTCTCGGTGATCGCCACTGTTTTGCATTGTATGTATTTAACATAAATCATAACCCCGTGTGTGTATTAAAAAAATGGAATTATTACTCCATTCTAAAGGGAATCATGATAATTATAAATGTCAAAAGAACTGTAGCACAAGAATATATAGATTAAAACGATGTTCAAATGAATAAAGAAATCTCAACTATGAATAACATTTCAATAAATGGAGAGATAATAAAAAGAGAAGAATATATATGAGCGACAGAAAGGTGATTTCTCTAATATATCATTTTTTAATTACGGTATCGGTATTGTTACTGCACTCAGATGCCGCATCAAGCGTTTCGTATATCAATGACACAGCCAATGCCCAAAATATAGTGCGGACGGCGCGCGTCGTAAATCGGTGCACGAAGCTGAGCAGCGCGGCGCGACGCGAGCGGGGGCCTTCGCGCGACCTCGCCTGCCAAACACACCTACATAACCATCTACTATCCACCGCGGGTATATACGTCTACCGAACGACTTCTACAATCGATAGTGTTTCTACGTACTTCACAAAAACAGAACGCATTGTAATAAATACCGCTTGAAAACCAGTCCTTTTTTCAAATTCTAAATAACAAACAAGGAAGAGAATTTTTTTGGCAACCAACCTTCTAGATTATTACTGCCATTATTTAATACGTAATAATATTACGTCTTATGATAATTCCAATGTAACAAGATGGTGACTCTCTTGTTAGAACTTTCCAAGGAGTTTCTGTGAAATATCAGAATTCATGCTCCGCGGTATTATTTCCCATCCACTTCACTTATGCACATTAATCGAACTACGTTACATAAAACACCACCTATATTACAAACTTAGAGTTAAATAACACAGGATAATGAATAAAATATAAAACTCCACTACATGGCAACCTAAGATCCCACCAAAAAACTGCACGAGATCATTTGTTATTGCGATACACTGGCCCGTGGACACTACGCAAAGATATTAGGATATATGTATCCCCGTGTTGTTTCTATACACATCTCACACAGTAATATATATCACCTGACTGCAAGTTGTTAAGATCAGCTTCTATTAAATGTCATACTATATTTAAGCTAACACAAAGCTATTAATGTATTATATTGCAATAGTTGTTACAAAAATAAGTATGATTGCGACTTGTGCATTGAATGATAGGCAACAAAGCTCATATTCTAAATCTATATCTATACTAATATATAAAGCTGAAGAGTTTGTTTGTTTGTTTGGTTGGTTGAACGTGCTAATCTCAGCTATCTATCTCAGCTAAGCTCAGGAACTACTGGTCCGATTTGAAAAAAAAATCGGTTTTAGATAGCTCATTTACCGAGGAAGGCTTTAGGCTATATATCATCACGCTAAGACCAATAGGAGTGGAGCGCCAATAAAGAATGTTTCAAAATCGGGCATATTTTTCGATTTGATTGCTTTCACTGCGTGTTAGCGTTAGTATTATATACGTTGCCATGGTAACGTGGTAAGTTTCTATTGCAACCATTTTCATAGATTATTTTGTGTCCTATTCAAAAAGTTTATTCTACGTTACTTGTTTCCAATTTTTTATTTGCAATCTATTACATATTATAAAAATAAAGTGTGTGTTTGTAAAAATAAATAATAACTTTTTGGTGAATGAATATAGTTACAAATACCAGAAAAATTGTTTTTATATTCGGTCGATATTTTTGTATTATTATATTTTGTCTGTTTGTTTGTTTGTTCCGGGTAATCTCCAAAACGGCTGGACCTATTTTAACGGGAATTTTACTGGCAGATAGCCGAATTATAGCGATTGACATATTCTATTTTATTCGTCTGCGGCTTCGTCCGCATTGCTATTTCCAAAATGGTTGGACCGATTTTCACGGGATATTCACTGGTAGATTTCAGACCTCATAAAAAGTAATTTAGGTTTTTTATTCGTCTTCGGCCGCAGTGGAATAACCGAAATGCTCGAACTGATTTTCACGGGACTTTCACTTGCAGATAACTAACTAATGAGCTATTGTATTTTAAGCTAGCGGGCTGGGCAGACGTTGTCCCGCCCTGATAATAAAAAGAAAACCCTGACAAATTATATCTAAACCTTCCCCACGAACCGTTCTACCTACTGGTGAAAACGGCATAAAAATCCGTTCTGTAGTTTTAGACTTTATCGCGAACAGATAAACAGACAGATCAGAGGACTTCGTTTTACACTATGTAGTGATGAACTGTTACTTGTGCATTCGTTCAATTTAGCGGCCATTTTGTTTTATTTACCGCGTTTGCATCCACATAACTCAGTGATTATAGCAACGTATAAGAATAACACAATTATATAGACAATATGGGTATGCTATATCTATATAATAAAAAAATTAACACATATTGTTCGATAATGTATGGTTTAAAATTTTCATTATTTTCTTATATAGTGTTAGTGAGCACTGAGGCTGGTATACAGTAGGTTAAAGTTCCAGGTATGTTGCTGATGATAAATCCCATCCCATTCGATATACTATTCGTATTCACATATCTAATATACACGTTGTATGTTACAGCTGGCGTGCGTGTCGTAGTTACAAATGTTTTTGAAAAAGTATTTCTGTAATGTACACACCTACTTACTATTTTACATTTCTTTAATACATTAAAAAAAACGCGTGCGGAGCCGCGGGTTACAGCTAGTCTATTATAAAATGCTAAATGTTTGTAGGAAGTAATCATCCGGAACTACTGAACCGTTTCTGTAAATTATTTCACTAATAGGAAGACATAATATTATTTCAAAGTGTTGTAAATATAGCGTGTATACTATTATTTATTGTTGCTAAGTTTTATATTATAACTAATGAGTATAAAGTTTTATGAGATTGCTATCACTATCACTACATATCTATAATATAATATTATAAAGAGGTAAAGTTTGTGACGTTGTGAGTTTGTAACGTTGTAGGGGGTAATCTCAGGAGCTACTGGATCGATTTCTAAATTCTTTCAGTGTTATATAGCTTATTTATCGAGGAAGGTTATAGGCCATATATCATCACGCTAAGACCAATAGGAGCGAAGCACCAAAGGAGAATGTTTCAAAATCGAGGTATTTTTCCCTCTCGAGAGCTTCCGCTCCGCTGCGTATTAACGATAACCCAAAGTAACTATTCCACGCGGACGAAGTCGCGGGCAGAGGCTAGTTATAAAATAAAGTCCTCTGCCACGCCTGTCTATTCGCGATAAACTAAAAAACTACTGAACGGATTTTCATGCGTTTTTCACCAGTACAGAAAGTACTTCATGAGGATAATTTAGGTATACAATTTGTACGTCTTACTACGAACAAATTTCAACCACTCGGCAAACACAATTTCTTATAATAACCTTTAGCACTAAGGTATTAAGCCCTGTACCACAAACATAGAACTAACGGTCAAAAAGTACATCAAGGCACAAAACAATAATTCGCCAATCATAAAAAGTGTATAGCGATGTTGGCTTACAGGTTAGTGTGTTCGAAAACCGCGTAGGTTCGAATCCTTACGAATGAACCGAAGCTTACGATGAAGGAAACCATCGTGATGAAGCGACAGCACCGTGGTTGGGTTTTTTTCTGAGCCCGCCTAGCTAATTACCACGCCCCAGTTGAAAATCTGCCATCAAACAGCCATAGGTGTGTTCCGGCAGCTGCACTAGCGATCTAGTCACTCTAGGTTCTAGTGCGTTTTCACCATTCTGTACCACCTCGTCATATAACATCAGGTAAGATTGCGGTCAAACCTATAAAGAATTTGAAAAAACAAATATCACTGTGTGACACAATTTTTTTAACATCAATAATATTGCTTGTATCGAATTATTTATTCAATTACTAGAAGGCCCGGTGGACGTTGTCCTCCTACCTTGATAATAAAATAATCCTAAAAATTAACCGCAGCGCCACCTACCGGGTACAATTGTGCATCTAAACCGTTCTCGGATCCACACTTGGAACACGCACACAAAATTTCATCAAAATCGGTCCAGCTGTTTAGGAGGAGTTCAGTGACATACACACGTACAGAAGAAATTTATATATAAAAAAGATAAACACAATTGCCTTATGAGTATCTGACGCGTCACATTTCTTGGTTACGTTATCTTTATTACATTTTTTTTTATGTACCCTCATCTATGCTATAATATTATAAAGCCGACAAATTTGTTTGCTTGAACGCGCTAATCTCAAAAACTTATGGTCCGATTTGAACTGATGTTAAGTGATCACCACCGTCCATAGACACTTGCAACACCAGAGGAGTCTTTTTTTTCGAACTGACTACGCTATGGGCCTAGCAAGGTCTTAACAGCTTCACGGACTACTCCAGAGAAGTCGCAAGCGCGTTGCCAGCCTTTTACGAAGAAGGGGAAGTGGGGAAATGCGAAGGGGGAGGGGAGTTGGATATCCGGCGATCTCACTGATCGAACGAAACGCAACAATGCAAGCACTGTTACTTGACGTCGTTGTTTCTGTGGATCGGGTGGTAGTACCCCGGGCGAGCCGACCCATTCATACTGAAACCTGTAATAGCTTCAGCGGGGCTCTAACTCGTACAGAAATATCTTTCAATGTTAGGTAGCTCACTTATCGAGGAAGGCTATATATTATATATCATCACGCTAAGACCAATAAGAGCGGAGCCCCAGTGACGTACGTTTCAAAATCGGGGTTAACGTATGTATTATTTTAAAAATATTTTCACCCTCTACGTAAACGAAGTCGCGAGTTAAAGTTAATGTTAGCCCAAAGTAACTATTACACACGGACGAAGTCGCGGGCAGAAGCTAATTAATAAAACAATAAGAAGAGGTTGCTAAATTGCTTGCATTCCAGGGAGGGTTTAGGAAATATTGTTGTTTTCTTTGTTTGTGGGACAGTACAGACACTAAAACCATTTTAAAGTTAAAGATGGGACAAAAAGAAATGATTTTGTTTGTTGTAAATCAAAATGTTGAATATGAACCACCAATTCCACAAGAAAATGTGATTCTTCCGCCCTTACACATAATACAGATATTTAAAACAATGTTATTGAAAAAAAAATGTTTTGTCACACAGTGTAATTGTCATGTATCGTGTTATATCTATATCATATATCTACATACTGAGAAGTATTTTCAAAGGTTTGTTATCCGAATCACCATATAGGCCTATTATTATTATTATAGCATTCAGTGATGCTAGCAGCGCCTATGTACATATAAACTACCCGCACCCATCTGCATTCTAAAACAGTCCTTAAATATCGATAAGACACCGCGTTGGTCTTGGAATAACATAAAAAGGCAATAGGACGAATCAGGCGACCTCTATACACCGACCACAACAAGTGCGAAAGCACCGAAAACTCAATAAAATAACCGAGACGTCATCTTACCCTATACACAGTAGAAAACCGACGTATTAGTTCTTTTCTGCGTTTTTCATAGGCTAACATATGGCAATAGAACAAGTTTTATAGTTTTTAAATAAATTAAATTATTTCCTTGTCTTTCATGTATCTTCTAACATCCTTTAGCGAGAATATTGAAAAACCAAAATCAACAAATGTTTTTCTTTTTCCTACTTCAGCAAATAAACCTTGCTACTGAAGACTGCAATTGCCAAAAAGGTAGTAAGTTCTTCATGTTTTGAGATTACTTTAATGCTCTACCAAAATGATGATCCCCTTGTTAGAACCTCCTAAGGGCGTTTTGTGAAATCTCAAAACTAATATACCGTTTTATTATTTGTATCTACTTCACTTACGCATAGAATAACCAAGCTACCATTATTAAAAATCATACTATTTGCTAATGTACAGTATTGTTTCTAATAATAAAACGTTAAACAACGAGAAAGCGCTATAACTGCTAGTAACTTAACATATATCACCATATAAAACAAGTATCAAGCACAACATATAATAGATTAGCGGGCCAGCAAAGCGCGGCGCGCCAGACGTTGTCCTGTACGTATAATTTAAAACAACCCTAGAATCACACCGGAGCGTCACCTACGGTATCCATTTGTGAATCTAAACCACCTATAAGGCCAGAGCGTTACCTATCCATTTGTTGACCACCTATACACAAAAAATTTCATCAAAATCGGTCCAACTAAAAAAAAATTGAAACAACTATATTATAATGTCCCTTAGAATAAATAGTCAACACAATAAGAATACAAGTCAGCAATTAAACAAAATATAAGTATATCAATTTCATAATGCAAGTAAAGAGTCCTACTATTGGCTTACAGAGCCACAGTGTTTGTTTATCTTATGAAGCAAAACAGGACGACGTCGCGTCGTTATAGACATTTAAACAGGTAAAAAATATTCATATCAAAATAATATACATATATTAGTAACTATAGACTATAGGATAAATTAGTTCTGTGTGAATTGTGTTTCTAAACAAGTTTTTATATATTGAATAACTATATCTTACCGTTGAGGGTTTTGAAACAATTAGAATAAGATTCATTTTTGAAAAATTCAAGGTACTACTAAAAAAGCAATTTATATCAACGTCAAAAGTTCCTTATACTATTTCTTATTAAAAATATATAAATAATATTTTTGTAGCTCTGTAGATGATCTCCTTAGGCCACAAAACGAGCTAATAATACGTAATAATAAGTATTTAATAATAACTCTATACCAAACACTACAACTAATGTTTAGTTTGGTTGACATAAATTACGGTGCGTGATCTATGATGTGTTTGATGCATATCCAGTATTTACACATTTTGATTCTAAATTTTATAGTCTCTATTAAGATTTCAATTTTAATTGATTAAGAAAGAATAAATACGCAACACGATAATAGTATATCCATTGAAATAAATTCGATATGTTTCATTAGGTCGCGACGGTGATATCAATGAGATGAAATCAAAATTGTCAACGTTACGATGCAGTACACAAATGCCACGAAACATGCGTATTACAATAAGAACTCTTTCTTTTAATTTACATTTGACACAGTTTTTCATTAGTTCATAATACCGTCTCTATAAATGTCGAATGCGAGTCAGGAACGAGTAATTAGTTGACAACTATTACGTACTTTGTAGACGGTCCCTAGACGTTATTACGCGTCGTCAAAGTTCCGTAGTTATAAAAGTTGCGGAACGCGACGATTGTGGGAACAAGCTTTACTCGACTCAACTTTTTAAAGTTCGAAACCAGGAATGGCGATTTTAGAATCGCGTGTGCGATGTGACGATAAATAATTAATTTGTGTGAATATCGCGGGGGATAGGTGGGCTGTTTACGGCTCGAAGGAGGCGGCAAGATGGCGGGGGCGAGTGCGGTTCGCGGATACGAGGGCGGCGGGGCGGGGGGGTGAGCCGCGACGAACGGACACAAAGGAGAGGAGCGGCCGGTCGCGGACGCGGGCCGCGGGCCGGGCGGCCTTATCACCGTGGGCACACAGTCGGCTCGCGCGTCTCGCGACGCACGTTCTCCCGTAACGCCGCGAATCCTCCGCGTAGTGACTTGTGAACAACTGATCAGTGAAACTAGTGACACGTGCCGCGCATTGCGCATCCGAGCTATATTTTTATTGGTTGGAGCCCTCCATTCACGGAACGTTTATAATAATACAAGCAATAACGGCTGGCCTGTCAAAAATTGTAAACAAAACGCACGTGCCGACTCGCAAGTAAGTTTACTAAAAACTTTTTATTCGCTAACTTGTGGTTTTTTTTTCTTTTATTATACGCCAAAGTTTGCAGTTTCATAATTGAAAATTTTGCCCAGTAACTTTACATTTTTGCTGCTATAACAATATTATTTTCATTCAAATGAATGTAGTTTCCCCGCAACTCTTTATTCATTTGTAACTGTAAAGTTCTGCAATTACACAATCGTAATTTTACGGGTTTTATTATAAAATATTAAGATTCTGTGAATTGACTGAGGTTGGGTACGGTAGAACTAATATGTACTTTTGGGAACCTAAGAACCTCCATTAAATAAAGTGATTTTCTTAACAGATATTATTGTCGCGGAATACCTGCATTGTAAAGAAATTTTGTTGCAAATATAACTTTTTTTTCATACATAATTCTGTTACCTTTCCAAAGAAATATTATTAAGAAATCATAAATTAATTATTAAACATGAAATCATATGAAAATCATAAAATACAGTTACTAAATTTTCACTTCGCATCCTTTGAAATCGGACTTCCTTTATTTTATTTCAAAAAATATTATTTGTTTATCTCCTTTAAATAATATGTTTATAAAGTAAACAATCACATATCTAAAACCAAGTGAAAAAACGTTCGGGCTCTGCCATCTATCGGTGACCGAGTGAATGCGCCGCAACCGCTTGCAAGGTCACCGTGTCAACGACCCGACAACTTTTGCCGCCTACTGTTGTCGTAGGTCATAATTTTATGTCTTCTTTTTGTTTATCTTTTTCGTAACTTTATTGCTTTCCGCATTATTATTCTTTTTTATTTGCAGATTTGTGTTGTCAGTATCGTAATGTTTTATATTAGCCTAATTATAATATACTGTTATGTATGTACTACCTTACTGTGATATAGGGTTTTATTTAAATTGTTATTGCGTATATTAGGAATGTACTTATTTCTATTAAAGACAAAATTGATATTTTGATCTATTTTTTAATAAGATGCTAATCGATTTAATATTACGATAATTGTTATATAGGTTTACATATATGCAATGATATTTAATATTATAATAATATAGTGTCATTGTATCATTGACTTGCTAAATATTGTATTTGACAATCGTGCGTACTTAATACCGGTTAACTTATGATTGATATACGAACCTTTATTTACTTTTGTATTGGACATATTAAAAGTTTTAGTGTAAGCATAGGTGAAAATGAAATTACATTAAAAGTAATGTAATGTCACTTCGATTTATGTATTTATAATCACGCCACATAAAACATTGGTTATGAGATTTATTTGAAGAACTTACAGTTTTCACTTATTACTTTAGCGTTACATCAATACTTTATGTTGTTTCAGAAAGCGAGGGGCCAAAATGGCTACCAAGGGCAAGCGTCCAATGCGCGCACTGACACCCGGTGACAAAATTGAAGCCATACAGCGAGTAAACGACGGTGAATCCAAAGCTTCGGTTGCACGGGACATCGGAGTTCCCGAATCCACGCTCCGCGGCTGGTGCAAGAACGAGGACAAGCTCCGCTATATGACTTCACGGCTCTCTTCCCCAGACACCGATAAGAGCAATGATGGTGAGCCCCCAGAAAAGCGTGCGCGTACGGTCTCTCCTGTGGCTCCATCCCCTCCTGCACCTTCAGGCCTAGATCTGACTGCTCCCACGACTGTCTCTAACAACATTCAACTAACTACGCCTCCTATCGATACACCAGTAGAGCTCACTACCAAGCGCAGCGAACCTTCTCCCACACAAATCCCTCCAAGAGAACGACGACCAGATCCGGGTGCCAGCGTCTCAATGAGCGCCATTAGCCCATTGTCAGGCCTCGGACATCTACCCGGTCTATCACACTCTCACCTTGGTCTCAGCTTCAATGAAATAGCCACAAATTTAACACTCCTCGCACAGTTGAACCCGGGTCTCTCAGCGCTATCAGCTCAGCCATCTAGTCTGCTTCGATCCGTGCGTTCTCCTAAACCGGCTCACAATGGCGTACTTAATTTAAATGAAAGCAAGCACCGCAGTAAACAACACCATTCAGATCCATACCGTCACACGTCTTCGAAATCAAGTCATCACGTATCGGGGACATCGTCAGCTAGCCAACCAGTAGACGATACGCTATGGTATTGGCTGAAAACTCAACAAGCCATGCTGGACCTTACAGCTCAGACGAACGTGACACACCCTTTACAACTCGGTAAGACGAGCGACTCCAACGTCTTGCCGAAACCAATAGCGGCCGCTGCTCCTATCAACCCGCACCTCGACTATAACAGAAACACGTGGCTCTGGCAGTATTACAAACAGTTCGGCGGCGCTATGCCTCTCCCAGAAGACAGACATAAATCAGCAGCACAAGTGCCAAAAGATAAAACCGCAGAGAATATACTTTACTCGCAACTCACTAGAGGAAAAATGGAAGAAGACAAGGGGACGACACCGAATACCGAAAGGCTTCACTCTCGTGGCGACGAAAACCGAGGAACGAGAAACGAAGAGCCACGCGTCGCCCAACCTGCGGCCAGTCCCGAAATCATAGTGGAAAATAAGGAATCGACAGCGGACCGCGGACTTGATTCAGCGAGAAGTCAAACAAAGGCGCGGACAGTACTCGATAATCTGCTTTTCAGTAACACGAGCCCGACGACGACAAGCAAAGAAACTAGGTACGAGAACGTGATAAACGGGGAATGGGAAGCCGGTGCAGCGGAGGCGCTCGAGCACGGCGATAAGTTCCTGTCATGGCTGGAGGCGAGCGGAGACCCGAGCGTGACGCGCATGCACGTGCATCAACTGCGCGCCCTGTTGCACAACCTGCGATCGCGCCGCGCTCCTCCAGCACCGCCCGCGCACGCGGACACACTCGACCACAACGCTCGACGCAAATAGACGCGCGAATCCACGTTCGCTCCTTACAGGGAATAATTCAATTATGTATATAGAGTTACGTCGTCGCTAGTAAGCGTTCACTTGTGATATGTGTAGCCAAATTTGCGTACCTTGTTTCTTTGTTCTAAAAGAAAAGCTATGCATTATTTTTCTTTAGATGTAAGTCTTGAAGCGTAAACTCCGACACTGTTCCGCAGTGCCCGGTCGTCAACGGGATCAGTTCCTGTTCTTTGATTTGTTAAATAGCATACTTTATTATATAAAATGTTACATTTGCAGTACCTATATGGTTTACAATGAGCACAGAAACTTCAAACTGGAAGTGGATAGGTTAGTTAGTACCGCTGTATGTTGCCATTCGACGATTACATTCCTAGTTGTACCCTTAATAAATAGATGATAGTTAACCCGTATGTTCTACCTCAAGTCAATACTATGCTAAGTCACGAGGTCCTTTCAAGCAGGATAGTGTTGTGTCGCACGCTGACCCATACCAAATATTGAAAGGATACGATAGCAATGTTGTGCCAATCGTACGAACAAGGTAATTTGTTAAGATATAGATAAAACTCTATGCGTTAGCTAGGCGCTCGTTGTACAATTGTTTTCTATTGCTCAGTATTTTATATAAATTGTAGATAATACCTATCATATGTCTCGACTCGGAATTGTATTATACGTTATAGTTAACAGTTAAGTACACTGTGATCAAAATTATAAATTATTGAGAGATTATTAATATTGTAAGTACATTCCTAATGAATAGAGTGTATTTTAACGTTGAAGATTGTCCAATTGTGTTAGATATAAGTGCGGTTCGATGAGATACGGTAAAATTAATTCTCACTATAAACAAATTACATCTCTTTGATGATGAAAACGAATATTTATTTGCATTTCGAGTTTATATAATTTGACAACATAAAAAGATAATATTTTGTACAAAATTAATATTTGGATTTATAAAATAAGTACCCTTTAATCATGGATTGTGATCTCGACCACGTTTTAAATGATTAAATTTCAATTGAATCTTTACTTTGTGTTTTATTGAAATTTTATTTAATATAGTTTGATCTATGAATGATATATGAATACATATATAGCGTTAAACGCACCTTGCTCTTGAAACATATTCTTTTAATAAGTTCGACGAGTGTGTTTAACGTCAACACTGTTATAAGAGTTGAACCAACTCAAGAGTAACAAACTGCTATAAGTGACCTACTCATTTCCTACTTTATAACAAAAATAAATAGTTAGCGACTAAAAAAGTTACGTCAAGTTTCACATAAAAAAGCATTATTTAAAATTCAGTATAAACAGCTAGTAGGCAATTTTACGAAACACAATTTTTCATGGGCAGAAAATAGTGAATAGATCAAGTAAATATTCATTGCGAACCAAAGATATACAGCATTGTCGTTCTATTAAAAAAGATTTATCATTGGGATCACTAATACTTAGAACTGAGTTAACGTACCTCAGATACTATTGCGTGTTGCCAAACATACTCCACACAAAAAACGAGGCAGCTCGTAAACTGCTTCGTGCTAGTAATGTATGGCACAATAGTACCTTACACATGTTCTACCACTCTATATCCAAGGATCCAATTACTATATTGCTAAATAATACATAATCAGATGACACCCATTGAACTTTAAAATATCAGTACGAAATAATACAAACTCACGTGTAACATTGGTTTACGGAGAGGCTCGTAGTCAAAATAATCGGACACGAGAGATGCCAAGCCTTGCCACGTGTTAGTGTTTGCGAAGCTTAGTTTAGTAGGCCTTATCGTCGTACATACCATTTTCTAAAACAATTTTCAAATTATTAGCTTGATAAAAATGCTCGTAAAATTTCTGAACTGTGTGAATTTTTACATTTAAGCATAAGTGCAGTTGAAACTGTACTACGAAATGAACCATTTATTGAAATTAAAAAAAACATGTAGTTACGTTGTCATACGGAGTAGCTAACAGTATTTAATAATTATTGTTTTTCGAGACAGCTTCCTAATCCAATGAATATTCACAAGAATTAATACCAATAAAGAGTAGAAATGATATCTACTAGCCTGACTAGTAGCGCCATCTTTTGTATATAATTTAAACTAAAAACTTTTATTTACCTGGTTTCCACATTCATTAGGCGCTTGTAATAATAAAGGTTTTCGAAAGTTGTAATGAAATTTAAACTGGCGTCTGAAATTCTCCGCATACGCTAGTAGCAAACGTTCTTTTGAGTTATTTGTGTAGTAACTTTTGGGGAAGCTGGTTCTTGTTTCAAACACTGGTTCAGTAATATCTGGCCAACAAAGATTTATCACGCCTAGTTCATAGATGGCGTTTTCCAGAGAAGGTATTGATAAATTTTCAAGAATGGTTTTGTGACCAAATATTTTGGGCGGAATTTCCTCAAATTCATTTTCTTCATGTGGGCGATCAAAAATTGAACTCACAATATTTTCGTTAACTTCCAATAAAGTATCAAGTGGTTCCAATTCAGATTTTTTTTCAACGGAAATTGATTGTGATTGTTTTGAAACACTCATGTCCAACTTTTTGTTAATCAAGTCTAAATAACGACAAATATGAAAACCTAAATTACAAGGACATAATAAAATATTTGCAAATATTTTAGAAAAAGTTGACGTTTCAGTAGTTTCAGCTTTTTAGTTACTATGCAACGTCTAAATTATTGAAATCAAACACGAAGACAAAAACGCTTATAGCAATTTTAAGCAACAAGAAAACGCAGTATCGCTAACTCTTATGAAACATAGTGTTATAAAAATAATAAATTAATATTTTTAATAAAAAAATAACTCCTTTTTATTAATTATTTCTTTCTTTAAAATATATAAAAATCATTTTCAGAAATATATGTTTTGTCAAATTATATGTAATCAATCCTTTTAAATAAACCTTGCAACATTGATTACAGCTGGCTGTCAGACTGACATATGATTACGACATTGAACACCGTGCCAAAATTGCCACTTTATAATCTTTTACCTATGTTTGGAGATAATGTATACCGTTGAATATTCAAACACAATTAACTTTTAATCAGTTTATTCTTAAGAGTTGAAGGTCTACTCAAGATCGGTTGTTAATTTGAACAATAGTTCCTATATTATTGGTTCTAGTTATATGTTCAAGTCATTTCATTTTTATGTGTAAGAAACTCAAATCTGCCAGGGGTTTCATTTTAGGGACATTTTATATTATTAGTTGGTATCCTCTACAGGTTAACATCAGACCAGAGTGTATAAGATCGGAAAATCATCAAAGTTCATTGGTCAAGCTAACGTTTTAGACTAAATAGTGGTATCTATTCTAAATGGAACGATATATTATTTTTCCACATAATTGAAATCATTTTGATGTATAGACAATTGAAATTATTCTGAGGATATAGTAATTGAATAGTTGGCACAAAAGAATATATCTGTGTAGACATAAAATAATATAATAAAATAAACCTTATCTAATTTAAGTAGCAAAGGTCTTTGTGGTACATTGCACAAGGTATTTATGCAATATGGGGAATAAATCTTCTTTGTTATTGAGAGAAGAAGAAATTGCGCAAATACAAGAGGAAACTGGTTGTAAGTACCTTTAATATTCAGACTTATAACAACTAAAAAGTGAAATAAAACAAATTATATGTAAAAAATACGTACAAAACATAATTAAACTGAATTTTTTGTACTTATTTGAGCATTAAAAATAGTTATTGTATGAATATATATATGTAATATTTATTGATTTATTTTTTAAGTTTAACTTTCGTAATGTATTATTATTCGTTTTCATTAATCTCTTGGTGTAAGTATCTTTCCGATTACAAAACTCTATATTCTAAATATATATTATGAAGAAACAAACAGTTGTGTATCATACTCAATGTGTAATCTTGATATGTAGATAAACACTGCAGACTGTAGGACCATGTTCCTGACTGTAGTTCTATTAGATTACTTCTAAGGACTGAATTGCAACGTTTCATCTGCCAGTTTATGTAGCCAATGGTGATGTTAAGTACTACTCAGTTGAACCTTGAACTACTTCTACCACTCTTGTATACACAAGGCTACTTTGTCAACTCTTCATATAGACGATGTCTATTTCGCACACAATATTGCTTCTAAAATTTCGTTTTCATTTGTTGTAGAAACCAATTATTATTTTTTATTGATATTATGTTTCTAAAGGTAAATTACAGTCATATATATTTTGTAACTAACCATTGTGATGCAACAACCCAAAGTGTATCTCAGTTTTTACTAGTAGGTCTCTATACAGTGCACCATCTGTTAAATCACGCAAATGAACATAAATAAAGCATGTAATATAAAATGACCTATATTTTGTTTAGTTATAATTATAGATTTGGTAACCTATAATTTGGTTGTGAATTGGGAATTTTTAATGTGTAAATATGACATTTTTTTTTTCTAATTCTATTGGATTATTAGTAATTAATCTCAACTGTAATTAAATGACAATCTGGGTTAGATAAAAAAGTATTGGATTCTTAAGTGCATTTACTGAAACTCATCTATAGGTACTAAATTCAGCACAACTTGAGAGTGGTATGTGGGTAGGGAAGCTTAGAAAAATCCCTTCTATGGTGTTACGGTTGCATCACTATATTTTTCCTTCAACCAAAAGTCTGGGTTTTTGTAGAGATTTGAATTTATGCAGAGTGATGTGGTGTACAAGCACTCTACCCTAAACCATTATTTCTTGAGAAATATAATAGTTTAAAAATGTCATTCAAGTAGACTACAGATGAAGAAGTGTAGTACTATTATTGATAATAAAGTGAAAAACATATTCTACTACCCATCATTTAGCAGTTATGCATCCTAGCATGCAGTTAGCAGATCAAACTATAATTGCGACATGTTAGTTATATGACTATGAAAACACGTATTGTTTTTCAGTTACACCCAATCAAATCGAAAGGCTCTACTCCCGATTTACATCATTGGATAAGAATGACTGTGGCACTCTCTCCCGTGAGGACTTTCTTCGTATCCCTGAACTTGCAATCAATCCATTGAGTGAACGTATAGTCCACTCATTCTTTGCCGAGAGCCATGATGACAGAGTCAACTTTCTGCAGTTTATGAGAGTACTGGCACACTTCAGACCCATCAGGAAAAACAGAGAGAATAAACTGAACAGTAGGGAAGAAAAATTAAGATGTGAGTTTAATTTTTTAGTTGCTTATGAAAATAAAAAACATTGAAGCGTTTGTTTGTATTGGAAAAAAAAACAGCTTAAGAGGATAAAATAGTATTTATGGCGCTTACAATAAAAAAATCTGTATGTTTGTTATCCACAAATCTTTAAAATGGTTAGACCAATTTTGATGGAGCCTTTACTAGCAGATTGCCAGATTGTTGATATTATAGAAGTAACTCAAGCCTACAAGTTTTATCTAAGGTGTGGTGACAAAAATACTAAAGCAATTAGGGCACTATCAACACTGATTGATATATTTTATATTGCATGTAGCACTGTAGTACAATAATTTTAAACTTAAGCCTTTTTTCATTATACTGTACATGTTCTGTTAATATAGCCTCTAAAAGGTGTGTACGTATTGTTTTCAGTTGCATTTTCGATGTACGATTTAGATAGCGATGGTAAGATTTCAAGAGATGAGCTTCTGGCTATACTTCACATGATGGTTGGGGCGAACATCAGGTAATATTTATAGGCTTTATGAAATTATATATTACTAGCTGTGCCTACGATTTTGTCCGCATGGAACGTTATGTAAAAACTCTGGTTAATAAAGTCATCTGAATGTATTAGGTCCATTTACTCATTATCTACTTTCCTCTCGTACTTACGCCGCGACGTTATTCAAATTACAATAACTTTTGATAGAGTGGACCGATTTTAATGAAATAAAGACTAAGTTATTTTCGAAGATATGCTTTACGATTTTCTTTGTGTGGTTTTATTGTAAACCCAGTAATTTAGCAATGATGTGTGTTCATACAAACAGACAGACAGACATTTCTAAAAATGATTGAAATATATTTTATTACTTATTCCTAGACACCTGGAACAATTTTTTTCACGAAAATCGAAAAAAGACAGACATTAGATTTACATTCTTATTATATGTATAAATAACGATGTTTAATATCAATAAGATCACATTTTTTATCTTATAGTTTCATTGTTTATAATAGGTTGCTTATTAGAAACATCTGTTGTTCATGGGCTTGATTTGAAGGTTGGAAAACTATGGGATACAGAGATCTGCTTCTCCTAAACAATTATGAATGTTAAATGTATGAATAATTATATGAAATTCTCTGCTATGTTAACATTTTCTTCATCTGGGGTTTCCGGGAGGCCCAATGCTAATGTATTTATCTTCTTATAGTTTTTGTTTTGTTTCTTCTATCTCCTTTTCATCCGACCCTGTTATTGTTGTCGATCCAGGATCAATATTTGCCTTTGAACTATGACCATAATCTATTAATGATCTATTTTAAGATAACAAAGTACTTATGTTGGAATGTACTGTATTTATTTTAGGGTTGTGCAAATAAGGCTCAAATCGAATCGAATATTTAGAATATTTTTAAATAAGGAAGAATCATCATCAAAATAATCATTCAAATTAAAAAAAAAGTTGTTAACATCGAAAAAACAATTATTATTTAAAAATCAAGATTTAAACGCTCTTGAAAAAGTTTTTTAATTTACTATGTAATTCAATACCCTTTTTTTTTTCCCTAATTTTTTACTTTAAAATAATAAATGTCAATTAAAAATAATATAAAAATATATAAATACAGAGTAAATTCTTTAAACCAAAACGTGGACCTAACTTACAGACATCTAAATCACGAAGGTATTTCTTCGTAATAAAAAAATAGTTGTTGCGCTATAAAGAGTATATCAATGTAGTTTAGGTAATCCTACTTTCACGTTTTAGGGAATTTTTCGCAACGAATGACGTCATAAAGAATTTCTACTATGTTCAGGTCATTGTCAGAAATAATTTTATTTTTCATGATTTCAAAAAATCAAATATCAAAATAATTTATTCTATTTAGACCCAAAGAAGGCACTTATGAACGTCAAACTGGCTCGGAAAACAACCCAGTCATAAAGAAGAATCGGCAAGGAACTCGATCGGGTTTATCTGTTTAACTTACATATTATATTTTTTTGAAACGACATTACTTTCGGTCCCAAAGCAAACTTTTGTTGAAAATATGTTAAAAAAAAAACCTAAAAACATGAACCGTTAATATTATCTCTATACTCTGCCAGAGCGTGAGAAGATGTCCCATATGAAATACACGTAAACTTTGATATTTTTTGTCTTAATTTTTATAACTCGGCGGCACTTTATGCTATCAAATCGTTCGAACTCAGGAATTACATATTTCTAACATAATTTCGCTTTAGGACCGAATAAAAAAGAAGCAGCCTAATACATTTATTTAAAATACATTAACGTTACACTAGTTTGTAATGGATTCACAGAGATAAGTGTCAATTCCAGACATCACCATCGTTCAAATATTGATCCACCCTAATAGCCTTTTCACACCAAAACCCACTCGACAGTGAGCTTAAACTTACAGTTCTCCAATCTTTTGTAAATTACCTTTCTTCTTCTTCATGGGGATATCCGTAACATCCATGGGCAGATGAGGATGGATATGCCCGAGTCTGAAGGACTAAAACCCCATGGTGCCTTATACCTTTTGGCTGGGGGAGCAGGGCCTGCCTAATTGGCACTACGTCTGCTCCACCGACAGGTGTTATCCCCTCGTAAGGATCCCCGACTGCGGTCTTAGGGGTCAAGATGATAGACCCCTCAAAGGGGAGTAGGTGTTAGAGCCCCTGATGAACTATGGGAGTGACAACGGCACAATGCGCCTCCACCACATGTGCCTGTGCTGTTTAACTGTTCGGGCCCCGTCCACGGCGGCCTGAGGTCATCGCCTACCCGTTGCCGCCGTGTGGATCGTCAGCCGTGGGAGGGGAGCCTGTAAAATACCTTCCTAGCGTATTATCCGTGGGTTTTTTAAGTTTTATGAAATTAAATAACTCTATATTACAATTTCCAGCGAAGAACAACTAACCAGCATCGCAGAGCGCACAATCCTCGAAGCTGACACAAACAACGATCAAATGATATCGTTTGAAGAATTTTGCGGCGCCTTAGAAAGGACAGACGTGGAGCAGAAGATGTCTATACGGTTCCTGAATTGACAGCCAAACTCTTGAACCACGTATATTAAGTACATACTTACTGTGTTACTTGTGGTTATAATCTATGGGCTTTTCACTAAGAAATAATTTTTATATTTGAAATTGGATCAGTTTATAGTGACATTGGTTTTTTTTTGACAACCTATCTTCTAGTAGATTATTGTTGCGATCATTTCAATAAACTATTGGCTGTCTTGTTAGAATTTTTCAAGGAGTTTTTGTAGACAGAATCCATCCTCCGTGGTATTATTTCCCATCCACTTCATTTTAACACAACGAGCAAAGTATATTAAGTGAAACACCACAAATATTACAAAATATAAAGCCAAATAACTATACAAAATTCACTAGATGATATTCCAAAATTCCGCCAAAAATTCCCGTCAGTTAGTTATATTAGACTTTTAACCGTTCTGACGTTAAAAGTTCACACTTTATCTGGCAATATAGTGTACTATAGTGGGTAATATAGTGTACAATTGATTTTAAAAAATCTATATACCATATTATATATCCTGTGATACATATATTTTTAATCCGTATATATACGTATGTTTATGTTTAATTCATCAGAATACATTTGGATCATAAGAAAATAATACATTGTTTATATTTTGTGTAAGTATGTGAATATAAATAAGTATTATTTATTGAAGCAAATATTGAAAAAAATCCTTTAGCATAATTGACATAACTTTGACTTAGTAAAATTATGATTTAAAATATGTAGAAGTAGTAAAAAACTAAATCTAGATTCAGTACGCGTAAATATGGCCTTGTGCTCATACATAGATTCAGCCATAAAATAAAATACATACCATAAATACATTCGGTCATGCAGAGATCATTTATTATAAGCTCATAATTATTTAATAGCATATTTGAATATAAATATATAATTAAAATTTTATGGGTATACATATTTATTTTACTTACACTGACTTGTGCGTGAATGTACTTTTTAAATTTAATTTCACCATTATTGGTTACCCCGTATGAAAAACTGTAATGGTATGTAGTCTAGATACTTACTCGGGTTCAAGGTATATATGCAGTATGCACAGATTAAACGGTATTATAAATTTTCTCTTTATACGAGTACTAGCGGGCCCGGCAGACGTTGTCCCGCCCTGATTATGAAAAAATCCTTGACAAATTATATACTAAAACGTTCCTCATCAATCTTTCTATCCACCGGTGAAACCGCATGAAAATCAGTTCGGTAGTTTTTGAGTTTATCGCGAACAGACAGACACGTTAGGGGACTTTGTTTTTTACTATGTAATGATATACGCGATGTTTATAGATAATTCTAGATTTTTCGATATATTTTAGTGTTCGGAAATACAGCATTTTCTGTACGCATTCTAGAACATTCCGGATAAAAGCATGTAACTAATTCTCGTTTATGATTTGAAATTCGATCGTTTCATTTGGGCTTACTTGGTGTCTCCGAAAATAATCTTTATACACGTATATAATTCGGAAATATTGCATAATCTAAGCGTTGTTTATAAAATAGTATATTGAGAGTTAAACATTTATAAATACATCATTTTACCGATGGGGGAAAGTAGACTGTAAGTCTTCACCAAAAGTTTTGAGCGCTCTGAATATTTTTAATTGCACAGAACACAATTTTAGATTCCTATATTTTAACTTAATCTTGTATTAAGCACACAGCTATATTCAGAGGCCAAAAAGATTGGCGATGACTGTACAGTTAATAAATTATCAGAGATGAATATGGAATTCATGTTTGGTCTAAAATATATTTTTAATGATTGTGTATTCAGATTTATTAATGTGATAAACGTTAGCTTGGTGTATAATATTAAAAAGTTTTTATAATAATTTGAAATATTTTGCGAGTTTTAACCCTATAAATGCCTTGTGTGGTCCATAAACAATCAAAGTAATTTGAACTCGATTAAAGTTTTTAAACCACTCTTATTTTGATGTAACGTCTACTTATCCGTAGAAAATTCGAGAATAAATAATTCCAGTAAGTGAGACACCTAAATGGAATATATTTATTACTTACTATTTTAAAGAAAGTGTAACATTTAGAGCGAAACCAGCATGTTGCCACAATAAAAATGACATGACAAATATATATTAAAAAAAAATCAAATATAGTGTTAACTATAATGTTGTTTGTTATAACGAAAAACTTTTTATAACTTACAAATAAGTTCAATTTGGTTGGTTTACCACAAAACCATTTATTTGTTCTCTTCTGTCCGTATAACGAAAACTCTTTAACGAAAAAAAAAAATTCGGTCTCTTGAAATTCGTTATAAAGAGTTTACACTGTTAGTAGTCCGGTGAAGCTGTTAAGACCTTGCTAGGTCATTAGTGTAGTCAGTTCGAAAAAAATAAAAAAAAGTTTACGCTGTATGTGAGAAAATTAATCTTTGGTACCTTGTAAGTGTAAAAAACTATACATATATAAAAATAACAAATATTACCCCAATTTTTTTTCAAATTACAATATTTATGTATTTTGAGTTAATGTTTTATTTCTAATTTCGTACAAAACTGAATTGTTAAAATATTCTGAACATCTTCATTACGTTAATATTACTTAGACGGGAACTATATATTATTTATAAATATATTATATGGGCTTAGAATTATGTAGTTATTTATTGCGGTTTCTATGTAGATAAATAAATAAATTTAGAATATTTTAGTATAATTGGTCTTATTTCGATTTTTCCGTTTTATTGGTTGAAATAACGCAGATATAAGATAGAGGAATAGTATAATCTGTGGAAACATCAATCCTACACCCATTTCTGTCCCAAAGCAGCAATATTCCTGATTACGTATTTTCCAATAGCAAAAATCTATAAACATTTTTTTAATATGAACGAATTTGTCATTTACTAAATGTTAAATTCACGTAATAATCAAAATCAAATACTCTTTATTCAATTTAGGCCCTGAGAAGGCACTTATAAATGTCAAAACTACCACCGGTTCAGAAAACAACCCAGTCATAGAGAAGAACCGTCAAGAGAATCGATCTGGTTTATCTTTTCATAATATATAACATATTTTTTGATGATTACAACATAATAGACATATAAAGCTACATCCGTTTTTGGTGGACGCACAGAGAAAGGTGTCACTTCCAGACGTGCCATCGTTCACATATTGATCCAACCTGTAATAGCCTTTATGTATTACTAGCGGCCCACTCCGGCTTCGCACGAGTATAAAATATATAGCCTATGTCATTCACTGAAAAAATGATTAAAATCGATCCAGTAGTTTTGATTTATTCATTACTGCCTATGGCCCGCCTGCGTTTGTTGCAATGTAAGCGGAAAAAATATAATTATTTACAACATCACATTAGAAACCTCAAAAATAACAGTATTTCTCCACTATGTAATGGATGTTAGTATAGATATAAACCTTCCTCTTCAATCACTCTATCTATTAAAAAAAAACAGATCAAAATCCGTTGCGTAGTTTTAAAGATTTAAGCATACATAGGGATATAGGGACAGAGAAAGCGACTTTGTTTTATACTATGTAGTGAACACCCGCTTGACATATCACTTGAACTTACTATCTGGCAAATCGGTAATGTGTTCTGGGACTTTGTTATAAAATCTAACACTATTACCTAAAAAACTGTTACTGTTCTTAGTGAGCCTGAAACATGGAGTGACCAGTTTATTATTGTTTCTAGTATTTACATTATGTCGGCCTTTTACTAAATCCACATTATCTAAGTTTTTGCGAACGTACATCAAATTCTCAAGAATATATAATCGGAGGGCAGAGTTAAAATACGGAATTCCTGAAACTTAGTCCTTAATGATTCGCGAGACTCCAAATTATAGATTGCTCGAACTGCCCGTTTTTGTAGTAGGAATATGGTATCCACCTCAGCTGCTACCCCCCACAAAAAACGAATTATTGATTAAGATTGCTCAATTTTGAGCAGCGACGGCAAGTGGCTTGTCTCTCAGTGTTTTTTGGGTTACACTTTGGAGAGTGTACACTAGAATCACATGATATGATTCCAATGTCCCCATTCCGTCAGGGGACGACTAGAGGCCGTGAGGGCTTCCACCCTTATGTGGTTGATATTCCCGAGATTCGTACAAAGCGATTTGTTTCCACATTTATTATACGTACGGCTAAGGTGTGGAATTCACTCCCGGCGTCTGTCTTCCCGTTATCATATACGTTGGGAGTGTTCAAGAGTAGAGTAAACAGGAATCTAGCAGGTAAGTGCGATCCATCGTCGGCCTCATCCTCATTGACCATCAGGTAAGATTGTAGCAAGCACGTGATTGTAAAAAATAAATAAAAAAAAGATCAAACGACCAAACATATCTTATTTTTAAATATATGAAACAGGGTCATCTGTCTGGCTGATGAAATATAATTTTGTAATAGTTATCTGAATAGCATATTCAATATTCAAGCATTTATATATAAGTGAAGTTCATTCATGTTTCTCTGCGCCTTAAGGCATCTAGCAAAAGTGGTCAGTGACGTATCTGGTGATACTAGATACTATTTTTTAGAGTGGTATTTTACAAAATATGTATAAAATTTTGCCGTTTAAATTTACATAAAGTAACTGTAGCAACCCTAAAAACTTATATATAGTTTAGGGTTAGTATAGCGTACACAGTACATAGTCGCTATGTATAAGTAAATTTAACAATGAGTGGATTACAATAAATATTGATTAGTAAGGAAGTAAGTAAGGGATATTACAATAGCAACTTTTATTTTTAGTTACCTTTCCCACCTGGTACCTGTACATTTGTCACAAACTCAACTCTGTGAGTGCGCAAGCGTTCTAAATACATGAAACACTACTCAGAACGTAAAGGTTTCATATATATAAAAATAAACTGTCTGACCACTCTGGGATCTTGGACTATTAGATCTAAAGTTTAGCAAAGCAACGAGTGTCACGTCACCACTGTATGCGTTCCACCAAAGTCATATTTAGTATTTTTTTAATACTGGAACCTATTATTAAAAATCTAATAATTCCTTTCTTATCCTTCTATAATTTTCATTGTAAAATATATTTAAGGCTCGTTTTGATTCTACTGATTAGGTTAGTTTTGACTTTACCTAATTCACATTCAGTCAGGACCATACGCATGCTGTCAAATAAAACAACAAGTTTAAAATCCACATACAGTTCCATAAACAATTTTATTACATATTATAATGTACATTACTGTTTCTTAGAAAATATAACTTATTATTATTAAAAAAAAATCATATAAAATCATTAAACTGTCCATATATTCATTACGTTATAATAATTGCTCCATAAATGAAAAAATAATTAAATATTTAAATGTTTCGCATTCCTATTTTATGTGAATCCGCTATATTATTAACATTACAATCAAATTTTCAATGGCGAATTTTATATATGGATTGTGAAGGTATGGAGTAATTGAGTCCACCAAAATACATAGAATAACCGCTCAAAATAAGGTCAAAATGGCGCTTAAATAACTACATTTAGCAAAAAAAGTATGACCTGATGTTAACAGTACGTGTAAGTATGGTCGGAACTTTTGCGATAGTAATGCAATTTTAATTCACTATCGAATATCACACCTTCGAATATCTTTGGCCAATTTTACCGAGTCAGTACTTTTTTTAAGGGGAAAGAGACTTGAAGTACTGTCCATATAATACGTTCACACTTGTGGGAAGTCGGGAGGGCTATCAACCAATTTTGTACATTTTTCTTATTTAAAAAAAATAATTGTACAAACTTGTAAATTCGCTTCAAATTTGTAAATGTATATACGTATACAACTATACATGTACGGGGATCCATTTTTCGTGACACAATATTCGTATCACAGAAAAAGTGACAGCGTAACGAAGGGTGGGTGTGAGTCTAAAAATGTAAAATTCGCGACCTATTTTACGGACGACTCCTTACCGCCACATTCCATAGTGAATAATTACCGCCAAAAACGATAAAAATATACATTTTCTAACACGGCAATACTTAATAACGTGAACATTTGTTAAAACTCAATTTAAAATATAACCTACAACGGACAGTTCAAAGAAATGTACACCATAATATCGAATTAGGCGGTAGACGAGACTGCCAACTTCTTCAGATGTTCCATAAATACTTGTAGGGACACGTCGTCCGTCAACACGGGGGCGCCACCGTCCTGTTCGACCACGTATTGTATTAACATGATATATTTAAAAACAAAGACCCACCCACCAAAAAGCGAATGTTTTATGAAATTCATATAGCAACATTTTGAATGGTACATAATACGACCGCTCGATTTATGCAATATAAAAAATATGCAACAGATATGAATAAAGTACGTAATGTGGATTATATTATAATATATATCCCTTCTATACCAGGTGAAGGTTAGACACTCGCAGTATCCTAGGATGTGACACTTCATGGTTAACATATAAAATAATAAAATCAAAACAAATACTAATAAACAACAAATAAGACCCTAAGTTAAAGTTTGTTCTAAGATTTTCCAAAGCATAGCTAGAAAAGTAATAAACCTAGGTGCAATGACCG
Organism: Antheraea yamamai; assembly: GCA_036509395.1. Taxonomy (NCBI): domain Eukaryota; kingdom Metazoa; phylum Arthropoda; class Insecta; order Lepidoptera; family Saturniidae; genus Antheraea; species Antheraea yamamai. Next base: position 6,634,548 of record AP028448.1, on the reverse strand, counting down.
GTGTCGAAAGATACAAGGGGCGACCCGGAGTTAATAACTTTCGATAATAAAACGGACAATAAACTCTTATATTTTGTGTATGGCGTTCCCACGTTCACTTTCAATTCAACTGGACGGTCATTGACACTGTGCTTTAACATGGACGCTTAGAAGATTGAGTATGATTTTCTTATGTTTCTACATAATTAGGTCAAATATTAAGCACCAATTTTTTTAATTAATATAAAACGAGAATCGACTGCGGAGTGTCCTCTATAAATATTGCTACTGTCTAAACATTCACATAGTATAAAACTTTCATACATGTCTGTAAGCACTTAAATTGTTCGAAAAACTGTTATACTATTTATTACTAATATTTAAAGTTAACATTATGTCACTAAATGAATGTTGCTTATAGACAAAAATAAAAATGAATAAGTGTATATTATGGAATAATTTGAAGGCATGCAGTTTATTAAATATTTTTGAATATTATACATATTACTTTAACAAAAATAAAAAAAATGTATTTATTACTTTAAAATGAAATTATTCAATAAATAAATAATTTACTAAAGACATTTGTCGCTTTTAAAAGTATTGAAACGTCATGCAGGAATTAGAAGGCAATAATGAATGGACGTAAATATGTTTCTATTAGTAAATCTGAAAAGCATTAGATTACACCAACACCGATTTGAGATTAAAAAAAAGAATAAAAATCACTACCGCAGATGGTATCGGCATCGCCTGGTATTTCGCCAAAACAATGATGAAACAAAAAAAAAAGAAATAAAGTATAACACCATGCTTAAATGGCATATCGATCTATGAAACTCACGTCATGCAACAACATTTTATACGGGAACTTAATTGTCAAAACAAAAGGCGTCAGACAGACCGTGCAATTATTCTCTGCCAATTAATTAATATTATACTCAAAACATATTAAAATGTATTGGGCAGTATTGGTCAAGGCAGTATTAAAATCGGCTGAGTGCCTTAAGCGCTCGCCTTTGCAGTCCGGTGAAGCTGTTAAAACCTTGCTAGGTCAATAGCGTAGTCAGTTCGAAGAAAAAAAAAAGTGCCTTATACAAATTAGTGTGAATCTAATTTAAGAATGTATCTCGGATATAGAGCAAAACATTTAAAATAGGCTTAAAGTGTAGTGAGTTGCCTCTGAAACTTTCGAAAAAGGTTACAATCAAATAAAATTAGAAGCAAACCATTGTTTAAAATTTCGAAAATGAGTTTTCTCTCAGATAACACTTCAGATAAAACAAATTATATGTTTGCTGCTGTCAACATTTTTCAAAGTTGTTCAAATAGTTTTAATCGCTAAAATACAATGAAAATTAATTTAAATTCGACAACGACAGGGAACATTTTATAAAGAATTAAATACTAAATTAGCCCTTCAGAAAACACAACACTAAATTAATGTATAACAGGTACAACATTGGTGAAAAGAGGCTAATAATTTATTCAACTCACCCCTCCATATGCGTACATATTATTATGCGTCTGCGATGGGTTGACCTTCGATAAAAGAAAACGTGCCTGAAACAAAATAAATAGATATAATAGCCAATTAAAACTACAATAGAATATTTTTGGTTTTACATTTCACTGAATGAATACAAAAAAATCGTTACAAAATGTTGCCAATTAATTAAGTAGCTAATCGTTTAGCAACCAGTTCGAGTGTAAGAATTGTCGACAAAACAATGAAAGTCTACATCGGCGGAAAGCGATAACACGCCGTGATGTTGTGCCGAGCTCTGTTGACAATAATCGCCATATCATGTACGTTCTCACGTGAAATAATCGTAAACGCACACGATCAGGGCACACAACGTTTAGTCCAGATAAAAGGTTTTGATATATCTAAATACTAAATAAACTGTTAGTTCACAAATAGTAGTGATAGAACACTTAATATAATTCGCAACTAGAACATAACACTTAGTCGAGTCCTTTTTTACTACGCGTCAAACTATTAAACATTGACTAATTGAAGAAGAAAGCGGTCATTATAGTATCGTGAATGTTGCAGATCTAATATGTGTGCTGCTATTAAGTGGACTACAAAAGGAAGACTTGGATGTAAATATGCTGAAGAAATTACAACGTCACAATGTCAACATCGACGATATGAACGACGAGTGAGTGTTCTATACATTAGTATTACAAATTTAAAAATATTATCATTTTAATATTCTTATTATTTAAGGAATCTGCGTCAAGAATGTATATCAAAGTCTACATTCAGTAAACTGGACAGTAAAATTGAAACGACAACTGAAGCAGTAAAGGAAGAAAAAGGTCAGTTAATATTTGTTGACATTATTGATTATTTTATACACTGACATGAATCATATCTTTTTCATTTTAGAACAAAATAATAATATCAAACAAGCAACTAAAGCACAATTACAAACAATAATGCAATACATCATTGATTCAAAATCAGATGATCTAACTGTCATGGGTCTTATTGAAGAAACCACCAAAAAGGGTATCGATAGTGAAAATTATGTTACTTTACAAGTAGATGATGTTAAACCTAATTTAGACGAGGTTGTTAAGTATGAAGCATTAAGTACTAAACATAATTATTCTATAATAGATTCTATGGGTAACACAGAAAAGCCCGATCTTCAAAAATTTATAAAACTCTGGAACATGTATAATAATGGATATACAAAAGATAGTATAGATAGAGAAACTGTTAAACCCATATTTTTACAGCCAGAAAAACTAAGTTCACGACCGATTGCGCAAAAACCAAATGACAACGAAAAAAACATTGAAATGGAATATAATGTGAAGAAAACAATTATGGATTATGTATTTAAAAACAAAGTAAATCCTACAACATCCTTACCGCCCTCTACAAAGAACGATATCCTTGATTCCATATCACACCAATTAGACATATATTTAGCACAAAATTATATCAATAAAAAAATTAAAAATATAAATGAGCAGATTAAGATAAAAAATGACCCTATAGAAATGTTTAATTTACTGATAAATAATGCAAAAATTAAGGAGAAAACAAATGACGAAGTAGTCGATCCTATCAAACAAATTCTTAAAAATAAAGCTAAAAAATATATTAATGAAATACTTCGGACCGATGAACAGTTAAACGATTCAATAGTACACTATGCTCAAATAACTACCCAAAGATCCAATCCTTCTCAAAATGGATTTCATTTAGGAGTTATCAATTCACCTGAATTGCATAAGAATAACATTGTTATCAATAAGATAAATGAAAATGATGACCATATAACGAATGAGAACAACAACATTAAGGATGTTAGAATACCTGTCGATATCGTGAAAGAAATTGCGGAAAGCGTTAAAGCTATTGTCCTAAAAGATTTAAAAAACAACTTATCTACAGTAACATCAGATATAACAACAACAAAGACAACACTAGGTAAGTAGTTTACACATTTAAATTTTGGTAAATGGGGATCTATGAACTATATATCAAATTCAATGATCACTGAACTTTATGTCATTTTATTGAACATAATCAACATGAAACATTGTTATAGTCGTGGCCCGATTGAGTTAGAATGAATGGCTCATGATACAGCATGTATTGCCAATCACACACTCATGCACATTCATATCTCCAGAATGCATACATAGGCTGTGAAATTGCTAATATATGGCAGTAAACCTTAAGGCTGTATTTTCGTAAATAAAAACTGTATAAATGTTACCTACTTCACATACATATATCGAAACAGTTGATTAAAAACTTACAAGAGACATTCCCAAATTATCGAGGTTAAAACTTCTTCGATATATTTTCACAGATAATATTCATAGTACTTCTGAGAATACCAAGCACGGGGGTTAAGTTTGATAATAATCATCAAACAGATGACCAATACTTGATTTTAAACAAAACTGCATTTAGTAAGCATAAGTGTATTTAAATATGAAATATTCTTACAGAACAAGAGCCAACAACATTCAAACAAGTAAATATTCAAGATTCAAACAGTATTATGGAAAAGTTTATGGAACTATTTGAACAATTCAAAACAATGAAAGAGAAGACTGTTATATCTGGCGATACTAAATTAAAGACAACTGTAAAAAAGTCAACAGAACACGGATATAACGCACCGTTAAAATTAGGGTATCCTCCACCTATGCCCCCTCTAAATCCATATGGAGTAATCATGCCAATGGAACACATGACACCTATATTTGCTAACCCATACGACCAAAATTCTCACCTAAACACACCGTTTGTTCACGATTCGAACAAAAATAACAATTTAAAGAGTGTACACAAAATAACACAAGTGAACATTTTTCATCCTAAAAATAATCCACAATTCGTACCTTTGACAATACAAACTAACTCATATGAAATACCACCGTTGGGTATACCCGTTTCGAAACCAATTAATATGGTAAACCAAAATATTATAGTAACAACAAAGAATCCATACATGCGTCCAAAAATTGATAGACAACATGGGAATAATTTGCAGCACGAATTAGATAACAATAAAAGAAATCGAAACGATTGGCTAGATACGAATGATATGACAAACCGACCACGTACATATCATGATTTCAATCTAAACAAATTTAAAGATTCCAACAGGGATACTAGATTTATGGCTATAAGCAGAGAAAGACATAGATATACAGGTGATTATAATGGAAATGATCAATACAGATCAGGACATTATAAGCCACATTTCAACAAATCCGATTACGATCGCATGCGGCTTCGTAAGCAAGATATAAAGAAGTTCCACGAGAGATTAGAAAGGACCGAGGATTCGAATACAATGAACGATCGTGAGGACTGTTGCAGAGTGAAGGTGGCATCGAGGCAACAATTACCACTGAGCAATGTAAAGAATAGATCGCGATACGACGATACACACTTCAGGAACTTTTTGAAAACCCAACAAAAGGTTAACGATATGCTCGAAAGAATATTAGCAACGAAAACAAAATCCGATGGACCGCGTAGTGTCGAAACACCTTGATCTCCACCAGAAGTGGATTTCGGTAGCGTGAAGCGTGTACCAAATGTTAAGCAGATTTTATATAACAGTAAATAAGAAAATTTAAAAGGAAATAATAAAATAAAGGTCGTCCACTTGGGTAAAAGATATACATTTTCCTTAACTACTAGAGCCACGGTCCGTATTATATATTGTATTTTTCATATAACTCATCTGGCCTCGATAACTATTCTCACATATTACAGAATTTTACTGTGTAATTTCATATGTTATTTGTATCAATAAATAGAAATGAAAATAAAGTAATTGAGCCTTAATTTTGAACTCTTTAATTATCTTCTTCTACCCTATAATAAAACTGTAACAGAGCCAAATCTGTACATTAAATATTTTTTGAAAATTTTGATTTTGTTATCGATATAGAAGCCAAAAATAATCTTTTTACACTTTTTGTCTGTCTGTCTTTCTGTCCCTGTGAACACGCATCACGCTGAAAGTACTGAAACGATTTTAACTTTTTTTTTTTTTTTTTTCGAACTGACTACGCTATTGACCAAGCAAGGTCTTAACAGCTTCACCGGACTACGAACGAACGAACGATTTAAACGAAACTTGACACAGTAATAACTAATATTACAAGGTTACATTTTGGATACTTTTTGTCCCATAAAACGCAAGGGGTTCCCCAGGATAACGGACGAAAGTGAAAAATTTGTAGTTAATGAAATTCTTGACAGATTTTGGTAAATTTTCTTTGTGCTATATATATAGCAGACAGATTAGCTAAAATTTAAGCTATATTTCCCTAAGCTACATTAAAAAAAACAAAAAAAATGATGGCTGGGTCCCCAACCGTCGGCTTCGTTGGACCATATAATGTCCAGCACGTTTTAACTGAGCTACGGCTACATGACATTTCTATGCGTAATTATCAACCACATATGTAAAATATGTGTAAACGAAGCTGTCACTTATACGTTGTTACATTTATTTTATTTTCTCCTTTTATTACTGTTGTGTGTAAATATATCTATATTAATAAAATTAAGCTCTAATTATTTGTTACATTATACTTACTTGTACTATACATACTTATATGATAAAATATACATATTTATTTACTAACTTATATATTTAGGAACTTACTAACCCAGTTGTTTATTGTCCCTATGTTCTATGTTAGTCATACGGTGGTGGTCTAAATCAACTTCAGATCTTTTGTTGATCCATTATCGTAGAAATTAAGCTTTATGTACATGACACTGGCAGAATTGCGGAATTTTCCACAAAGGCCAAAGACTAAGATAAAAAAAAAAAAAAAATTATTGAATAAAAAATGTTTGCTAAACAAAGGTGACAAAATTTTTTCCTAAAACATAAACCTAGATAATAGTTACATTGCATTGTAAAAGATGAATCTCAGTTAGAGTTCTATCCGTACGTGTGTTGTTTCGATATTTGATAAAATTAGTTTTCTAAATATTGTTGAGTCTTGAAGTAGTTGGGTTCAGGTCTGTGAATCTACGATTAAAATAATCAGTTGAGGTGTTTTCAGTTAACATACTATGTTGTATTTATACTAATATTATAAAGAGAGGTAAAGTTTTGTTTTCGAGGAATTCTTGGTACTACTGATCCGATTTCAAAAATTCTTTCACTGTTAGAAAGGTATATTATGCCAAATTCAGTATCTCAGTGAAAAAGGTGGTTTATATGTCCAAAGTAAAATAAATTTGACAAAATTAAGATTGAATGCAGATTTTACGTATACTTTACAAATGCTTATAAAACAAACAACTAAAACAAAATGGAAATTTAATGTAGATAAAGTTTAATTTTTACAGTATGTTAAGTGATGAAGTTACAAGGGGTACTGGGAAGACATTTATCGGCAATATATGTAAGTTAGTTTTGATCTTCATTGGACACTTTAGGTAATGCCGCGAACAGGTTCTAGGCTTTTTTAAAACACTTCTCACATAACAACTAGGTATATGTTTAAGTGAGTCTCTGGATAGTTTGGATTCACAATTGGAAGTGCTAGATGTCGTTGCAATCGGGTTTTAGGTTTTTTAGGATTATTTGCGTTTAAATATACAATTGAAACCTGTAATAACCGATTTGGTGCAGACGAAGTTGCACGGGTCAGCTAGTCTTTAATAAATACAAAACTTTTCAAAAATCAATACAATTATGATGTAATTAATTCCTACAATCTACTAATCTCATATGATTAATTAGAAGATACCAAAACTCAAATACATTTTGGTATATAATTTATCCAGGATTTTTTTATAATCAGGGCGGGACAACGTCTGCCGGGCCCGCTAGTAATGTATATAATTGACTGACCTGTGATCCACCATGTTCTGTATCAATATATCTGGGTACAGGGAAGCGGCTCTGAAGTATTTCCTGTGCGTCGTCGATGGGCGCTCTGAGGAGTTGCGCAAAGCTCTCATATTCCGCCATGTCTTGATAACGCAGGGCACGCCATTGTGCTATCGTCTGTATAATAACAAGTCTTTTTACAGTGAACGCCAAACATTATATGTATAACAACGAGACATTATCATCAGCATCACTTCATCAGCCTGTAAGACTTATTGTAGGGCCATAGGCCTCTTCCCGAAGGAAGGTATGGGCATAATCACCACGCCAGCCCACGACGTATTGGCGGTTTCAGACTCTGAGAAATCCACAGTTCTACATATTCCCACATTTAGTAGTTACTACAAGAACATTTCTCAGGTTTAGGTTTCCTCACGAGGTTCTCCTTCACCGTCAGCCGATAGTGTTACCAATTTTAACTAGTAAATGTACGCGAATTCCGATAAATTCGTTGGTACATGCCGGGGTTCGAAATGCGGTCATCGAAACGATATTTCACCACTGAAATGACTAGACCACCACAACTTCATATTAAGGATAAATGAATACCAATTTAACCTTCCTATAATAACTAACTTTGTTGTTTGAATTCCTATCTATATTATGTGAAAACCCGAACTTATAGCTATAATCAGAGCGGCTAAAAACATTAACGAAGAGTGTGTATAACCCAATAACAGGCTCCCAGTGGTCGATTTCACTGAAACGGTTTGACCGACTTAGATGAGAATTTAATGATAGATTGTTGATATTATAAGGAGTAACTTAGGGTACTTTTGTTTTAGAAAGAGAGAATAGAGTTCCGCTTAAATTTACACTGGACATTTTGGCACTTCATTTCAGGTGATGAAAATAGCGGGTAACAGCTACTTTTTACCGTTTTCAATTTCATAATCTTTATATTCGTTGCTGATAATATGCAAAAGTTATACACAATGCTATAGACGAAGAAAAGATGACAATCAGTACACTGAGTTCACGGTTATCATAGGTGTAATATAAAATAGGAAACCAAAAATAGAGTTTTTAGCGGGATTTTAGTCTGCCATGTAGTGGAATTTATATTTTATTCATAATACTGTGTTTCTTGACTCTATATTGTGTAAAATTGGTGGTGTTTTATGTAATATGGTTTGTTTATTGTGCATAAGTGAAGTGAATGGAAAATAATACCACGGACCATGAATTCGGAGATGCCACAAAAATTCCTTGCCACCATCTTGTTGGAACATTATCAATGACATTGAAATGATCGCACGACACTAACTTATAATAATATTAACAACTCGACAATGGCAGTAATACTCTGAAAGATTGGATGCCAAAAATAAAGTAAAAAAAAAAATAGGAAACTAACCTCTCCGTGGTATATTAAAATCTGGAAGAACGTATCCATGAGCAGGATACGATCAGGCTGGATGGAAGACGTGTCCAACAGTACTGGTTCCGGCGGACCCCCGAAGCTGTACGAGTACAGGATCGGCTGTATCATGATCAGCGATTGTGTCAGGTCCTCGCGCATCAGCATGTGCCTGAACAGTCATGTATTTTACTTCATTAATGTCTTACAGTGTCTGATAAGTATAATAATGTTAATTTAAAAGCAAAGAAACATATCTCTGCGCCACACGATAGAAGTGAAAATTGAAATACGTGATTGATTACGATTGGAGCCGAGTATACGCGATTCAGTGCATCCTCTGAGCGAGCGTGCTTGATATTTAATAAACACTAGCGGGCACGGCAGACGTTGTCCTGCCCTGATTATGAAAAAATCCTTGACAAATTATATACTAAAACGTTCCTCATCAATCACTCTATCCACCGGTGAAAACCGTTTGATAATCCGTTCGGTAGTTTTTGAGTTTATCGCGAACAGACAGACAGACAGACGCGGTAGGGGACTTTGTTTTATACTATGTAATGATGTACATTAATTAAATCCATAAATACAAAATCATATGATGTGGCGACGCGTCGCCATGCCAACAGTCGGTCTGACCCGCCGCTATAGATGTTTCATATCAAAAATCTTTCTGATAACTTTTAGAAATTTTCTATATCATAATGCTTTAACAATATTATAATTTTGGGAGCGACTAAGGCTAACTCTCTCAAACACTTTGAATCTAAATTGTTTTTTTTTTTAATTTAAACTCCTCACCTATAGAATGTTGTTTCGTCTGGTGAATTATTGAAGACCTGCAGGAACTGCGAGCGTCGGAGATGATACATGAACTGAGGGTACAGGCTGAAGTTCTCCGACAGACGGAAACTGTTCGGATCGTCCTTTCCATATTCGCCGAACTTTTGACACTACAAAATTATTGATTCCTTCTATTAATACTGTATCTATATTTTTCCATTATTTTTAATGATGACTATAAAGCAGAATAAGGAACCCAATCAGAAAAACCACAGCTCTGTGTTGATGCTAATAATTTATTTACTCAATTGTGCTTTGTTTGTCCTTGTGTTTTTTTTCTTCGAACTGACTACGCTATTGACATAGCAATATCTTAACAGCTTCACCGGACTACTAAGGAGAGCGCTTAAGGCACCCAGCCGATTTTATTTGACAACTAACTCAAGGCTCAAGGGTGCACGGCACACCTCGGCTTGGGCTGCTGCCTGACTCATGCGATTCGCGATCTATCTGAGCTAAGCTAAGCTACATATTCATACTTATATAAGTTATTGAAACATATATGTGTACCAAGCATACATACCTCAACAACTCTTATATGTATTTTGCGTCGGACGTGTAAGTAAGTTTATATTAATAATCAAAGTTAACAATTTTTTTAGATGTATTCGTACATTTAATTTTTCCAAATTTTGTGCTAGATGTATTATATCTTTAAAAGTAATAAGCACAGAAAATAATTTGTTTGTCTATAAGTTATATACATATAAATGTAACAAATCGGACGACTTGATCAATTTTTTAAGAAATAAAAAATGTGTGCGTGTACTAGTGTACACACGTAAGAAGTGAAACTTGTTTAAGGCCTTATTTTTCGCAAAATGATCTATATGCAACTTTCCAGAAATTGGTTAAAAAAAAAAAAAAAAAAAAAAAAAAAAAAATTAAAAAAAAAAAAAAAAAAAAAATATGAGATAAAGTTTAAACAAAGGGATTTTATTATCATAGACATGAATACAAACAAGATGGCGCGTAACGGAAAAATGTGACGGTAAATTTTTTCCAACGCCGATAAAGAAGTTTCACTTCAATATTCGAAAAAACGACGATTTTAAAACAAAAGAGTCAATAAACTACAAGCCATTTAAAGAGATTATAGTAAAATGAATTATTGTTTTAAAATGAAATTCAATCATAGTCAAAACTCACAGCGTCCTAAAGTTAAAAACGCAATATCTGCTTTAAAAAAACTCAGAGAATAAGGAAAAAAAGAAGACATACGAGCCGGATGAGCATCCTGTCCAGCCAGCGCAGCACGTCGGGACCGTCCTCCTGCTCGGCGCGGTACACCACCAGCCGCGACATCACCACCGCCGCCGCCTCCTGGTCGAACCCGGCCGCTATGTGGTGCAGGCTCACCGCTGCATCGCCCCAGCTGATGCACAAACATATTCACATAACCCTGTGACAGACCCACTGCTGGACCATAAGCCTCTTCACGAAAGAACGTATGGGCATAATCACCACGACTATCCACAATATATTGCCGATTTCAAACTCTAAGAACTTCACAGTTCTATATTTTCCCATTACATCAGCCCATTAGAGATACACCGCAGGGTCATAGATCCTTCGCAAAGGAACATATAGATATAGCAATCACCACACCAGCGTATGACGTATCGGAGATTGCAAACCCAGAGACATCAACATTTCTACATTTTCCCATCACATCGGCCTTTAAATAACTCACTGCAGTGCCATAGGACTCTTCCCAAAGGAAGGTATAGATATAATCCCCATGACAGCCCACAACATATTCGTGGTTTCAAAGTCCTAGAAATACACAGTTCTGTATTTTATCATCACGTCAACCTATAAGAGACCTACTATAGGGTCATAAGTCTCTTCCCAAAGGAAGACATAACACATAATTCCCATGCCAACCCACGACATATTGACGATTTAAAACTCCAAGAATGCCACAGTTCTATATTTTTCCACATACGGTGGTACTACAAAAACATTTCTCAGGAGATTCAATTTCATAAAATTTAAATATCCCTTGTTTGTCCGGGCTAATCTCCGAAATTAGTAAACCACTTTTGACGAAAATTTCATAGACAAGTAAATAACATTTTAAAGTATTTCATAGGCAATATATACCGGGTGACTTTGAATATTGCGAGTGTTCAAACTTTCGCCCGGTATAGTTGTGCTATTCGATAGAGGTTAATCAATAATAATAAAATTTAACGGCAGTAACTCTAAGTCATAAAAGTTAATAGAGTGTAAAAAGCTATTAGAAAACTGCAATTTTCATAAGAGCGACGGCACGGAATCGAGTTAGTATAGGATAATCAACGTACTTGCGGGCGACAGTAGTGACGCGAACCCGGCGTTGCCCGCTCGAGTGTTGGTACTGCGTTATGAACTGCACACACCCGCGGCCACCTTGCGGTACCGCCGCGTGTTGGTTCACCACCTTAGTTATCAAGCACATCTTATTTACACAATTGTATCCACGAATATTTACATATGAGAATAATCACTATATTTTTAAGGGAGTGATAATATGCAATATTATTAGCAATGGTATTATAAGTAAAAAGTTGTAGATACATTACCTAGATAATATTTTGACAAATCAAATTACTCTATAACGCACACATACGTAAAGTAACACTGTAAGGCCACACTGTCTTAGATAAAATGTAGAAGTGAGATGATATATTCTCAATATTGGTGGTGTAAAAGAAATAGTTATAAGTTGCATAGATACAGGCAGATTGACGGGGCTAGATCACGTTTGCTAGCTAGCCGAGTTTCAACAAGGTGCTATTGAAGTGCTTGTAACGTATCTACAGCTTTTTAGATGTAACATAGGGGTGTCAGGGGGTCTAAGCCCTACGATCATGCTATGCAGTTTTGTTTAGTATATACTGAGGTGCTTTCGTTTTATGTAGAAAAAAAATTGAGATAGTTACTTTTACTCTTTATACTTCAAGATCTATGAAATTTGTAAAATACAGATAATAATAGAAAAAGTGTGTCCCCTTGTAATGGTCGGATTTCGACCACTGGGGGACCATTAATACCCTTAAAATCTAACTTTAAATATGAGTAATTAATTAAAAACCTCACTTTAGATTGCGAATTGATTTTTTATTAGTTTCTAAAATTGTTGTTAAATAAAGAAGATATAAAGAGAAGAGAGAAAGAAAATAAATAATACAATAAAAAAGTTTTACCTCAAAGAATATAGCCATAGTCGTGCTCGGAGTAAATGTACACATCTTCCATTGACATGTGTTACCCATCCCGACCTCTTGATCAGACACGCAGGGGCCTTTAACGTTCAGCGAAACGCAGGAACCAATTGCTCCAGATACTGCAAAAATAAAAACCATAACACTATATTTCATAGTAATAACTGAATTAAATTTGCATACGGTTATATCCCTATCTAGTTCATATTACATTTGCTGTATCAGAAATAATAAGACATTTCCTAGGCTTTTATACATGTTTGTATGCACTTTTAGTCTTTGTTAATTCTCATAGAATTACAATCATCAGTTACCTCCAAGTCTCCTCATACAAGTCTAAAATAATTATAAAAGTATTAATTAAAAACTGTTGTGTTGTATTTTTAAAAGGCAAACCGAAGTTGTTGTGAATCTCTACCATTACCTTATTCATTTGAATTTAATTATTAACACATCTGCTGATAGTTAACGAAAACTTTTATACACATCCATAAGGAAAAATCTCGTTAAATATTTGAAGCATCATGACTTAGTGATTAGAGTGTTCAAATGCACCGCATCCATTAACATTAGTTCTACTCATTGCGAATGAGCCGGGACTTTAGGTTAAATGAAACTGTGATGAAACCATAGCATAACAGAGCTTTTTCTAAGCTTGCATAAATAAGATAGGCGAGAACCCTCAAGTTGAAATTTGGACACCAAGCACCTATAAGTATGTTCTGTCAGTTGCACTCAATCAAAATCAAAATCAAAATACTCTTTATTCAATTTAGGCCCTGAGAAGGCACTTATGAACGTCAAAACTACCACCGGTTCGGAAAACAACCCAGTCATCGAGAAGAACCGGCAAGAAACTCGATCTGGTTTATCTTTTCATAGTAACTAACATATATTTTTTTTTATTAACACACCAATAGACACATAAAGCTACATTCGTTTTTAGTGGTTGCACAGAGAGAGGCGTCACTTCCAGACGTCGCTATCGTTCACATACTGATCCACCCTGTAATAACCTTTATGTATTAAGACCCGCTTGACATAACACTTGAACCTACTATCCGGCAAATCGGTAATGTGTTTTGGGACTTTGTTATAAAATCTAACACTATTACCTAAAAAACTGTTACTGGTCTTAGTAAGCCTGAAACATGGAGTGACCAGTTTGTTATGGTTTCTGGTATTTACATTATGTCGGTCTTTTACTAAATCTAGATTATCTAAGTTTTTCCGGACGTACATCAAATTCTCAAGAATAATAGCCTCAATAGCCCGTCCCTCTAGAGTAAGCTGTCTACCATCTTAAGCCACAACCTCCTTAAATATCAAGTGAGATTGTGGCCAAATGCTAAGCACTAAAAAGTATGTCCTTTTCAGAGACATCACACAAAGCAGGAGCTTTCAAAAATTAGACACACAATCTGACTAGCAGGACTTTAAATACTAGATTAATAAGATTTTTTTTTCAATTCATTCACTTATTTGTTCCTCATGACATGTGCCCTGAATATGTATTTAGATGTATACCCCATCCTGGATCCTATGCGATCTCTAGTAGTTCACTGACTATCCTGTTAACGATGCAATCGGAATTACTTGGAAATAATATGTCACTCTAAAACTATTATGTTTACAGACCAGTATTTTTTATACTATACTAGCGGTCCTGGAAGACGTTGTCCCGCCCTGATTATTAAAAAAAAACCATGATAATATATACTAAAACCTTCCTCGTTTATCAATTTATCTACTGGTAAAGACCCCATAAAAATCCATTCAGTGGTTTTTGAGTTTATAGCGAACAGACAGACAGACGCATTAGGGGACTTTGTTTTATACTATGTAATGATAGTGTACTGCCTAAAAATTAATTTGTCATGTTAGCTTCAAGAGATCCTTCATCGTGCCTTCTATGCTCTCAAGATTTACTTAAATTTCCTAGCTGTCATACTAAATTTTATAACAAATCATTTGCGTTCAGGCTGTACGCATTTGGAACACACTCCCTTGTGTTATTAGACAAGCAAGATCCTTTTCATTATTTAAAAAATATCTATACCGGTATTACCTATTAGCTGTCTTAAAAGAACTGTTTTACAGCATTATTTTTTTTTATTTATAGTTCTGTAATTTGTGTGTATTAATATTGCCACCCGGTATTCTTAAAAATTAAATGTCTCCGAAGGTTTTCCTGAAAGAGGTCGCTCTAAGCGATAAGGCCGCCTAACTGTACATATGTTGTCAACTGATGTCTGATTTTGTATATTTTGATAATATTATTATTAATATTGTAAAATGATTTAAATTTAAATAGTTCTATTATATGTATCATTATTGCAATAAAAGGAACATGAGAATTTAAAAAAACGTGACATAATATTAAACAATTTCGTATGATAAAAAGTATGTCGTAAAATGCTATAGAAAATGTTGCATACACAGTCAATAAATATATTTTTGTAAGGAAGATATAGAACATAATCACACTTACTTTTTAGTTCACGGCTACATTTAACTTCCAAGGTGCCGTTAAATGCCATTTTATAGTCTCCTTTTTGATCTTTAGCAAAGACTCTTTGGAATGTTTGCTTGAAGAGTGAAGAGTTGAAGGAATCACCCATTACCATATGTCCACTGAAATAATGACATTCTAATTTAGAACATCAATTATTAAAAAATAATATAATATTAAATTATGCTTAAATAGGACTACTCTAATTAATCAGATACAGAATACACAACATAAAATAATAACTGTTTAGTTGGGATTAATTATTTTCATCTGGTATTTTTACTCATTTTGTATAATTTCTACAGGTATTACTATACATTATCAATATTTAATTGTATTCAAATCAGTTGTATTTTTAATTAAAAGCAGATTTACATACAAACATGCCTTTTCTAAATGTTTAATACATGATCAATTTTTCCATATGCCACTCAGGACGATAATGTGTTGCCACATATGCATTTGTTGCAATTATTGGCAAAAGTTTATGGGGATACAAAACAGATTTGTAAGAGACAATAAAATCGCAATTTATTACAAAAATTGACGGGTACAGACAAAACAGATTTATTAATATGAAATTAAATAAATTTATATGAAAAGTTGAAATCTTACCCTGTAGAATTACAACACTGCTTCATTTCCATCAAACCAGTCTGATCCAGGGCACAAGAATAAATATCGATCGCATGACCGTTGGTCGCAGATCGGAATGACAATGCTTCATAATGTTTAATAGCCTTCTTCATGTATTTAGCATTGTCCTTATGTATGTCATGGTGAGAACGGATTGGTTGCTTCAATTCATCATTGACCACTTGACCTGGACCTTGAGAGCAAGGACCACCAAGGAACAGCATAATTCTAGCACCTGTGTTAGGATATGTCACCTCCAACAAACCAACCGCTAATGATAAAGCAACTCCGCTGCTACGGAGAGGTCTCTTTCCTACACCTAAAGGCCAGGGATCACGACCAAGTTCTCCAAGTAAATCAGTTAAAGCCATGTCACATTGCTTAACAGGTTGTAAGAATCTATGGGCAGGAGCTTGTGGCACAGCAGCTCCTTGACGCTGTTGAGGGTTTGGTGCGTTTACACGGCCAATAGCTAATTGTTCTTGAATCTGTTTGGCTGTCAAGTCTTTAGTTCCTTTAAAGACATAGCATTTTGATATTCCCTCAGTACCTGTAATATATATTAATTATCTACAATAAAATAATGCAAAACTACTATAATATGAGAGGGTGTGAAGTATTTTTTTTTAGATATATCATTAAAAATCCAATCAATGGAAGATAGCATCCTTGAAAAGTCTGGCTGTTTTATTAACATTTAACCTCAATGAGATAGAACTTCTTTTAAAACGTCATTCAAGTCAAGCTCACTCGAAATTGGAAATCATTGTCAATAACTTATGACATGTCAAAAATCCTTGAAAACCTTGATACATATATGAATATTAACTACAGGTATCTGTCAATATATCAAGAAGTACACATAATGATATTAATTTTTCTACGAAATCCAAATAAATAATTTTGGATGTCCTCAATATTCCAAAATAAACAAAAATGTAAAATAAATAAAATGGTTCTCTATAGGATAATACAAACAAATAAATTTTTTAATTAATATTCCTTTTCATTTAAATAAAGAGATTAATACTAGACATATATTTTATAACAAAGAGGCACATGCAATGCTTCAAGTTTATTCTGTTTTAATTTTTTTAGTTATTATGAATTTTAATCAATATAAAGTCTAATTCTTACCCAGTTCATGAATCTGCACCATTCGACCAAAAGTAATCAAACCAACCAATGCATTCTGAGGCATTAAACTAAGTGATGTTTGAAGGGAATCCTTTAAGGCACCTAGTTCCTCTTCATCAAGACATGTATCGACAACAAGTAAAAATATTGGTGGCATAGTTTGTGCACGAGTAATGGTGTACTCGATTGTAGAGAAATTTGGTATCAACTCTGCAGGTTGATGCTGTTCTGATATTGCTGCATATTGCGGTGGAAACTGAAAATTATGAATAATTTATTAATCTTTAAATATTGAAGTTTTTTTAATTTTCAGTTTTTGTATAAGATATATTGTTGTTATGGCAATACACAACAGAATGGTGAAATATGAATTCCTCATTAATTGCTATGGAATGGAAAAGTCTTTACCAACCAAATAATTTAATCAGCATTATTCTCATAGCAGCTATTTATACTGCCTATAAAGGTAACAATTATAGGGATCCAAAAAGGATTAGGATTAGAAGGTAGAGACAAACTGAAGCTATTACTGGTTTCAGCATGGATGGGTTAGTTCGCCCGAGGTAGCACCACCCGCTTCACAGAAACACTGACGTGGAGTAACAGTGCTTGCATTTCCTTCAATTAGTGAGAGCACTGGAGGACCACCTTTTCTTTTCTTTTTTATATCATAGGAGGCAAACAAACAGGTGCATCACCTGATGTTAAGTGATCACCACCACCCATAGACACTTGCAATACTAGAAGCGTCGCAAGTGCATTGGCAGCCTGTGTTTGGGAGAAGGGGGAATGGGGAAGAGGGGATGGGGAAGGGAGTTGGCTATCCGGCACTCTCACTGGCTGAATGATAGGCAACAATGCAAGCACTGTTACTTCACATTGGTTTTCTATGAGAGGGTGGTATTACCCCGGGCGAGCCAACCCATTCATGCTGAAACCATTAATAGTTTCAGCTCTCCTCTCTTTCCGCCCTTCCCCCCAAATACAGGCTGGCAACACACTTGCAACTGCCCTGGTGTTGCCAGTGTCTATGGACAGAAGTGATCACTTAACATCAGGGTATGCACATGTTTGTTTGCCTCCTATGTTAAAAACAAAATCGTAACATTTCTAATGGTTGTTTAATAAAAAATCACGTATTGCCCTTTAATGGAACCTGGATATTGCCTGCAACTTCATTCAAATTAATTAAAATATGAAGCTTAATCACAATAAAAATCACTTAGAAAAACAAAATAGAGTTTTACCAGTGATAAAAAGTTCAGAATCAAATCACTTGTTCCAATAAATAACACAGATAAACAAACTAACTTCACCCTTTTTTAATGATAACATACATTAAAGTATTTACAACATAACAATATAATTAATTAATTAATAAATATAAACTGTAATCATTTCAGTTATCAATCTATTATTTAGAATATGATAGGTATTATAAACATGTTTAATTTAAAAACTAATTAAATTAAATATTATTTATAATAAAAATTGGGAAGCCTTTGAGCATATTAAAATGAAAATATGAATATTTATATTATTGCTTTATCCCATGTACATTAAATTATATAAAAGAACAGAAATGTATTTATTAGTACGAGAATAAAAAATAGTATATTACTTACAGGATTTCTCTGGAAACAAAAGTTGCAAACCCATAATTTTGCCCTATAATCTACTTGGCACATAGGATTCAATATTGCTCGACATGTATTACGAGTACAGAGGACAGGCTCGTATTGTATGGGCGGCAGATCAGGGCGTTCCTTCAATGGTTGGTACAAGCTGGCTAAAGGTACAACTAGCCTCGTAGTCTCAATTCTGCTCGAAGGCCATACATTCCACGTAAATCGTATACCGTCTCGATCCTCATTTTGCTGAATAAACTCCTCGTACGTGGCCATATCGCTGATCTAAAATGGAAACATCATGAAAACATCAACGCATTAAAAAGACTAATAGAATATCAATTTACATACCAAGAAAACATGCGGCACGTTGAGATCAGCCACATAAACGATAAATAAACGTTCAACTAAGTATTCATTCAGAAAACAGAATGTTTAGGACTTCTGTTCATTTCAATACCACGGGAGAGGTTGGCTGATTTGGCAGTTGTTAAATTCATAGACAAATCAGCTGTCATAATGGCCACGTCATTTTTATAAACGCATCAACTTTGTTCAAAGTGAATGAATATTATTGTATACTTTAATTTATTCATAATCTTATAAATCGTGTGCCAAAATGAAATAAAAACATATTTCAAATATTAATTTGTTTTTCTAGAAACCATAGGCAAATCATAGACTTGTCTCTGATTCATAGTACACATTTGTTTGTCTATGGTACAGATTAGTATGTTTCATTTTACGTGAATTATAAAATTCATTCTATGGTAATATTTGCATAAGAAATAATATTGCCATTGAATATACAATTCAACATTTTTAGATTTTTATAATTGATTAAAACTCAAAACTTAGAGAATAGTAATAAGTTGTAGTCATATAAAAAAATAAAATGTACGCGTCATAAACGAAACACATTCTGAATTCTGAACGGTAACGGAATGTTGTTGAATGAATTATTTTTTTATTTTTAGGACAGTAAATTATATTTCAATTATGGACAATATTAGTAAAGCATCTTGGATTTTATGTTAAATTAACAATCGTTTGAGTATAATTAGTGGATACTAATTTAATGACATGTCACTACTTTATTTCAAGAGCAGGAAGTTTACGCCAAAAAGTGCGACTGCGCACTGGCCAAATTAGTAGTGTGAAAGAAAATGGCGATCAGCGAAAGGCGTCCGGAGTTAACGTGATGAAAAACATTGTTAAAAGCTCAATTACATAGTGTTATAGTTATTAATTGTGTCAGATGTAGATTAATTAAGTGTTAATGAATAGTGATTGTGTATAAAAATGACTGCGAATATGTACAGAGTCGGCGGTAAGTAGCAATAATTGGTTATTTTTGTTGTAGGTTCGCCGGTTCACCGCCAGCCGAGTAGCGGTGCTTTGCTATGATTGTCGTACCTTCATTTAATTGTTCATAATAATTAGTTCAATAATAATGTTCCCCAACATAGCGTTTTTTAGTAGATTTGAGGTTAGTTTATTCCACCGCTTAGCTAAATTTGCGGAAAAGTTTTATTTTACCAAAATTCATCAAATAGGACATTAGCATTTACATTTAGGTATCATTGTATCGGCTTGCGTATTTGCGTTCGGTTGGTTAGCCACGCAGTTCCATCAATTATCTAATGTATTTGCGACTTTATACGAGTTGTAAGATGAAAAATTAATGGTTTTGACATGGTATTTTAGGTTATATTCGTTGTTGTCAAAACATTTTTGATATGAGACTTGGTTGTTTTTCGTTTATATTTGAAGCTTGAATTACAGTTTGGTAGTAACTGATGAGGGGAGTTACAGTGGTGATAAAAGCTTAGATTGCTAAGTAGTCTGGATTGTTTGGGTTGTCGGGTCGGTGATCCCGTGCTTCGCGAGAGATGTATTCTCGCGAGTCGTTGAGTACCTGGGCGCCTCATGTATAGCGTTCCGCGGTTGTCGCGTCGAATGTTAATTAAGTCTTCCTTTTGTAATACTTCCTATCATATAATGTAGTCCTACTGTAAAGTTTATATTGTCTTTGTTTAAAATCGCTACATCAAAATGTATATATAGATGTTTATTTAATTTTAGTTGAATACCTAGTCATTTTAATTTCAACTAGTAATTTCAGGTATATCGACATTTGTTGTAAATTTATTGACCTCAAAATGCTTGCATACATTATTCTTGTATATCCAACAAAGAATTTCTTGACCTACATTCACCACCTTGGTTTTTTTTAATATTAACATTGAACTTATATTAATATTCATATTACTAAAACTAATTAAATTGCTCATTGTTAAAACATTACGTTTAGTAAAATAATTAAGTATGTTTTAATTGAAGAATGTATTTTTCTCCTATACATAACAATATAAACTAAACAATATAACCAAAAAATGTTATAACAAAAATATTACTTAAAGCCATTACATAATATCAATTTATTACTTTCAATAATAAATTACTAAGATTACCCTAAGATGAATATTTCTCAAACATATATTTTTTAAGGGTAGATAATGAACATATACTGAATGTCAAAATCTTCAAAATACATTAGTATAACTCTCTCGATTTATATATATGTCTGTAGTAAATTTAACATTCATAGTGTAAAAACTCTTTTCATCCATCAACATTGGTTATGTAAACAACCATCTATTCTCTTTTATCAAGGCTACGTTGCAACTATTTTAGTCCAATAAATTAATCTCCTGGATAGATACAAGGTAACAGTGATACGAAAAATATTTCATTTAATTGGTATTAATATTCAAAAGGTCATTGCTCTAAGAATAATTGTATTAATAATTTGGGACTGCTATAATCTGCAATATCTTATACTAGGTCAAGCTTCATTTGCAATTTGAATATCAAAATTTGTTGATCTTGCTATTGGAATGTCTAGTCGTTTAGAAATAACAACTCTGTCAATGTCATATTACATAGTGAAACTTAATAATAATAAAATATAGCTTAAAGTCACTGGCAGGTTACGGTATAATGAATAGCATAAAACCTTCTTTATCAAAAAAAAACCTAGATGCGCCAACTTTCTTGGTGTTGTCAAACATCATTTGATTTTATTGATCTTGTGATATGCGAATATTAAATTTTTAAATAATGTATAGATTAGGATATGGTCTTAATAAAATCCTTCCATGTTGGTAATGTGGATAAGTTATTATTTTACACATTAAAAACTAAGTTGGTCATTGTATGTGTTACTACTCATATCAATTGTATGTCACTGTATTGTTCTTCACATAATCACTGTTTAGAGTATTGTTTGCCTTATAGCATTATCTCATTTATCAAAAATCCAAGATAAGTAGATTCCTAATTTAATTTTCTTATCAGTCATGTAATACTATCCAAGTATCCTTTAAACTTGTCTACATCAATCGGTGTATTCATTCGATTATTAACTGTATAGTTATATATTTACAGTCTATTTTAATGATTTAATAGTAGACTTATCAACTTGAACTTTTTTGCTTGATACAATTTAATTAACCACTGTAATATCTTTCATGTTATATAAATACACTATAAATTACCTGTATAATATAAATATTTCAGAAACTTTTAATATATAATCATCTCTAATCCTATGTCTTTAGAATATAAAGTGAAGTAACATCCTGAATGTTCTAAAAAAAAAAGTACTATTGTGATTCTGACTACATATAGCATTCACTATGATTTTACTAATGTTAAGTGTATCTGTTTGTTGTTGTCCTATATCCTGAATATACCAAAAAGATTGCAAACAAATTTCAGGAAAAACGCTTGTTAACAATTTTGAAGGCAGCATTTTATGTTTTTTTTTTACTTTCGGATGAAGCCTATTTTAATTAGATTTCAAAATCATGTAATTTATTGTAAAGTTCGTGAAGTGTTGAATTATCAACATAAATAGTAATACAAAGCCTTAAAGGTTTTTATGTCAAGTTATGTAGCTTAGCTTCTCTATAATAATGCTAAAATAGTTACTACCTTGAAGATATTAAAAATTATATCAACTATGGATTTGTGCAAATTTCTCTAATACTATTTATAAAATAATAGACTTGGTTCTGATATATTTTAATAGGAATTTAGCTTTACCAATGATAACTAAAAAAGACTAATTTATTTAGTAAAGAGTTGCAAGAATAGAAAGAAAGTATAATAGTAACAAATTTTTCAAAACTAGTCTTTACAATTTATTAAATAAAACAGTATTTATATTTCTAATCGATTACATTTTGTTATAAAAAATACTAAATTTAATTAACAAATAACAAAAACATTTGTTAATATAACCTTCAGTTATGTGAAAGTGTGAGTTCATTGACCTATTACTTAAGTAGACCTTACTATCTAGTTCTAACTTAAATGCTATATACATAAAACCAACTACATGGTAATAATAACTAGCAATCAAATGTTACTTTTGTTTGCAAGTCACATTTAAGTTATAACAATTACATAACAGTTTTCCTCAATGTAACAAATACATAATGTGAATGCTTATATTTGAATAATAAAATAATAGACTAATTGAATCTATGAATGCAAATATAATTTGAAGATAGAACTGACAAAAATATATGTATTAAACTAGTTTCTACTCACATTACAGTAGGTTTCCGTTTATCCTCAAAAACGGTACCTTTTTTCGATGAAAGGTATCTTTATACTTTTCTGAACCTCTGACAATGTATAAGCAAAATAACATTAAATACAAAATTACATATTGAGTATTGAAAGTGTAACAAATTAACTCTTATTAATAGTAAAAATTATGCACATGTTCTTCCTACTCGACAATATGTTAGTCGATGATAAGAGTTTACAATGACTTGATATTTTGCTTTACCACTCAATTGAAATTTACCTTACAACTAAGTACTTAATAAATTTGTCGTGTGCTAACTCTTACTGGACTACTCCTGGATGGATTCTGTTAATATAAATCTTTTATTAGTTAAACCTAAATTAAAAGATAATTTAGATTTATAAGCTATCAATTTTGTGTATGATATAATACACTATATGATGTTGTTTAACTGGTTTATTTATAATCTGGCGCATTAAAATATGTTATACTACTGTCTGCTCGCAGTTTCACTCGCGTTAATGGACATTTGACCTTTTTCTCGAGAACAGTACATTTCTTCTGGATGAAAGGTACCAACCAGGTCTTTTTCTGTGCCTGCGACGAGTGTCCGAAATTTAATGATTATCTGTTGACTAGTAACATCTAACTTTTACAGCGTCCTTTGTTCATAAAAACGAGATCAAGTTAGCGTGTACCAGATAAATCGTTGCTGACGATGAAAATCGGTCGATATTTTGTTTTTATTTTGTTCCTCGTTCTTTGGGCTATGTTCCTTGGATATAGCACTTAGCAACAAATAATAACATACCCTTGAGCGTTGAAAAATGAATTACGAGATGACGTGCTGTATTTGTTTCATCAGTTATAATCATTATTCCGAACCATTTTTTTTAAGTTACTGCTTACTTGCAGCAACAAGTTTTCGTCCATTAGTTGATTCGGTATCCAATGATTTACCTTTTTTTCGTACTAGTTTGATGTGAACCTAACAGTAATTGCGATTTTTTGCAAACGACATAAGTAAAAAAAAACGCCATTTTGGTAAGTAAAAAATTTGTTGCTAATTAATTAAATAACAAATTAGCTCCAAATTTTGTCGCATTGAGAATTATAATTATTATACTAATTTTCCCCTGCTACCTAGATAGATCTCAAACAAACTCATAAATTGTTCGGATATTTTGAGTTATATGAAAGACTCGCTGCGTCCGCGACTCCGTTCGCCTGGAACCTCTTGTGGAAAAAACAATGAGTAAATGTATTAAGTTCATTAACTTATCTACTGTATTCTCGTACTTAAGTCGCGTCGCCATTAAAATTACAATATGTTTTGATAGAGTGAAGCGATTTTAATGTAACCAAGACTAAACGTTACTCGAGGATATTCTTCTTGGTGAGGTTTTATCGTGAAAAAGTAATGACTTTAGTAGATAATTATGTGTGTTCATACAAACAGAGAGACAGACATATCTAAAAATGATTGAAATGTATTTTATTACTTATTCCAAGACGCCTGCAACATTAAAAAAAAAAAATCTAAACTGCACAGACACGTTAGATTATTATTATATGTATAGATAATATGAAAGATTAATGTTGAAATCATCAATGGACTTATACACTTATGTATATATTTCTCACAAACAAATACCGGTGTATCGGTGAAAGTTTCAGTACTAAAGCCAGCAATAAAACTGGTCATGTCAGATTTAAGCGGCACAGTCGGTTACCGAATATCGGACACAATAATATCTGACCGAACAATAATAAGTACTGGTTTATATTGATGTGGTCGTTTAATAAATACATAAAATTTACATGTCTCGTTTATTTGGCTGTATCTCCGAACTAGCTGAACTGATTTTGACGTGGTTTTCTAGAGTTCTAATACCATTACGTTTTTCTGTAGAGTCTAAGAAGATATGATAAAATCATGATTATAAAGAAGGTAGGCGTACAGTTAATCCAGAGCGAACATTACAGAACATGATACAATAAGATGAAACAGCACAACTATTTACACGTAAATGAAGTTACATGCATGAGCTGGTAAATAATAATTTAATAATGTATCCATCTCAGCAGCTTAAATCAACAGATGAAAAATTAGGACTGCTGACAGGAGTGAAAACTTAAATGCAATAACTGCGTTCTCTTTTGAATTTCTAAAATAATTATAGTGTGTGTTATTTAAATTTCATAACTTGTATATTGTATTTGTGTGACGCAAGCCGCGCAAGCATAACACCGTCCGTAATGCTTACTTACTAGCATGTCATGACACAAAATTATAAATTTATCTCCTGACAAAAGATACCGCTCAACGCCTAAAGAAGTCTTCACTTCAATCATACATATTTCAAATATTTGAGATTTTGAGCAAAACATTTTATAAATTACGATTTGTTACGTACATAAAGCATAGATTGTTTCTAACACATAAAAAAAGTAGTCCGGTGAAGCTGTTAAGACCTTGCTAGGTCAATACCGTAGTCAGATCGAAAAAAAAAAGATAATTTTATTAAACTTCTTACAGTACAATCAACAGTACAAAGTATTTGAAAATCAATTATCCAGTCACAAAGTTTTAGAAATACTAAGATAAATACAAGTCTGTAACTGAATATATCTTCTTAATGTTGAAGTGCGATCTACCCAAACCGATCCCATGTATTTTTCTCCTTAGTATAGGGTGGTCGAGAAAGGTCCTACTTTTTATATATCTTTACCTTTTTACAATGAATTTCACAGGAACTCGCACAATTCTGAATTACACGATCCAAACAGATACCTCTAAAATATCCATATATCAATTATACTTATAAATGTATACTAGCTGATACCTGTCCGCTTCGCTCTGCTTTATATAAACGTTTAATTGAAAAAAAATGTGCCAAAAGGTAAATGGGACCCAAAAAACAACTTGCGTAGAACCATCTACGAGAAAATCCGCATCGAATGAATCCTAGGGCGGTACATTCAGTAGTTCTTATGTGATTGAGTCTCACGAGAATTGTTTTTTCATTACACATGCATTTATCTATTCTATATCTATACATATTCTCGTAATAAGAATGTAAATCTAACGTGTCCGTAACTTTTAGATTTTTGTGAAAAAAAATGTTGCAGGTGTCTTGGAATAAGTAATAAAACACATTTCAATCAATTTTAGAAATGTCTGTCTGCTTGTTTGGACACGCATCACTGCTAAAATATTGCGTTCGTAATAAAACCTCTTCAAGGAAACCATAAAACATATCTTCCAGTAACATTTAGTTTTTGTTTCATTAAAATCGGTTTGGTCTATCAAAAGTTATTGTAATTTTAGTGACGACGCGGCTTAAGTACGAGAGAAAAGTAGATAAGTAAATGGACTTAATACAATCAGACGATTTTATTAGTAACTCTATTTTTTTACATTAGCTTCCATGCGGACGGAGTCGCTGGCACAGCGAATATTCGGTAATTTGTTGATTGTTTCTTTTTTAAAACTAAGCAATTTAGCATGTATGTAGACTCTACATTCGTTGGTATGAAGCTTACCTTTATGTTTATGGACAGTCCAGAGGTTAAGGATAAATAAATGCCAATTTTACATTCCTACAATAATATTTTTGTATTGTATGTTTGTTATCATGTTTTGTATCAAACTCGTTGACTACAATACGTGCAAGCCCGAACTTACTGCTATATCAATGAAAGCGGCCAAAAAAATTGACGAGGACTGTAGATGTGCCCCTTTTCCTTACGACCGTATTAATTACTTCCGCGTGTTACCTTTTTGTAATAATAGAATACACGTATAAAGTAATAATATAGAAGTAACACTCTCTATAATGACGCTACAATGCTCAATTATGATATCACTACATATTATAAAACAAAACTCTTTGCCACGTCTGTCTGTCTGTTCGCCGTAAGTTCAAAAACTAGATACGGATTTTCATCCGGTTTTCACCAGTAGATAAAGTGATTTATGAGGAGGAAGGTTTAGCTATTTAATTTGTCAAGATTTTTTTTTCATTATCAGGGCGGTTCAACGTCCGCCTGGCCCGCTAGTAGCTAATAATTAAATATATCAGCTATATTGGTAGCTATATTATACTGACGTTGCTAGAAATAATGCGGTCTAAACTCGAGATGTTTCACTACATATCGTTTTTTTTCTATTATTTATTTAACAAGTAATAAAACGAGTGTATACGATCTCGTAAAACGCACGAGCGGATGTTTCGGGGTGTAAATGAAAACAATTAAATTAATTACTCTTGGGATTTACAATAGTCGTTGTAAGCCTGTCAGTGCTACCAGTTAAAACCAATAGCGATTTTATAAGATGTTTTTATGATCTTGTTAAAAATAGCTACTGCTACTGCTAATAGCTACTGCTAATAGCTACTGACAACCTTATAGAAATGAAGATGAACGAAAATCTTTCATTGTCTTGCAATTCAAATTTCATTCAATCAAGGACACAATATGTATAGTATATAGATTTTAAATCGAACGTACAGTCGTTGTCATACTTTTTGGCCACTTTGAATACAGTGGCGCAGAACACAAATTTAGGTATAAATACGCGTATTATTATTATATCCATAACATCGAGACAATTTGGGAATAAATAGATGCCAATTTTAGATTTCCAAATAATATTGACAATATTACGCGCAAGTCCGAACTTACTGAGCAATATTTACAGCGGCCGAAAAGATTGACAAGGAGTGTAGTATGCCATTTATTGTATTTAAAGTGTACCTTGGTATATCCGAGATATATAACCGTTAACTGTGAATTTTATTTAGCACATGTATTTATGCTATTTTTTTTCTATAACTCGCCAAAAGGTGGCACTGCGATACATCAACGTCTGTGTCGTTCAACCGATCCTCATGTAAATACTTGTGTGCAGATATTAGAACATAGAGAATATTCACGCATTCACCACTTTGCTATAACTCAAATATTACGACGAATAATAACACATACGCGTGCGTAACCGCAGTCACAGCTAGTATTAAGTATTTGGTTATAGACAATCCAAACTAACGATAACTATTATACTAATAACGAGAATGTATCGTTAAGTCAGACTTTAGATTTGGAAACTAATTTTTCATCAATTTTAATTTTGTTACTATTTTGAGATGTCTCAATGTAGTTTCTAAGTAGTATTTTATTAAAGGTAATGTTGCACCCGTCCTTTGATTTGGCACGTCGAGGAGAAAACCGAGATAAGCGGCTGATTTCGGTTTTGTATAGCGTTGTCTTTGTCTCTCACAGCCATTGCGCTGTGCGATAGAGATAATGCTTTATGAAACCGAAGCAATGCTGAGTACAGTAACAATGTGGCAGTTTAGTAAAAACTGTTTTAATGGTTTACAAGAAGTCGCCAAAATTATGCAAATATCATTTGAATATCATTTACATTCAAAATTGTGATTTCAAAATACTATTTATGGTTAGGGTTGTCTTATGTATTTTATCTACATATTATAAACAATGTCACTTTTCGTGTCTGTATGTGTGTCACGTTAGTTCTTGTAAACTATGCAACGGATTTTGATTCAATTTTATAATTATTTTCCGGAAAAAAAAATCGAACTGACTACGCTATTGGCCTTGTAAGGCGTTTACAACTTCACCGGACTACTTTTCTGAAAGTTTATATATACAATATATGTATGTATGTATGTTATACATATAGGCAAGCCTTGTTTGTCGCTACTTTTTTGGGGCGCACAAATTTTCGAAAGTTGTAAAGTCCATAATTTTTTAAGTTTTACGGCCATTTTTCGATATTTTCGAATTTCCCTTTAAGGACGACACTGCGTACCCCCACAAAAAAGGTATATAGTAAAGTTGATGAATTCTGATGAATCCGTAAGAAGTTTTCGGGAGGCTTACATTGATGAGGTTTATTGCGTTAATCTTTATGCAATTAAATACTTTAGTTACATTGGGCATTTAATCTACATTCGAACTGCTTTTATTTCTGCAGTTTCGTGGTCCCCATATATATTCAATATTATCACTACATATTATAAAACTAAGTCCTCCGCCGTGTCTGTCTGTTCGCGATAAACTCAAAAACTACTTACCGGATTTTCATACTGTTTTCATTAATAGACGTTGAAATATAACTATAATTATTGGAAGAGTCTGAAAAAATCCAGCCGCCTGAGCTTTCATCGAAAACGCTTCCTCCCTTTGAGATATAACAAACTAAAAAATGATGCAGACGAAGTCGCGGGAATCGGCTAGTGTTTTTATAACTTACTAGCTGTTACCCGCGGATCCGCACGCGCTTTTTTTGAATGTATCAAAAAATGTAAAATTATGAGTAGATGTTGTACATTATAGAGATGCTTTTTCAAAGACATTTGTTAGTACGACACGCACGACATGTACTGTAAAATGTAACGTGTACATTAGAAACGTAAATAATAACAGTGTATCGTATGAAATGGGATTTATCATCAGCAACATGCCTGGAACTTTAACCTACAAAATATCACCCTCAGTGCTCACTTAGACTATATAAGAAAATAATTAAAGTGGTAAGCTATACATTATTGAACAATATGTGTTAATTTGTTTATTATATAGATCTAATATACCCGTATTGTCGATATAATTAAATTAGTCTTTTACTTTGCTATAATCACTGAGTTATGTAGACGCAAGCGCGGTAAATAAATCAAAATGGCCGCCAAATTGACCAAAAACATAATATAATTTTAATTACACACAAAAATATGACTTTCAATTATGTATATTTATTCTTGAAGTCCAGTAAAGCACACGTCTCACTCGCTTGTTTACAATGAACAAGATATTTTTAATAAATTTTACACGGACGAATGCACGAGTAACAGTTCAACAAATAAAAAAGAATATGTCAACCGCTATATTTTCGCATACCTGCCAGTAAAATTCCCGTTAACATAGGCCCAGCCGTTTCGGACATAACCCAGAACAAGCAAACAAAATATAATAATATAAAATATCAACAATATTAAAAAAAATACTTTTGGTTCCTTGTAGACAAATCCAATCACCAAAACGTTGTTATTTTAATTTCAGATACACACACTTTATTTTTATAATACGTAATAGATTACAAATAAAAAATTGGAAACAAAACAAACGTAGAATAAACATGTTGAATAGAAACACAAAATAAACTTTAAAAATGTTTGCGATAGAAAGTTACCACGTTACCATGGCAACGTATATAATACTAACGCTAACAGGCAGCGAAAGCAACCAAAACGAAAAAAAAAATGCCCGATTAAGAAACATTCTTCATTGGCGCTCCACTCCTATTGGTCTTAGCGTGATGATATATAGCCTAAAGCCTTCCTCATTAAATGAGCTATCTAAAACCGTAAGATTTTTTCAAATCGGACCAGTAGTTCTTGAGATTAGCGCGTTCAACCAAACAAACAAACTCTTCAGCTTTATATATTAAGTAAGACGCAAAAATTTCGGCAACCCTACCTACGTACGTACAGTGTATATTATGAACGTACGAAACCGCAACGAGGAATCTCTGGTATAAAAGTTTTATTTTTATTTCCTTAGCATTTATCGTCTTAAGTTGATGAGTGTCGTTTTAATATAATGATTCTTAATGTAAATACGGTTTCCTTGTTTAATAATAATTCATAGTTGGGTGTTTTATATATTTTGTAAAATTGTAATTATATCTCGATTCCTGCTTAAATTATTCACTACTCTTAGACTGTACTAATATTTTGGAAGAATAAGACTTGATCATCGATAAACAACTAAATATCGGTTAACTGTGACGCGTAGTGTATCAGCCCGCTGGATACAAATAGCCCAAATTTCAGATTCGACGTGACAAAGCGAGTCATAATGTCAGTTTTTAATCCTTATAGAAATCGCAAATCAGACAGGAATACTCATTACTTTAGTAAAGGATTTTGTCTTCAATACCGAAATTATCTAGTGGATTTACCATAATATCCAGGTGATGTTGGTGTTGATCTCTCAAACGGTTAAATAATAGATTCATATCTATATATTATGTATCTTATAATCCCTTGTAGGATATTTTTTTTCTCTTGAAGCTATTCTGTCCAAGAAAGAATTTATGTTACGCCTTAGCGTTTGACCACAATCTCATCTGATAATAACTGAAGATGGGGCCGAAGAAAAATAAGTATAATTCGAGAACGACTGGTGTGCAGTTGTCAAAACCTAGCAGCCATCTATCCAAGCGGGCTTTAAAAACGCCTTTCCCCTCTATGGTTTTGTCATAATGTTTCCTTTAGCGAAAGCTCTTGCTCACTGTACAAATGTTATTAACACAATGAAATTTAAATAGATCGAATATTTCTGAATTACCCAGATTAAAATAAACATGATTATTTCGTGTTCATGGCACTACATTCAGACAAATCACCCACTTATTCCACGTGTTGTAACCATGCGGACCAGCAATGGGCTCGGTAGCTTAAGTTTATAGACGTGATCATTCGTTCGTATTCGTTTGATGTTATGTTTAATAAGTAATTATTAATGCTCACCTTTTAACGCATAATTAAACTATAATATATATATTATATAAGGTCTCCTTACATATAAAATTAGTGTTTTAGATAGAAAAAATGTTATGAGATTATATATCTATTCTGGTTATAACTTCTGTTACAACATTAATATTTAAATAAAATTAATTAATAGAGTGTTAAATGAAGACTGGACGTTGTTTGATCAAGTGTTTGAAAAAAATTAGGCTGGAAAGATCCCGGACTTTGTTACGGCGATAGGCGGGAAAAAGAACCGCGAAATATTGTTTTCGGACTAATAAATTTTTAACATCGAAGAAACTTATAACAAAGTGATAAAGTGTATTCCCATAGTACTGAAGGAATGGGCTTGCGAATTCCGAGGGTCCCGCGAAGGCAAAACTAAAACGTTGGAACCAAAAGCGTTCCGTGCTTTCTTCTACAGTAGCTTCAGTGGCTTTCAGTATAATCATGACAATTTGTATATGTATAATGTAGACGTATATATATATAATTTAACTTAATTAATAACAGTATAGTGTGGAGTTATAGTTT
The DNA here is from genome assembly GCA_036509395.1 of Antheraea yamamai. Lineage (NCBI taxonomy): Eukaryota > Metazoa > Arthropoda > Insecta > Lepidoptera > Saturniidae > Antheraea > Antheraea yamamai. Next base: position 6,602,128 of record AP028448.1, on the reverse strand, counting down.
TACACCAATTAATTATAAATTATATTAAAAATTTATGTTATTTTACTATAACCACCCGTCTTTACGTGGCACTCATATATATTTTATGGTTATTGTGTTTGATATTGTAATTTAAGACGAACAAGGTAGGCGATTACACGTATAAGGATAATCTCTCATTTTGGGATAATTAATCACTATATAGCCATTGCAGCACATTAAATGTCGTGATGTGTAACCGAACACCATAACGTTTGGAACGTGTTTACGCCAAAACTTTTTGCATTTTGCTATTACCTAATTATTTCTAGGTGGGAGAGCCACGCTGAAGCTGTTACTGGTTTTAGCATGAATGGGTCGGCTCGGCCGAGGTACTACCACCCGACCCACAGAAACACCGACGTGAAGTAACACTGTATGCATTGTTGCGTTTCGTTCGGTCAGTGAGAGCACCGAAGGCCCGCCTCTCTCCCCCCTCTCTCATGACCCAACCACAGGCTGGCAACACACTTGCGACTCCCTTGGTGTTGCTAGTGTATATGGACGGCGGTGATCACTTACCATCAGGTGACCCGCCTGTTCGTTTGTTACCTATGATATTTTTTTTTTACTATAACAATAATAAACCAATAAGAAGCTCTTTGTTATAATTTCAACAGTTCGTATACTTAAGTGGCCATTAAGGTTTTCGGTTAGTTTTAGCTACTATTATTTTATATGATCACTATATAATGAGTCCTCTTAAATTGGCAATACATACTTCATTATTTTAATACTCTCTAAAAACGAAAGTAAATAGGCTAATTTTTGTTGTTGATAAAACATCTGCCGTCTTCGTCGTGGAATATCTTGGGTTTTATCCTGTATAGAGTTAACATTATTTTTATCTGTTTGATTTTATGTATTCCTAATGTCGCGGCCATATAAATATTTCAATTTAAAGCTTAACACAGTGTGCAATAGAGAATGTTGAATCTTTTCAAAAGAGATGATCCAATAATTCGGAGTAAAAGTTCACTTACAATGAGTGAACAATTAACGATATGAATACAATGAATTTTCAGGGTTCATTTCCCAGAAAAGGGATCCTACTGCTAACCCCATGTTGTCCATCCCATTTTTCTTTTTCGTAAATACATAACACAAATATAATGTGCGGTAAAACTTTAGAGACGCGAGTTCGCTTTCCATTTAGCCCGTTTTCTATGAATACAGAACCTCTCGTAGCGTAGGCGTGTTATCTGTTAAGGTTTTGCTATACCATTGATACAATTTCAACACTTTCTCCATATGAGTTATTTTACATTTAAATATTCGATGACCAAAACTGAAGACATGATACGTAGGCTATTTAAAAGGAATATATTCTGCCTGAAGCAGGATAGCGGAGAGTTACAGTGTTCCCATCCTTCAGACGAAATATAACTCTGTCTTAAAGTTCTTTTACCGTCGAACCCCATAAAGGCTCTACCGTCTTTATAATCTGATCACCAGTATCTATTTTTTAAATAAGTATTTCAAGTTTGGTTGGTGTTGTCATCATACTTTTTAAACATATGACGTGTAATACACGTTTCCTTCTCAAGCATCAATACCGCGTAAATAAATATTAGTACATTCGAAAGTTATATGATTCAATGTTAAATCCATTTTGTAATATTACTTTATAAATGTTATACTCTCAGACATCAACTAACTGTCGCTCATAACAGGTGACCCTGAAGCCAGTTATGGTAATTAACAACAAAAGAAACACGTTAACAGTCGCCACGCGAAATTTAGAAGACCGAATTCAATAATTCCACCGGCCTGCCGTGATGACGTGTCCGGGCTAAATTTACTACTATACACTTACACTTATTGACACGTTCCAAAAATACACTTCTTGGCAAAACTAAACGGACGTTAACATCGCTATTAGCCGCATAATGCCCCAACTTGCAATACATAAATACATAGTAACATAGGCTAGGTCATATCCGCAACGTTCGCCGGTTATGTATCCACATTGATGAACGAGTTACTCGTTATATATGTATGTGCACTGTATAAACCAATACAAACACTTTGTTAGTCTTGATATTACTATAGAGCATAGATGCTAGGCCGCGGACTCGCCGCGTGTATACATTATACCGTCTATGTTCTTGTATTGTAGTTTTACTTTTATACCTGTCACAGGAATTTCATACTATATATGCATTATAATTGTTACATTTTAATACAGACATTCGTAGAGTTACATTGGGATTTCCCATCGGAAATATCTCGAGAATCATTTACAGTCTTATTTGTAAATTCAATATAAGCGGTGTTTATTTTGAATGGATGGAATATATTTATTGGATTACACAAAGAAGGAATTACTTTAATTCGTGGTAATGAAAATGAAATGAAATTTTAGGTTCAAAAATATCCATTTCAAAAGTGAGTAAGACAGAAAGAAGACAATAAGAAGATTTTGAAAACTATTGACCGAATTTACAGATCGACGTTCAGCTGCTTGTTGCCATTTGCCTGTTGCCGTTATATGGTAGCGCTGTAAAGGGAAGATTTGCACACATTGTGTTTGTTAGCTAGTCAATCTGTGCGAAGTTAGCTAGTTTTTTTTTACAAAATCGTGTGACTAATTCTTGCAACCGTTAATTGACAATTATCGTTTACCTGTCTGTATTGGAGACAATATTATGTTATAAACAAATTTATCTAATTTTAGATGTCTATTGAAATATAAGAAAAGTTAAAGAAAAAAATGGCAGTATAATCTTTTATTGTTATTTTTAGTTCCGGAAAATTGATATTTTTGGATTCCTACGGTTTATTTTCTTTCAATTTAGTATTTATTACAAGTTTCAAAAGTCTGCGCGATTTTTTTTTAGTTTATCCCTAAAACTATTCATATTTCATACATTACTCTTAAATACAATATACAACTATTTGATATGTTTTGATATACACAACAATACATTTACCGAATTTAGGTGGCAATATTACGATTAAGTTGACTCCTCAGTGTACTTTAAAGAATTTTTTACTTTATTGCAATTAAAATAAAATACAAAACTCATAAACAACGCAAACACTAATAGTAAAATAATGTTTTTAAGGAAAATTTGTATTTTGTTGATTTCCATTTATGAATTCTCATTTCGCTTATTAATTTATCCAACAATAATATAATCCAATATCATATTATTTTTTTAATTGTAGCACGACATTATGACGACACTGTATCTTATGTACCTGTACATAGTAATTAAAAAACCTACAGCGATGACCAACAGATTTGCAATCCACTGGCAGTTATAAGCCCTTTTAGAATTTATAATAGGTTTTAACATTTGACCGCAACCGCACCAGATGTTATATGTCGTTGTGGACAATGATGGTAAACACGCTGATCTAGAGGGTCTGACTCTCAGGGGTGCAACTGGCGGAACACACCTATAGGTGCTTGGTGACAGAATCTCATCTGGAACGGTGTACGGTCCGCGAGGCGTAAGGTGGGCTTTGCATTTGTGCGAGTGATTACCAAACGTAAAGTCAGGCAAAAAAAAATTTAAAATAAATTTTATGTTTAAGGTAGGTACAAAACATAAGCGGGAGAGGTATTCTAGTTTAAAAATAAAATAAAACTACATAAGCAAACATTGTTAAGATAAAGGCCAGCTATGATATGTATGACTGATGAGTATCTGTTGAATTGTAAGTGTGACCGAGAAGTCGGAGATCAATAAATAAAATATAATAATGTAGTGGACACTTCATATGTCTTTATCATCCCTGTCTTTATAATAACTGTTTAAATTACACAAAACTACTTAAACTCGGCTATTTCAAGGTTTTCGTATTTTTCGAACGCGTTTACATAAACGCGTTCAGCGATAAATTGTGTTTTTGGAAGGGGTTTTAAAAGCTCATTATTTGAGTGAACCTCATATAGGCGGGGGGTTCCACAGGGGTCGGCCTTAGGGCCGCTCCTGTGGAACATGGGCTACGACTGGGTGCTCCGCGGCGTGCTCCCATATGGAGCACGCCTCATATGTTACGCGGATGACACCCTAGTCGTAGCCCGGGGGGGGGGGAGTGGAGGGAGGTGGAGCGCCTGGCCACGATGGCCACAACCCTCGTGGTCAGGCGCATCAGGAGGTTGGGCCTCAGGGTGGCCCTCGAGAAGACCGAGGCCCTACTCTTTCATGGGCCTCGGCGGGGGCCACCACCAGGGGCCCATATAGTGGTGGAGGGCGCCCGGATCAGGGTGGGGACCCAGATGAAGTATCTGGGCCTCACCCTGGACGGGCGCTGGCGGTTTGAGCCCCATTTTGCGGGGCTCGGACCGCGAATTGCTGGGGCGGCAGCGGCACTCGGCCGATTGCTCCCTAACATAGGGGGGCCTGGTGCCGGGTGCCGCCGACTCTACATGGGAGTCGTGCGGGCGATGGCCGCCTACGGGGCACCGGTCTGGGCCGACGCCCTCGGTGCCGCCAACGTGCGCGCGCTTCGCAATGCGCAGCGCACGGTGGCACTGAGGGCGATCCGGGCGTACCGGACGGTGTCCTCGGCGGCGGCCTTCACGCTCGCCGGCTCCCTACCCTGGGAGCTGGAGGCAGGCGTTCTCGCCGCCGTGTACGAGTTCACGGCGGCGAGGAAACGAAGGGGAGAGCCTCCGGCTCCCAGGGAGGTAGAGGCGGAGAGACGGCGTCTCAGGGGAGACGCCGTCGAAAGATGGAAGCAGGACCTGGCGGACGAGCGGTTCGGGCGGTACACTGTAGACGCCGTCCGCCCGGTCCTGCGGGAATGGATGACAAGGGAGTGGGGCTCCCTGACGTTCCGAATGGTGCAGGTACTCACCGGACACGGTTGTTTCGGGTGGTACCTGCACCGGATCGCACGCAGGGAGCCGACCGCCGCCTATCACGAGTGCGGCGCTGTCGAAGATACCGCGCAGCACACTCTGTCTGAGTGTGCTGCGTGGGGGGAGCAGCGCCGCATTCTGGCGGCGGCGGTGGGAACGGACTTATCGCTGCCGAGCGTGGTCTCGGCCATGCTCGGCAGCGAACAGGCGTGGCGAGCGATGTCCTCCTTCTGCGAGGACGTCATCTCGCAGAAGGAGGCGGCGGAGAGGGTCCGCGAGGCAGACCCGCTAAGTGGCCGTCTCCGCCAACGGAGGATTGGCAGGAGGAGACGGCGCTTTGCCCAACTCCTCCTGCCACCGTAGCCGGACCTGAGGGGATAGGCCGGGGGGCCCATCTCCTCATTGCACAGGTCCGGCGGACGAGGGGGGGCAGCCGGCGTGTACCCGGTCTGTCCCTCTATAGGTAGGAGCCCGGCGGTCACCTTCCGCCGGGCGGACCGTGGGGGCGGCTCTACAAGGTTGATTAGCTTGAACGATCCCTTGCCGCCCCCACAAAACGGTCTGTCGGTACACCGTGGGGTTTTAGTCCGTGCGAGTCGGACATAACCCACTCTCTCCCCCGGGAGGGTGGGTATCCATAAGGGATTTCCCCACGTTAAAAAAAAAAAAAAAAAGGTTTTCGTATTTTTCGTTTATTTGTGTTGGAAGACATTTCACTAATAAATCGGACATAAGAACGAAATATTAAGAATTAAACACGTGACGCTGCTACCAGTACATGAGGTGAAGTGTGGAAGGTGCGCGGCATTGTTGCATCGTGTGTCTATGGGCACTCACACAATTATTTTATTTAATGTGTTACAATGGTGTTATTGTGCAACATAACGGAGTGCTTGAACGCGACTAACAATCCCAAGTATTTAATAAATATAATTTCAATTCCGATGTGCTGATGCGCACATAATAAGTAGGGGGACATGCAATGTACGTAACCGTATACACGTTGCTCCTGACTGTAGTCTGAAGTGAACTTTCAGAATTATTAAATTACGCCCAAAGTTTTTATATACGTCTAACATTTATTTGACAAAATGTTAAGTCTACCTGTATATTTAGGTCCCAAGAATGTACCTTTCTTTCACCTTATCATCAGATACGCTAGGTAAGCATTGACGAAAATATTTAATTTAATAGTGTATCCATTATAAACTCTTTCATCTAACAAAGTTCGGTGTAAAGCTGTAGAAGTAATATTTTGCAAGGATCGTAACGAACTAGTGAATTACTGTTTGAAAGGTTACATATTTTTTTATTATTTTAAAAATCTTACATTAAAGATAACATATAGATACTGTATGTATTTTATTTTTCAGCCTGTGAGGTATCTCACTGTCGGATGAGACATGTTTCTATTTTGTCTAGAGTATCCTTATTTATACAATAGTTGATCTCGTCATTCTTGTCTATATGTACGTATATACGAAGAAAAAAATTGTGTCGTGCTTATATAATTAAAATTAATTAATTATATAATTAATATAATTTACTTCAAAGACTTCTATTGCTATAATATTAAATTTGAAGAATTATATTCACAGTATAATTTTACGTATTTAAAATTTGAAACTGTTTTATACGTATTTTAAATAGATCAGTAAATATATACGCGAATCTACAACACGAAATATCGAACCGATATTCCGCTAACCTAGAAAATTCCACCACTTTTATTATCAATTCTTAGTAATGTTCAAGAACTATTCTTCGGCAATCAAGTAATGTATGTACCGGTTGTAGATAGAGCCTAATTAATTTTATCGATCCAGGCGAAAATGTTAAAATACTTTATATTGTTTTTTTTTTCTTCATACCTCGTCTACGTTGAATTATTTAAGTAATTAGCGTTTAAAATGTTCTAATTCGGTTTTTTTTTGTGTAATATTAACCATTTACTTTTTTATTAGATTTTCAGTATTGCGCGAACAAAGAAATATCTTTTTCTAAAGTGAAAAGTGTTATTTAATCGTGTTGAGTGATTTTTGATAGTGAAAAAACTTAAGGGTTCGCGGCACCAATGATCTCGACATGCTAGTGACGTATTGCACTTGCAACAGACAAACTGATATTTTGTATTATATTGAGCTTGTGCAACTCATCATATATTTGATTATTTAATAAACTATGTAAAATGTATAAAATCATCGCTCGGAGTACCAATAGATGTGAAAACCACACTAATATAAATAATTTCCATTTACAAACCATGAAATTTGAATAATTCAGACTATAATATGATTTCAAAATTCAGAAAGAATTGACAAAATATGTCGTGTCTATTTTAATCAAAATGTGTTACTTGGGTTTCAGTTCGTTGGTTACGATTCATTATCAGAATTATAGAATTCAGGTGTATACATGATTTCAAATTATCTAATTATTGCTAAATAAAAGAAAACATAATCAATTTTGGTCATTTCAGATGACTGAAGTAAATTAAGGAGCGCTGCGTAGCTATTTTGATCATATTTGAATCTATATCTTCTATAAGAATATAAATGTAACGTGTTTAAATTTTTAGATTTTCTTGAAAAAAAATTGTTGCAGATGTGTTCGAATAAGTAATAAAATATATTTGAATCATTTTTAGAAATTCTGTCTGTCTGTTTGTTTGAACACGCATCACTTCTAAAGTACTGCGTTCACGATAAAACTTCACCAAGAAAATCATAAAGCATACTCATAATCATGTCGAGTAATATTTAATCTTGGTTGCATTAAAATCGGTTCACTCTATCAAAAGTTATTGTAGCAGAAATGACGTCGCGACTTTGGTACGAGAGAAAAGTAGATAAGTAAATGGACTTAATACATTCAGATCATTTTATTAGTCACTGTTTTTTATTTACATTACGTTCTACGCGGACGGAGTCGCGGGCACAGCTAGTTCTACTATATGACTATAGATTTTATAAAAGTCAACAAACAATAAAACAACGGCCTTTATTTTGTTACTGGAAGTATATTAGAATATAATTAAACTGAATTTCTTTTAATTAAGGTATATATCCGTCAGCTATGTGTATTTTGAAATAAAATAAAGTAATCTCATTAAAATTATAATAGCCTTTAATATGTGGTAGATGTTTCCAGATGTATATATAGTATAGATATATATGTATGTATATATAGTTATGCCGTATTTATGACATAACAATAAATAAACTAACATGTACTCGCCACTGAAACCGGTTACTTACAAAAAAATGAGTATTAACATTGTAAATCATTAATATTTATTTTAAAATTAGTTTTATTACAATTAAAATATGTTATGGTATATTAATTTCTTACGGAAATGTCCCCGCGTCCGTTCGTAACTTTTCATTCGTTGGTTACATTATAATACTAGAGGGCTTTTGATAAACCCGCCTGGCTAGCTCACCACCCTTAAATTGAAAACCTGTCGCCAACCACCTGTAAGTGTATTCTGGCAGCGGCAGTTGGTAGCCAGTCTCCCGCTAGGTATAGCGTGTTTACCATGTTGAACCAAACCAATATTTAAGCCAGGATGCTCTACGGGCAGTAGTACAGTATGTAGTATATTATATATGGCTTCCAAAAAGGGTGGCATGGTCGCTTTGTGACCAAATACTTTATAAAAAAAATCAGGTGACATTGTAGTGAAACGCTAGAACCTATAAAGTACAAAAAAATAAATAAATCGCGTAGTTTAAAATATAATTTATAAACGAATCTGTAGATAGAATAACTTTAAGGTAAGCGTCAATCACTGAAAAGCTATATAGTTCAGGCTGTTAGAACTGGCGTGCATCGTCGACTACATTTTTAGAAAATACATTGCCGTGTCTACAGTAAAGAGTGAACTGGGCAGGTCACAAACCACTCGGTTAACACGTTCCGTGCCACATGTACCACCACGTGGTACACGATTTGATAACTATTGAAAACGAAAGAATTACTTATGTCATGTTATGTTATGACGTTATAACCTAATATTGTATGAGATAATACGTGATGAAGTCTAGTGAAGCTGTGAAGGCCCGCGAGGCTAATAGCGTAGACAGTTCGAAAAAAAAAAGGTAAGTTTTCCTCAAAATATCAAATGGCCTGAAGGACTTTGCAAGCAAAATAGTTTGGCACGGAACGTGTCAACAAATGTCAAAAAGGACATGAAGCGTTTCGGCTTGATTGATGAAAATTTAATACATAGTAGGAAATGGCTCCTTTTCACAAGCTCCTTGGAACAAGCTGATCTTGTGTAACGGGAAGAGACGACGAGAAAGCCGATTGATTAAATTGAAGTGTCATGTTGAACTGCCTGTGGTTTAGAATTAAAATATGTCTAAGGAGAGTTCTTATGCACACCTGTTATTTGATTATGTCTTGGCTACGTAACGATTGAAAAAGCGCCATCTTAGTCCATGTAATACGGCAACCAATCGTCGCGTTGTAGCCAATCGTTTGATAAAATATCGGCCATATTATAAAAAAACAACTGACTGTATATACTGCTTTAACTGAATCTTAGTCATAAAATAATACTAGTTGTGACTTAAGATATAATAGATATGTTAATAAAGAAATATTTGCACATTGTCAATTTAGATAAGTACGTGTAAACTTTAGTTTATAGTAAAACTAGTGACCCGCCCCAGTTTCGCGGGTGTGCAATGTAGATATCCATTTTAATGAAATACTGTAAGGGCAGTTTTGATGTATATTACATGTACAACGTATGTAATGTATTTAATCGGATAAGGAATAATACTGTATTGTATAAAATAATTTGGTAAATAACACATAATTATTTTTGTAAAAATATAAAAATGGTTGTTGTGGGTTATCCTTTAGAGATAAATATATACCATCTCGGACTTTTTTATCGATCTTTTTAAGATATATGATTCCGTAGTACATTAATTTGATCTATCTCGTAAGGCTTAGTTATCGTTTGCGATTTAAGCGCACAAAAATATGTTTGTTACGACTTCACATTACAAATCTTTGAATTTTTCGGCTTCTCTGTACTATATGTATGTTTTATACGTATAAACCTTCCTCTTGAATCACTCTATCTATTGCTGAAAACTATTAAAATCCGTTGAATAGTTTAAAAGATCTAAGGGAACAGACAGCGGAGCGACTTCATTTTATACTATGGAAATAGATCTTCAACGTGTGTTGGCTTAGAAAGTAGCAAAAAAAATTAACCACATTTTTCGTTAACTATTTTAGTCTACCAATATATCTACTCATTCTAAATCGAACCGTCTCCGATGAAATTTTGATACTAGTAATATGAATTATGGACAGATGCATAATGTACGAAATAATTTTTTATCTATACATATAATGAGAATGTAAATCTAACGTGTCTGTACTTTTTCGATTTTCGTGAAAAAAATTGTTGCAGGTGTCTAGGAATAAATACTAATAATAATGTATTCTACATTCCAATCATATTTACAAATGTCTGTCTGTCTGTCTGTCTGTTTGTATGAACAAGCATCACTGCTAAAGTACTGAGTTCTCAATAAATCGTCAGCAAGAAAATCGTAAAGCATATCTTCGGGTTTAACTTAGTGTTTGTTTTATTAAAATCGGTCCACTTTATCAAAAATTATTGTAGTTTTAATGATGACGCGGCGTAAGTACGAGAGAAAAGTAGACAAGTAAATACTGGTTTTTTACATAAGCTTGCACGCAGACGAAGTCGCGAGCACAGCCAGTCACTATTTAAAATTGAAACCAAGCGAAATTTTGAAGCGATAATGGCTTAGTTGATATCGTCTTCGGACACAGCGTCCGATGGACGTAGATTCGAATTTTGCAAGTCAGTCGGAGCTTCCGGTGAAGAAAAACACCGTGATGACATCGTAGCATTTTTTTTTTCAAAAGGAGGCAAATGAGCAGGTGCGTCACCTGATGTTAAGTGATCACCACCGTCGATTAGACACTAGCAACACCAGGGGAGTCGCACGTGCGTTGCCAGCCTGTGTATGGGGGAGGGGGTAGGGGTAGGGAAAGAAGGAAGGGAGGTGGGCCTCCGGCGCTCTCACTGTCCGAACGAAACGCAACAATGCAAGCACTGTTACGTCACGTCGGTGTCCTGTGAGAGGGTGGTACTATCCCGGGCGAACCAACCCATTCATGTTGAAATTAGTAATAGCTACAAATGGCTCTACCACCTACAAATAGCATGGTATTAGGCTCCTTTTTTAAGTCAACCTTGCTAACTACCATCATGAAGTTGAAAATTTGTCACTAAATACGTGTTGGAGTGTTCCGGTAGCAGCTCTTGAGAGACGGTTCTCTCTAGGTTTGGCGTGTTTACCATCTTGGATCACTTCGTCATTTAACACCAAACGAGTTTGTGGTCAAACGTAAAGAACTTTAAAGTATAAGAATAAACAAAATACGTACTTAAGACGTGAAGCTTTTCAATTACACTATCTTTATATATAAATTTCTTCTGTTCGTGTGTGTATGTCACTGTACTCTTCCTAAACGGTTGGACCGATTTTGATGAAATTTTGTGTGCGTGTGTTCCAATGGATCCGAGAATGGTTTTGATTCACAATTGGAACCGGTAGTTGAACTGCGGTTAAATTTTATATATATTTTTTTATTATCAAGGCAGGAGAACGTCCGCCCGGCCCGCTAGTAATAAATAAAGTGTTTATTTTCTTAGTAATAATTTTCGTTGATTTAACTAACTTTTATAAAATTTAGCTGTACTGGTGTACAGTTGATTGGTGCATATATATACAAGTGAATACAATACTCGATAATACAACTTTCGCTTTAAACTGTATATAACTAATACAGAGTTCGTTTTGTCGACAGACTGCGTCTATTTCGAGACGTCGTCGACGTCTCCGTACCAGATCAGGCGGATAGAGGAACTGAACAAGACGCCGTCGGGTAACGTAGAAGCAAAAGTCATGTGTTTCTACAGGCGGCGAGACCTTCCCAACCCTCTTATACAGTTAGCTGATAAGCATCAAAGTGAGTATCATTGTAACCGGTCGTTTCTTCAGATAGCAAAAAAAAAAACTAATAATTAACTTTAATATTGATTATTAATAAAGCCTTTCCGCCTAAAAAATTGGAAGGTGTCAGTGATCTAGTGTGATCAGTGTCACAACTATAAGTTAAAGTAATAAATATCTCACATAGGATATAATAACGGATTTCATTCAACTTAGCTGTTTCCTCCACGAGAAATGATGTCAATTATTATTACTTACTAATTCTCTTATGTATTGTATATATGATGATAGCAAACAGGCTTCAATTCCGCCTTATGTTAAAGCGTTACGGTAGTTATCAAATCAACCTCAATTAGATCAAAGTTCTAACTGTGGTAAATCTATGTTGCCACTCCTGAGGACTGTGTTTAAACACCTCTTGAGCCGGTGTGTGTTAACAATAAACCCCATCCGGCTGGGATGTGATATCACGAGGAGTGCTGCTTTACGGTAGAAATAGCATTAATAATTATATTAAAGTGATTGCATATACAAAAGAAGGAACTAAACAATAACAACAAACTACGACATCGTTCACATTTGAAATACTGAAATAATGTCTGTGAAAACTGATCACTCTTTTAAATACAGTCCTCGCCAAACTTTTTGACCGCTCTGAACTTAGTTGTGTTCTCACAAATGTAGGTATAGAATTATGCACTCATCTTTGTGAGACGTTAAGTGTGCATCTTGGGTTTTTGTATATCAATGATAAATACGTATTATTTTACACTTTTCGACACAACTTAAAGATAAATAAATGCCAATGATAAATTCCTATAACAATATTTTAACTTTAAGTTAAGCCTGAAGTTACGACTATATTCAGAACAGCCAAAAAGATTGCCGTGGGCCTATTAGCTCTTTCATCTTTTATATCTTCGACACTGTCGAAGATGTATCCTACCCTATACCTTTTCTAACCGTCCAGGTGTACTGTCTTACTGTTATTTAAGATCTTCAACATTAACTCACGGAATTTATTAACCTTGCATACATTTAAATATAATTCGCATTAAATATACTTTTTATCAGATTTTTCTGGCGACTAAAGTTTTGTAGTTAATTCCATAACGAGTATACATACGCTCGTTACGGATTTCAGCATGTTTCTAATTGAATGAATACACACTACGTTTATAAGCTTTAATCCTAAATGGTGTTGAGATCTTTAATTTTTTTATACATTGTGAACGAAGTCCCGAACTTTGCCGTTCATGAAGTATTTAGTTTTTCTTTATGATCTTCAAATTTTATACTTGTAAAATAAATAAAAAATAGCGTATGTCGTAAAACACGCGGTAGAATTGCAACTTTTATGTTATAGGGAAATGTTTTAATTAAAAAACGCGGTGTTCTTAGGCGGTCAATTATCCGAGTACTGGCCGCACCCGACTTAGCTTAACTTCGGTGATCGGACGAGAACCGGTGTTATCAACACTCTACCGGACACAGTGTTTATGCCCACCACTGTTCGTTACACAAAAAACTTGCTGATCAGATTTTCAAAGCCCTATCATAAGATGTTTCACTCACAAAAGAAGCTAAAAATCCTATGAACAGCTAGAATTTATCTCGGCTCATTTTGAACTGCAACGATTCATATAATATATGTACCTATATGTGTATATTGAATCATTTCAACGTTACAATTCCTAATAATCTACGCGATTCTAGTTACCCTTGAAGTAAAACTTTATTAGAACACAATTGTTTTAGTATTGATTTTCGTAACGTGCCCAGTCACGCACGTAGACCGTTGAAGACAACTGTAACATTAGGTACTATTGCTACCGAGTGGCGTGTTAATAATACTTCGGCAATCCCGCCTAGCTGCGTCACGTGGGTCCGTATGGATTAACGCGTGTTTGATTCTTTTCTATAAATAGACGATTATCATGACGATATTAAACTAGATTTACTCGGCGGGTGTCTGCGCCGGAATCGGGAAGTCGATGTGCCGCCCCCTTTGTGTCGGCCTTTTTCGGCACATTTCGACGTTCGAATGCCGATTCTTATTGGTTGGTGTACAGGCGATTTCAATTTATTTATACCGGTTACCCGATATCGTAAACGTATTCATATAATCGTCCACTTCTATAATCTACGTTGAAGCATCCGGTAATATCGCTTTGTATTGTGTGACGCTTTGTCAGTTTTTATGTTGCATCTTGGCTTCGATTCGAAAAAACGATGCGGTCGTAAATGTAAAATGTTTCTCTTTGATGTAGCTGCGAATTGTTATTAGGTTGGGACTGTTTTTTTTTTTTTTAATTTTTATACTCGCGTCTATTCCTTGCGACTAGTTATTATGAAGGTAAAAGAAGTTAATCCTAATTCGAGATTATTTTAATGTGTTAAAATAAAAATACGTAACAAATCATTACATAGTATAAAACAAAGTCCCCTAGCGCGTCTGTCTGTCTGTCTGTCTGTTCGCGGTAAACTCAAAAACTACTGAACTGATCTCCATGCGGTTTCCACCAATGTATAAAGTGATTCATGGGGAACGTTTTAGTATATAATTTGTCAAGGATTTTTTTATAATCAGTGCGGGACAACGTCTGCCGGGCCCGCTAGTTATCAGATATAGTAACTCTCATGTTGTAATTTCATGAGGTTATGTAGACTCAGCTCTATTAACATGTTTATGACATGAATAAATAAATGCTAATTGTTAAGAAAATGTTTCAAGTTTTTATTTTTAAGACTATCCGTGATTTAATTTTAAATGAAATAATGAATATTTTTAAGTTTGTTAGGGATGTCAATAATAACATGTAAAGGAAACACCTTATCACCAATATGCGTTACGTATACTACCACCCCTGACCACTAGATGTACTGAACACATCCCTAGAAATGTGCAAAAACATATATATCGAATGACATTTCCTTCGGTTTTATTGGTCGACGAGTATTTAAAAAATGTTTAATAAAATACTGGATCAATTTACAGGTAACATCCAAAATTTTAGGCACCATGCTCATATGATTCATGATCCTAATTAAACTTGCAACAAAGCGTAGATATGGTCAAGTATGTTCTAGTGAGCCTAGAAGAACAGAACTGGCTGGTCGCCATTATCATTATCTAAGCCAAATGCTATATAATAAAATCAACAAAGTTCTCAATATTTATCCTTATATCAAAGTCATATGTATTTTTTTTTAATTGGCTCTTGGACCTAACATATGAAGAAGCCGAAGAACTTCTTCAACATAGTTTAATTGGAATTGTTTCTTTTAAAAATATAGTATTATGAAACTATACTTAAATCCTACACAACATATCACTCAACATATACAGTAACTCACGCTTGCTCAGCAGCATTTAGTCGTTTGGTTTTTATACTATTTTCCATTAGTTTATAGTATTAGCTGTAGGTTTTTTTATTGTGTAAATTTTTTACATTAAATACTTGTGTTTCCGGCGATGAGCGTTGGTGGCTGCAATACAGTTATTAACTACAGCAGTCACTGACGTTCATGTGATTATAGCTATCACTTGAAAAGTAATATAATGTTCGGTAATGACAATAAATAATAGTTATTATACAATATTAATATAGTTATAATTACATTTTTATTAATTTATATAAATACATATTTAAATAAAATGTAATTTGTTTTTACGAACTACGGACACATAATACAGATCGTCTGTAAAGCTAGAAAGGTCAAGTCGGCAGAATCACTCGTTTTATATATCAAAATTTAGTGCTAATTAAGTGCTGATAACAGATATTTGGTGCTGTATATAAAACGAGTGATTCTGCCGACTTGACCTTTCTAGCTTTACAGACGTACAGAAAATGAGGATGAGAAGTCTAACGTTGACTGCGTATCACGCAACACTTATGGATACATTTCGACAATATTACTTCTTAGACATGCGGTTCTTATGAAAAAAAATATCACGGTATCGTTTTGTATATTGGATTAATATAAAGAGATATGTTCCAATATATTGTTAAGATAATAAACAACACAGACGAAGTCGCGGGCTAGTATTCCATGTCTTTTAAATTACACATAACCATGTTCATTACATTGATTTGATACTCTCTAACCCTGCTGAACAATAAATAAGGTAACGGTTAGAGCAGTGTGGTAGAGTTACCTTATGAGTTATACCTTAGTTGATGTTACACCCGTCCGCAGGCAGTGTACCTCTCATTCCCCGGCACGTGGTCCCCGGGTGATGCTAAATAATAACACATTTTTGGCCGCTGCACTTTGCCTCATACATTGTACCTCCCAGCGAGAAACAGAGTAATCAATCAATCGACGATAAAATGATAAACGTTGGAAACTCTATTAAGCCGAACGATTAAATTTAAAAACGCGTTAGGAGAATATGCAGTGTTTACCGATCTAGTACCCAATAGTAGCTCTTTTTTTTACTGACTGTACGCTATTGGCCTGAAGGGCATCCACAGCTTCACCGGATTAAAAAAATTGTCCTTCACACAGTGGTTGGTTTCAAAGGATGGAGGTGCCTGTCATATCAGCCACATCTTTCTAGAGTAATTCTCGTTTTTCAACTGAAGATATGTTATTTCTAAGTGAAAACTTCTTTTGGGCCGTTGTGATTTGAAACTCGATGTAACGAAATACTAACACTTGATAGAGGCAAACGTATATATCTATAGGATTTAATGTGCGAGAGAATGAGAGAGAGATACATTATCGTTTATAAGAAGATATATTAATTTTTTGAAGGTTTCACTTGTACCGCAAGTGAACTGTGCACGTTTTTATAGTCATGTGCATTAAATCTGCCAAGCATCATATTTATCAGCATTGAAAACTGGTTTTAATGGAATAATTTATTAATACTAAATGAAGTAGGTTATTTTCTATCTAATGAATACGAGAAGAGATATAACTCACGCCACAATGTTCAGGGTAATATGGCCTAGACCATTTTACTCTCTTGGCAAACGCGATGATTGATTTAAATTTTTTCGGTGTTACATTAATATTCTACTTTAACAAACATGACTAAACCTCTGTATCTTTTTTTATGTCACAGCTGGCAAACGAACAGGTGGGCCACCTGATGTTAAGTGATCATCACGGTCCATAGACACTAACAACACCAGGGGAGTCGAAAGTGCATTGCCAGCCTGTGTTAGGGGGAAAGATAGGGAGGGAGGAGAGGAGAGGGGAGGTGGGCCTCCGCCGTTCTCACTGACCTAACGAAACGCAACAATGCACTGTTACTTCACGTACCTACAAAAGACCTGTATCTAAACCAGAAGAACATCGCGTTCTTTTTATAACAATATAGTAAAAAAACAAATACACCGGCAAATGAGCGGGTACCAACTATCTTCTATACATATAATAAAAATGAAGTGTCTGTATGTAATATCAAAATAACTTTTTTTTTATTGATTGGGTGTGAAAGTATACACGTTACTAATAACAAAAATGCAATTTTTAAAATTTGTGTCGGTCTGTCTGTCTGTCTGTTTGTTCCGGCTAATCTCCGAAACGGCTGGACCGATTTTGACGGAAATTGCACAGGCAGATAGAAAAAATTACAGCGGATTACTTAGGCTACTTTAAAATAGACCTGCTGTTAACCGCGGCTTCGTCCGCAATGCTATCTTCAAAACGGTTGGACCAATTTCTACGGGACTTTCACTGGCAGATAGCTGACCTTATAAAAAGTAATTTAAGCAATTTTAATTTACACTAGCTGTTAACCGTGGCTTCGCGCGCAACGGTATCTTCAAAACGGTTTGACTGATCTTCACGAAACTTTCACTGGCAGATATTTGACCTTACAAAAAGTAATTCAAGCAATTTTAGTTTATACTAGCTGTTTACCGTGGCTTCGCCCGTAGTGCTATCTCTAAAACGGTTCGACTGATTTTTGACGAACTTTCACCGACAGATAGCGTACATTATAAAAAGTATTTTAATTTAGACTAACTGTCAACCGTGGCTTCGCCTGCTACGATATCAACAAAACGGTTAAACCGATTTTCACGGGAATTTTACTGGTAGATAGTATTAGACATTATAACAAGTAATTTAGTTTATTTTAATTTAGAGTAGCTGTTACCCGCGACTTTGTCTGCATGAAATTAGCAAGATTTCAACTAATTCTTTATTTTTAATAAGAGAAACAATTATCAGCTTATTGTTTACAATTCGACATTATAATTATTAATAATTTTAATGATATAGAGGTCTTCCTAATAAGATCTTAGATTATAAACGTATTACGTAAAGGGTTCCATAATACAATTTCATGCGGAACAGATAAGCGTTTATTTTTTGTATAGTCACAAAATCATAATTATAATAATGGCAATGTATATTAAATGTAACGTAAATGTAAATCTTTATAATAATATTTTAAGTTATTGTTTCATTAGTTCCTTATACAGTGTAGGTGAGCACTGAGTTATATGGTGGGTTAAGGTTCCAAATATGTTGCTGATGACAAACCTCATTTGGCAAGCGGTTAGTATTTATATATCTAATGTACACGTTACATGTTACTTTTAGTGGTGTGCGCTTCGTACTTACAATTGTCTTTAAAGAGCATTTCTATACTTGTACATAGTCTCACAATTTTATAATTCTTTAATACGATTTAAACAAACGAGTGCGGAGCTGCGGGTACAGCTAGTTAATGAATAAATTTAGTTTAAAAAAATATGTTCGTCTTGCATACAGACAAAAATCCAATGTAAGTAAGCGAAAATATAACAGTTCAGTACATTTTTTTCTTCTGTCTGTCAACTGATGTTTTTTATTTAGTAGCCTATATTGAGGAGATTTAATCAATAAAAAACTTAGAAATAGTTTTCTTCTACTTTCGAAGACGTTATATTTTAATTTTATTGTCCGAAAGTGACAAAATTGTTTATTCATTCATTCATTTAAATTGCATAGAAACTTTATATTGAAATTTAGGTTTTAAATGCTTAATGATTTATTTTAGGAGAGTTTTAATAATGATTATAGCCGAATTTCGATCAGTGCACGAACACTAGTAATAAGGAATATGCTATTTAAATATCTCAGACGAAATACTATATGATATATACGGACACGGTTGTGATTTAAAAATATTCGAAAGAAATATGCGCATTTTAAGCTGTTTGTTTTTCCTCGTACGTCTATATCAGGTTCGAATTAACCGGCCGATTTGAAACGCATCTTTGCGTATTACATTATAGAACAAAGAAGAGTCATCCGGCTACTTTAATCAATTCCAATTAAAGCCAAAACATTCATCTCATCGACTTTCATTAGGCGACCCTCTCTCTACCTGGAGTAGCTTTGTGTGAACAACTTTGCAGACGCGGCCTCGGGCTACCCTATACACCGACACCGTATGAATGTGTACACATTTTATACATGTGTGTACCGACTTTTGTATCCCACCATATTGTTTATATCTGTATACATCTCATGTATATTTAACTACGTCGGGATCTACATTGACGTATTTTCGCCAGATTTGAAATGCGTAAACTCTAGATAAGTATAATCGTTTACCGTGATAAATTTCTCCACCTGAAACTGGGTTTCATAATGCTTATGTTGAATTCATAAATTTTTTAGAACATTGTCGATAGAACGACTTCGTTTTATTCTGAACCAATACATCTGCGGTCGCCTAACTGGGCGGCGTTATAATGTTTTAATAAGGGTTTAATATTTATACTAATATAACCACAGATATATAATCTTCATATCTTAACTTAACACTACAAATTCAATGTCTTTTATTTTTATACATTTACTAATGCCCGCGATTTCGTTGCCGTGAAAGTCTATTTTTTTGTGTTATGGGAACTGCATGTTTTATCTGGATCAATTTTGTTGTTTTTTTCTTTTTTATTTTATAATTTTACCATTATTGCTTATCCCCATATGTAAAAGCTTAATTATATGTAGCATCAGTAATACCCTGTAATTTAACGCACTATCAAGACCTTACCCACTAATAAGAGAATACTACATGTGATAAATAATAAAGTTTAAATAAGTATTAATGAGGTAGCCTGATTTGACATGTCATTATTCATAATACCCGGACAGTATAAATAGCACCGTAATTAATTCCTCGATCTATGACATAAATTTAATTCTTATAACCCGTCAGCTTCCGTTTGTGAACGCGCGTTATGGAAATAAGTGTTACCATGTAGGATTTTTAAGGTAATGTGATAAAGATTGGAAACTGTATGCAAAGATGAGCAACGTACTCGTTTTTTGCAGATGATATCCGCGTTCAATAAACACTCGTTACGAGGTACTATCTATATGATTATAATAATACGTTAGGGCTGTAATAGGAGTAGAAGAAAGCCGAAGAGTGTGTTAGTGATTGCGTGAGGATTGGTAATACAGTAGAGTAGCAGAGAACAATACGCAGTGCCAACCCTACTTATGTGAGATAAGAGTAAGCTGATGATTAGGGTTGTGACAGAGATTCGTCTCTCATACAAACCTGGAATTTCTACTATATAACATACCTTAGTAAATTTTTGTATTGGGGTACAATAAACCTTTTACATTTAAAGTTATAATGTAAATATAATAACATTTTATGTGCGGTTAACCACACGGGTCGTAAAGAACATTTATCGGATACGTAATTACTGAGTCTATCTTGTTAAAAAAAAGTAAAAAGAGAATACTAATTGATGTGTTAATTAGACAGGTTACTTAGAACAATTTTGTTCAATCAGTGTAATAAATAGAGGCTTGTTGACATCTATTTTTTTTTTAGAAAATTATACTTAGAGCATTTATTATCATTACTAGTATAAAACAAAGCCCCCTACCGCGTCTGTCTGTCTGTCTGTTAGCGATAAACTATTGAACGGATTTTCATGCAGTTTTCACCAGTAGATAAAGTGATTCATGAGGACGATTTACGGTATATAACTTGTCAAGGATTTTTGAAGTAAAATTTCTTTAGGCGTGACTAGGAGGTAACTGGACGACAATGCAACGGAAGTCCGTTACGGCAATATGGCGTCACGTTTCTGTACCATCGGGTTAGATAATAATTAAACATAACCATAACTTCTATTAAATCATAATTAATTTAATTCATTACTTATCCTAGTAATCTGTTCGTACTTTTCTATATTTTATTTACTTTATAACAAAGACTTGCTAATAATAATTCCTGTGTTATTTAAGTTCCGGATTAGCTGATAGATGGCACTACAGATAATGAAGCTTTGATTTAATTTGTTACTTACATTGAAACCAGATGGCAGTACGGTAGGGCTTCTATATATACATAATTAATTCTATTGTATGATTTTTATTATTATTCAATTTAATATTTTTTTAAACTACATACGCTATTGGCCTGAGGGTCCTTCACAGCTACATCACGTATTATCTCACACATTATTATTACAACATCATACATAACATGACATAAGTAATTATTTCGTTTTCAATAGTTATCAAATCGTGTACCAACGCTGGTACACGTGGCCTACTGATCAAGTTTAACATGTACCACTTGTGGTACATGTGACCTAAAGATCTAATTTAACGTCTACCACCGGTGGTACACGTGACCTAAAGATCAAATTTAACGTGTACCACTGTTGGTACACGTGATACGGAACGTGTTAAATATAAATAGAAGATTTATTCACTTAGGGTTCGCGATTCCTTTTGTATCCCACTATTTGGCAAAATTATCTGAAACGTTAGCTAAAGGAACGTGGTTACTAGGAAACACGAATTTGCCATAAAGTCTCTTTCGTTAAGTAGACCGTTGTACGATCGCACACCCTCCGGTGTGGTAATGACCCTGGCCGCTTTATGGTACTTAGCTATATATAAATAAATATTGAAGATAATTTTCTGAACGAATATAAGTTTGCTTATAATTACTTAATGAACTCGTTTGTATTATATTTAATTTATGAATAAAGACATTATTGTAATTTTTATAAATCAGCTTCAGCCCGCGACTTCGTCGGCGTGGAATAGTCGCTTTTGGGCTAACGCTAACACGCAGCGGAAGATCTCAAAAGAAAAATAAACACGATTTTGAGACATTCTCCATTGGTGCTCCGTTCCTATTGTTCTTAGCATGATGATATATTTAGCCTATAGCCATCCTCGATGAAATCCTTCAACTCGGACGAGTAGTTCCTGAGATTAGCACGATCACGCAAACAAACTCTACAGTTTTATAATATTAGTATAAATGATATTTATTAGTCACAATGAAAGCTTATTTGCATAATAAAATTATCTTACTTAAAAATTTAACCATAACCGAACGGGTAGTTTTTACCTTCACGTTTGTTGTACGGAATATAATGAGTACGAAAATAAAACTATTCAATATCTTAATATTAAAAAATATGCGATTGCAAAACAGTTTTGCAAAAATATATATGGCTATTTTCATATGTTTTATAATCTTCTATTTTATTCACATTGACAATGACTTACATAACAGCGATGAGTGGTCAAATACTGGGCGGCGCGGTACGGTCAAGTTTTTAGACCGTGTGTGACTAGCAAGCACACTTCACACTGTCAAGGATTACTCCACCGGTGGGTCAACTCGTATCATGTTCGTCGTTTATTTGTTATTATAAGCTGCCAAAATATTTTTTATCTATTTACCTAGTCATCGTTACGAGTGTCGTTGTAGATCTTGGATACTTAACATTATTTGCACATTACGAGCGATGACGAGAAACGAAATCGAAACTTTGTGTATTGCAGTTAACCCGTTTTATTGAAGTAAAAACTTCTCAAGCGACTTCGAGCGATTTAAAAAATATTTAGTAGGCGAAAAGCTTATGGGTTCGCGTCACCAATGCCACCGACATGCTCGTGACGTGTTGCGCTTGTTCCAGACATTGTATACGCTTGACTGTATCATATGCATGTTTGAATTATAGTAGCATCTTGTGATTTCGCATCGCCGATAATGTCGACATGCTCGTGAAGTATTTGGCTTACGTTACACTAGCGACGCGTAGTATAGCGGCCTGTAATATTGATATTTTGTATTGAGCTTGTGCAGCCTGTCATATGTTTGATTAATTAGTAAACTGTATAAAAATTTATATAATTACCTATTGCTCGGAATTCAGATCGATGTGTCAACCAGACTAATGTTAATATTTTCAGTTTACAAAATATGAGATTTAAATAATTCTTACGTTGATTCAAAAATTTAATAAAGTACACAGTTATTCCATTGTTTTGAGTTGTCATTTAAATCGGCAGTCCTTATGACTGCCTCGACTTTTTCATTTGTTGGTTTTGGCGTATGAACATAATCTCACCCTATGATAGACGAAGGCGTGTGCTCTGTTTACCAAACGTCATAAGCCTTGTGTTACAAGCGTTTTCTCTTGTAAATTAGTGTACTCTTACAGAAATGGGTTTATCAAAACTACATTTGTAAATTACAAGCTACAGGTCGGTACAATCGCTTGTAATACAAGTGTCTTTTTCACACTTGTGTTTTTGTGGTTTTATTTATCATTAGCTGTGCCCGCGACTTCGTCCACGTGGAACCTGATGTACAAAACAATGACTAATAAAGTCACCTGAACGCAATTGGTCCATTCGCTTATTTACTTTTCTCTCATACTTAAGTCGCGGCGCCATTAAAATTACAATAACTTTTGATAGAGCGGACCGATTTTAATGAAACAAAGACTAAGTTATTCCCGAGGATATGCTTTATAATTTTCATCTATGGGTTTTTATTGTGAACCCACTACTTTAGCTATGATGCGCGTTCATACAAACAGACATACAGACTGATTGAAATGTGTTCTATTACTTATTCCGAGACACCTGCACCAACTTTTTTTACGAAAATCGAAAATGTACAGACATTACATTTCCATTACATGTACAGATATTATATATATATATATATACTAGCGGACCGGGCGGACGTTGTCCTGCCTTGAAAACAAAAAAATCCTAAAAGTCGACCGCAGCGCCACCTACCGGGTCCAATTGTGAATCTAAACCATTCTCGGATCCACTCGAACACGCACACAAAATTTCATCAAAATCGGTCCAGTCGTTTAGGAGGAGTTCAGTCACATACACACGCACACAAGAAATATATTATATACTAGCGGACCGGGCGGACGTTGTCCTGCCTTGAAAACAAAAAAATCCTAAAAGTCGATCGAGTGCCACCACCGGTTCCAATTAGTGAATCTAGTCCATTGTCAAGGATTCACTCAACACCACACAAAATTTCATAAATCGGTCCAGTCGTTTAGGAGGAGTTCAGTCACATACACACGCACACAAGAAATATATAAATATAACATAAATGCCTTTGTAACTTGTTACAAGAAATTTATAGGTTTCCGTTCACTCTAAAATAGGTTATTAACGCATAAAATGAAATAATTTTAAAACCGTTTTCTCTTTAAAATAAACTTGAGTAGTTATTGTACCGTAATTTCTATCTTACCGACATATAATATGGTAGAAAAATATTTAAAAGAAGTCGTGGCGGTCTAGCGGTTTGACCGGTAGAACACCATTTCGATGTCCGCAGGTTCGAACCCCGTCATGTACCAACGAATTTTTCGGAATTCGCGTACATTTACTAATTTAACTTGGTAACAGTATCGGCTGACGGTGAAGGAGAACCTCGTGAGGAAACCTGAACCGGAGAAATGTTCTTGTAGTAACTACTATATGTGGGAAAACATAGAACTGTGGATTTCTCAGAGTTTGAAATCACTAATAAGTCGTGGGTTGGCGTGGTGATTATGCTCATACCTTCCTTCGGGAAAGGGCCCATGGCCTTGCGGTGGGACTCTTATAGGCCAATGATAATGAAATTAAGAATACAAGTTGACTTGTAACATTTCATAAACAGGGCAGAGGCTTATAATGATAATACACTAAAGCTCGAAGAGAACTAGCACTAAACTGTTACCGGAACTTACCTATAGGTGTTCGATAATAAAATTTCAACTCGAAGGTGGTGGCTAGCTAGGAGATCATAGAAAAAGCCAGTATGCTACATTTTAATTAAGATTATTATATATTTGAATACTGACAATCGTTTAAGATTCCAGACGCGTTGATTGTAATATAAAACTTAAATGAGATAAAAAGTAGATTACGTTCCTGGGGAGGAATATAGATTTTTATAAAGGCTTCAGAAGCGGATAGTAGTTTTAAAGATTATTTGCTGCAAACACACAAATTTTGCCTTTTAAGAATAATGTAGAGAATTCTGTAGAACGCGCAGTATATACATTGCATATTAAGAGTTACTTCCACGGACTATAAATAAACAGTAGAATATTTAATCATTTTTTATATAATTTGTCTGTCAGTCTGTATATTTAACGCTAATGTAGTTTTAAAAATGCAAATAATTGATAAACATACCAAAAATATTATAACCTATAATTACAGCCGACCAAGTTTTATTTTCCCTAAATTGCGGACGGCTTAAAGAAATAAATTTGAATACAGCAAAATGATTTATGATCCAGATAAAAAAGTAATGAGCTACCCTATTAAGTAGATGGTTCACTTGTTAGTAGGGAAGTCGAGTGGTTGGTTTGGTGGAATATCGATTCGAAGTCCGCAGGTTCGAAATCCAGCATGTACCAAAGAATTTGTCGTAATACGCGTACATTTACTAATTTAAATTGGTAATACCATAACATCGTGATGAAACCTGAACTGGGAAATGTTCTTATACTACCATCTAATGTGGGAAAAATATAGAACTGTGATTTCGCGGTGTTTAAAATCGCCATTACGTCGTTGGTTGGCATGGTGATTATGCCTATAAGGCGCAGGAATGAGGCTTATAGGCTGATATTATTATTATAGTTATAGCGATAATTCTTACAAATTGGAACATGTATTACAATTCGCATAATCTGTAATTATTAAACCTTGATATTCTTCATTATTCATGTTATTATTTTAATGAAACGATAGCTTGTAGTACTCGTTCGACTTTTATAATGCTAAAAGACTAGACAATTAAAGTGACAACTAGAAACTAAACAATGTTACCGTGTACATTACATATATTACAGACACATGTAATTCTGTGATCGTATTATATGTATGTATAGAGTTTTCGCATTATTCTCACGCGGATTGGCCGGTAGGTATCACTCGTGGTACGGAATTCGGGACAAAGATCGTGTGTTAATTCCAACCGCGTAGGGTGGCCCGGGTTAGTAAACATAATCATGGCCTTCTCAGTCCTCCCGCTGTACAATTCAATAGCTAAATAGGAATGAAGAGTTGCCACCCACACGAAACGAACGCCCGAACACCCCCACCCCCTCTGACCCCACGCCGTCTACCACCTAGACACCCACACGTCTTGTGACGCAGATATTTAAAATTGATCTATGCTGATTTTTCCAACATTATTTCTCGTGTTATTCATTACTCCGAGACATCTATTGAACATATAATATAGTTAAGGTAATAAAATGTCTAGCCGCCTAGACGATTGTTACTCGCTCGACACAATATGTCGTTAAGGGCGCGAGCCACATTCAATGTAATTATCTTTTACGTGATAAAAATGGCCACGGAGACATCAATACTCCGTGACTTGTATTCTAAACACCTTAACTGGTTGTCCGCCTCCCCCCTACCACTGGTGGCTGGCCCCCTCGTATCGACCCGTGGCGCCCTCATCTCACAGGTATACGCAACACTTATCCCTGTTTTAATTATTGTCGCCACGCGCCGATGACCCCGGCCGACTTCGATGTTTCTATGACCGACCCGGGAGCCAACTAAATGTGTATTACATACGTGTACAACTTTAAAAAAATGAGTTTTGTCTTTCCACATAACTTACAATCTCTTGATAGATTAATATTATATTAATATTTGTCCGATTGTTGAAATTTGACCGCGAATAATGAGCGCTACAAACTTTTTCTTCCCGTGTTAAAATATACATAGTATTATTTGTATGGTACAATTATTGTAGATCGTGAAGTATGAAAAAGAAAGAGAAATAAAGGAAAAAAAAACTAATTATTACTTTTTTTTTTTGTAACACTCAAGCTCGTCAATATCTATCTACTAAACAAAAGAGAAATACAGAAAATCGCTTGAGAAACTGATGAGGTAGATGTACTTAATTTCGTATCTGCCAATTTATGTATACTAGTGCTCATCCAGTGGTCGTACTCAACAAAAAAAAAATTACCGACAACATGAATCTCCTCAGTAGCTACTAAAGAAAAAAGGAATGAAGAAAGTCTTCTAAGAAAGAGAGGAGTGAGATGTTTTTAACTGTTTTCTCACTGCCGATTTATGCATAGATATATAATAGCCAAAAAGTTACTTCATTACATCTGATGGGAAGTACATAAAAGTTTTCAATGTATAGCATATACTCTTAGAAATAAGAGTTACATACAGGTTCATATCTCAAGTAATATACGATCTGCAACATAACAGAGACATCGCATACCCAATTTACTGATGCCAGTTTCAATTTTTAAAGTATAATGCCATAACAGGGATCGAAAATCGATTACGCAACCGATTGAGTAACATCGGTTGCGTGAATTATTAGTAAACTGTGAAATTGTTGTATTTGTTTGCCCCTTTATATAAAAAAAATAAGGACAGAGTTACATAAAATGTTTATTTCACATAGAGTTGCCGCGGTCAACTCCGCGGTCCTTTCTGCAGGCCCGCCGCTTCAGCATACTCAGTAAGACCATTTTTGTTACATCCGCCTCTTATGATAAGATAGTTGTAAATTGTCCAATGAAATTATTATTGTTTTTTATACCTTTAACATTGGAGATTAGACCCTTTATGCACATATTTGAAAAAAAAAAACAATTTCAGTATACGATCCGATGAAAACCACGTATATATATCTTCCATTTCACCCTGATCCTCGTTATATTTATTATGTGTGCATGTTTCTAATAACCTAAAATATTAGGTGATGTATGTAGTTAGTACTATTTAGTTTTTATTTTTTTAATAATCAAATTTAACGAAAAAATAAAAGAACACTTGGTTGTAAAATCAAGTTATGATTACATTTACAATAGTAACTTTTTCCGCGACTTTGCGTGTTTTTTGGTGTATTCAGAAGTAGCTTGTGCTCGCGGCTTCGCTCGTGTTTAGTGTAGATTTTCAAAATAAAACCAGCCCATGTTACTCGCTGGTAATGTAGTAGTTTTTGTATGGGTCCCAGTTTATCCATTACAGAGAAAAGATCAAATCCCTTCCGCTTTTATGGTAGTTTCGATGAAACATGATAGATAATATAGGTATTATTCTAAGTTACCCATGTGATAAATTTCATAAAGATCGGTTCTGAAGTTCAGTGGTGAAAACGTTACAATCAGTAGGACGGAGTTACTTTCAGATTTATAATATCACTGTAGATATATTCAATTTCTAATATTTATATTTAAGGAATCAACATTTACGTATAGGATTTTAGCAAGTATAGAGTTACTACATAAGTGCTGTATCTTTGTTGTATTTACTAGGGTGTAAAGACAGTTCTATCTTTTCCAACGTCGATATTGTATGTTCTTTTATCTTTCATTACATAATTTGTTCAAAAAGTGGTACTGTGAATGCCTATGACATTTGCATTTTATAGTGATTCTGTCTTATCTGCAGATTTATAAATATAATCTACAGTAAAGATATATGTAATTAATTAGAAATTTTCCGTTTAAAGTTATGGCTATTTGAAGGCCTAGATTATGCTTTAGTCTATATAAGATCCTTTTCAGGTCATAGAGTCCAAGTAACGTTCCTTCAAATCTCTCTAGGTGCTAGTATTCACTACATCTTCCTCTCTGTGGTAATAATAGGAAACCGCTAATGGCAAAAAAAGAAACTATTAGGGTATAATAGTTCAAACTAAAATTTATACTTATCCCGGAACTGGCATAGCGTGATTCTTACGTGTAATTTTATGTCATAAAAACTAATATTCAAAATTATAATAATTGACGTGGCCAATAATCGTCGAACAGAAATACTTGGTGAATGCTTATGGGTTCATTTGCCTTACATTTGCACCGCGGCGTGATATTTCGCACTTTCTTAGAGTCATTAGGACCTGTCTACTAGAATCGTATTCACTATTCGCACCTCTTATATCTACATTCGGAATATTTTATACTATTTTGTAAGGACATGAGTTAAAATTATTTCAACTGCCTGGTCAATCAAATAGAGTTTATCAGTCATTTTTTTGCCTTATTAAATAGTTTAGTTTGAAATGTAGGTTAGGGCGTCATCGTTAACATAATGCCCATTGACGTTGTAATGAAAAAAAACTAGCTACTTCACGCTATAGCAAACAGTCTCGACGCTGAGCGTGGTCTTGTGTTGGTGTGGTGACGTCACCGTCGACGGCGTCGCTGGCTGCGCATGGGCACGTGGTCTCGTAGAGGCCTCGAGCGCATCGAAAGTGAGACTGCGGGTTGCGGGGGGCACACTCGCGGGTCAATGAACCTCGCGCATCCGACCGATCCGCACTTGTACAAGACCGTGTCGCATTGTTTCAACATCCCGTAGCTCACACTCCAAACGTCTCACACATCGAAACCGGACTTCTAATATTGAAGACAGTGTGATACCGTATTCAGGGCAACAACATGAAGCTGTTGAATCACCAAAATTCAGCATTATATAGTGATATTGATATAATAGATTTTTTTTTAAGGATTTGTAATAGATATAACTAACGAATACGTTTCTTTTTTTTTGTTAACGTATCTTGCAATTATAGAGCGGAAGGAAACAGGTGAAGCGAGGTTCCGTTTCACCGCTCTACTGATTACTTACTACTATCGTATATGATCGTACTATGACATCATTGTACTCAACAACTAAAGGGCTACACTATTAATTTGTTATTATGAATTTCAACAGTCAAAAATGTAAATTATGAGAATATTAGCATATTATATATTTTATCATAGATAGATGTTACAATTGTAAATAATCTCGATTAGAGTTGTATGGAATAATTAATGACTCTCAAATATTTCAAAAATTTCAACAGCAGTACCTCGACTCATAAATACTATTGAATGAGTCCGACTGTCTTAAATATTACTTGCTGCCCTCCACGGCTTCGCAAGGTTGTATTAACGAAGAACTAAAAAAAAAGGCAAGGCATTCATAAGGATTGTCGATAGAAGTGAAAATTCAAAACAATGTAATAACTGTGTTTTCTTTTGAATTTCTAAATTAATTATAGTGTGAATGACAATATTTAAATTTTAGAATTTGTTTTTTGTAATTATTAACATTCGAGCGGTTTTCATATCTATTGGCACTCGGAACAATAATTGTATACATATTTATAGTCTATTAATAAATACGATCGGTCATGCTTATAAGCATGTCATGACGCGAAATTATAAATTTATCTCCTACCAAAAATACTGCTCAACGCGTCTAAAGAAGTTTTCACTTCAAAAATCATGCCTTCACGGTACAACTACGTAACTAAATAAAATACCAACGAACCAACAGACGTTAACCTGTCAATATTTTTAGAGGTCACCCTACTTACTCACTTTTTTAATGTGGAGATTGTTTAACCCGAATTTGTCACTTCAGTGCGATTTTTCCATGCACCTTCTTTCATATTTGAACCTTGTCCTGACAGTTACACACAACAACAAAAAATCCCTATGATATTCATAACCGACCTTAGTACTGATTCAAATCATTTTATGTATGTGAATTTCTAAAAAAGAACTTTTGGTCCATACCAAGAGTTGTACCCGCGGACAATAAATTCAACGATCATGTAAGGGAAGCTTTGATGATTAAAGGTTATTATAGAACCCTTAAGTAGGCTGCTCCCGCGAATACAGTGACACAAAATTTTACACTACTGCAACAACATCACACATATCACCTCCACACACGTGCACGCACACATGCTTACACATGAAAATGGAAGGGTTTTATTTTGTTCCCTTATCGAACTGAAATAGTTTAGAAAAATTATCCGACACGAAACACATATAAGAATTATTTAGATCTGTATGCTTGGTACACATATATATTTCAATAACTTATATCAGTATGAATATGTAACTTAGGTTAGTTCAGTTAGGTCGCGAATTGCATGAACTAGGCAACAGCCCAAGCCGAGGTGTGCCGTGCACCCTTGAGCTAGTTGCTAAAAGAAAATCGGTAGAATGTAGTCACCTTAGTAGTCCGGTGAAGCTGTTAAGGCCTTGCTAGGCCAATAGCGTAGTCGGTTCGAGAAAAAAGAAAGGTTATTATAGAATGGATTAGTATCTGAAAGATAGCGATGCCTGCAAGTGACACCCTCGCTGTACATCTACTAAATATTACAAAGTAAGATTGTAAAATAATACATTCGCTATGATATTACAAGAAAATTTATATCCATAATCCTAATGGGCTTTCGGCTGGATTGTTTTCAGAAGTGGTAGTATCTGGACTAGGAGTGTGAGAATAGTTACAATGTTGGATTCGAATTTCGGATCGAATCGCTATCGAAGAAATTCGAATATTTCGCACACTCCTAGTTTGGACGGTATTAAGCGTCTACATTGATTAAATTATTTTTGATTTCGAATATCGAATCGACCCTCCATGCGTACCGCACCTTTCGGTTTAATATATTGCAAGAGGTAAACTAAATATAAAGTATTTATTTCAAATTCGTTTAATAATAATAACTGCCTGTAAAAGTGTTACTGGTGGGCAAAGGTTTCTTTCCGAGTTAGGGCAGAAATTTAATTACTATGATAATCTAGGACCTATTGACAATTTTTAACGTGAAAAAAATTACCGTATTACCGTTCTGTATTTTCCCACATTTACACGAATATTTCGCAAGCGTTCCGATTTCTTAAAGATGTTTTTTTTTTCACTGTCAGTCAGTAGTGTTACCAATCTAAATTAGTAAATGTACATTATCTGTAAACCATTCGACCGCCACGCTTTACTACAATGTATCATCATTATTTACTTGTAACTCGTAGAACCATTAATATGTAATACCAACGTCATTCTCGACGTACGTGTACGCAGGTGAATTCAACGAGAAGCCAACGGCCTAGGTGTAAATTCTTTTGGCACATTTTCGTCATCATTCCTTGATGTTTTAACGAAAATTCGATTAACTTGTCCACTAGTCGACTAGTTTGTTAACCCTTAAATGCATGATTTCTTAACTTTTACCCAAAAAAAAGTTTTATGTGGAGTATTATTAGTATGATACAGATTTATAAAAAACAAGAAAAAAAAATAGTTTGCAGGAAGTAATATTCAGCTTTTTTATGAAGATTTACAAAGTAGTATAATACCACGCAGTACAAAAGGTTAGTTAAAAGTGAGTAATACTTTATCTATAGGATAGGGACAATGTTTCATTTTTAGACATTATGCATTTAAGGGGTTAATAGTTACCATACTAAGTCACGCGATAAATCTGGGCACTACTCATCAGATCCTTTAGCTTTTTATGTACTGTGCTAGCTATATGATTATGATCGAGAGCGAACACGTTTGACGTGCATTTCGCAATCTAAATATATTGCACGTATGTATTTTTTTTTGTCACATTCTAATCTATATATTTATTCCCCATAAGAGTAATAAAGTAATCGATTAGGTGTTGAGTGTTGACTCCAAGGTCGAGCTATTTGAGGCTCTGTCGGTGTCTCGCGCCGTTAATCGCTCCATATGTTTTATGTACGTCGAGTGGACACTACTTTTTAATTATATTCTGACATAGTAAAATATATAATAACTAGCGGTCCCGGCAAACGTTGTCCCGCCCTGATTAGAAAAAACCTTGACAAATTATATACCAAAACCTTTCTCGTGAGCCACTTTATCTACTGGTGAAAACCGCATGAAAATCCTTTCAGTAGTTTTTGAGTTTATTTTTTTTTTGGGATCCCGCCCCGGGTGGAAGAAACGATCTCGCAATAATAGTAGTTGTATGTGTATCCATAACTTCCATTCAAGCCAATCTCTACCGATCTAATAATTCGCGAACAGACAGACAGACAGACGCGGTAGGGACTTTGTTTTATACTATGTAATGATAATAACACAAGACATAAATATTTCACACATGTGCCAATATAAAACTACATATATAGAAATTTCACATATTAACTGTCGAATTTTTTTGGAGGTAGATCAACAGATGCGCACTGCGTACATTTCGGTTCATATTTATCGCTACATATTATAAAACAAGTTCTCTGCCAAGTCTGTCTGTTTGTCTGTTCGCGATAAACTCAAAAACTAATGAACGGATTTTCATGCGGTTTCCACCAGTAGGTAGAACGGTTCACGGAGAAGGTTTAGGTATAACTAATCAAGGTTTTCTTTTTATTATCAGGGCGGGACAACGCCCATAAAAATTTTTTTACTTCCTAAAATTTTTTTCTCTTTTTTCCCCCCAAATAAACCAACAATTATATATTCTAATATTTAAAAATTTTTTTTTTTTTTTTTAACCTATTCCCAACCCCCCCTTTGAAAATCCTTCTTTATACAATTTTTCAGAAGCTTTACTATATATCATCACCTAAACTAATAAGCAGACACCAATAAAAATTTTCAAATCGGCACTTTCTTCCTTTTAGAGATTTCTTAGCGTTAGTATTATATACTTCCATGTAACTTTAAGTTTCTATCGCAAACATTTTCAAAGTTTATTTTGTTTTCCTATTCAGTTTACCTTTTTATCTGTGGCCCACTACCTTAAAATAAAAAGTTATGTATTTTTAAATTAAATTAACTTTTTATTATTTTTTGTTAATTCAAAAATTTTTTTTTTTCTTTTCTTTTTTTATTATTTTTTTTTTCTTTTTTCTAATCTCAACCTACCTATTTTAACAAATTTTACTTTTTACTCATACCAAATTATACTTACATATTCTATTTTATTTTCCCCTTCTCTCATTCTATTTCCAAAATTTACATTTTCACTTAGATTACTCATTAGTTAGTTGTCTTCCAGTGAAAGTCCCGTGAAAATTAATTGAAGCATTTCGGATATTCCACTGCGGCTGAAAAAAACCTAAATTGCTTTTTATGAGGTTTATTTACTTTTTATTTCGGATATTCCACTGCGGCTGAAAAAAACCTAAATTGCTTTTTATGAGGTCTGCAATCTACCAGTGAACCTACAGTACCTACCCATAGTTACCTATGCATTCGTTCGTGTGAAATTGATCAAAAATAATTTGTTTACTGTAAACAAGCGCGTGAGACGTGCGCTGTACTGGACTCCAAGAATAAATGTATGTAATTTGAATTATATTATCATTTTGGTCAATTTGGCGGCCATTTTGTTTTGTTTACCGCGTTTGCACCTACATAACTCAGTTTTTTTCTCTCGAACTGACTATGCTATTAGCTTTGCGGCATTTACGGCTTCACCGAACTACTATACATAACTCAGTGATTATAGCAACGTATAAGAATAACACAATTATATTGACAATATGGGCATGTTATATCTATATAATAAACAATTTAACACAAATTGTTCGATAATGTATAGTTTAAAATTTTCATTACTTTCTTATATAGTGTTAGTGAGCACTAAGGGTGGCATATAGTAGGTTATGGTTCCATGTATGCTGCTGATGATAAATCCCATCCCATTCCATATACTATTCGTATTCACATATCTAATGTACACGTAACATAATACAGTAGATGGCTTGCGTGTCGTAGTTACAAATGTTTTTGAAAAAGCATTTCTGTAATGTACACACCTAATTACAATTTTACATTTCTTTAATATATTTAAAAAAAACGCGTGCGTAGCCGCGGGGGACAGCTAGTAACTATATAAAATTAATAGCATTGCGGACTGTACTAAAGTTTAATTATATCACAGTAAGTACCCACCGTCTTTTACATGTAACGGTTACACTAAAAATCTGGACAATAATACTTTGGTAAAATGATAAGCTCGCAAAAGGCAAATAATGAAAATATATAACAGGCTTCCGTCAACTTTATTAAGAGATGGCAGTTTTTAATTTATTATTAAGGCATCAAAATTTTAGTGTTGTGGTATCGCTTTGAGAACTTTTAAAAGCTTTCACTAACACGGTATACAGATAGGCACAAATGGACCTTGGACGCGAATTGCTGTAGTAATTATGAAAAGTCGCATCTGTAAACTACTATAAGTAATCAAATACATCTTAAAGAAGTTTAGACTGATATTCGTATTTTGTTGGAATATTTTTTTATGTCACTTTTCCATAACTATAGACACTTGTGAGCATTCATGATGTAATCAGATCAGACAGATCGATACAAATGAACCTATATTCGTATTACTGTATTAATTATAAAAGTTGCGTCTGTAGTCTCTTGTAGTAGCTACAAGTAACCGGAATACGTCTACAAAAGGTTAGATTGATATTGCTCTTTCGTTGGAATATTTTTTTTTACTTCTATTTCATGTAACTTTTTCATAACTATAGACTCCTATAAGCTTTCATTGTATAATTGAAATAGTCATAAAGAAACATGCAAAAACATATATTAGAGTGAGTGTACATAAGTGATTATAAATAATTAAATTAACATTTATAATTACCTATAGACTATAAGAAGATTTCTAAGAACTTGCAACTGAGACTGACGTGCTCGTCCTATTAATGTCGGACTTGTCAATCGTTAGATTAGAGACTATGTGTTCTTACATGAGTAATACCAGATACGTTCACGTAACATACGAAACTGTATTTAATAAATACGTGATCATGAGAGTTTAAGAGGCAACGGGTCTTTTAAAGGTGATATACGTAATTACGTCAAGTTATATGTATTTTAAATTTTGTGATGTAATTTTGGTTACATAGATCGTGGTTAAATGTAGGGAATAAATGAGATTTACTGATTGGAGAAAATCATTTATGCCTAATGCAAAAAATCATAATTATTTATTGAAAATTTTCACCGTACTTTTCAAGACAATCCTGCGTTATAAATCTCTTAGTTTCTCATACATCTGTGTCTTTTTCTAAGGATGTAAATATTTCATTTTTGTGTATCTTTGACATATAATTTTATCAAACTAACCCCGGTCCGGCTTCGCGCGTGTGCAGTAACAAAGAATAAGAGACCAAATTTTCTCGTTACAGTACGACTATTTATGAGATAAAAGTGTCAGAACACCAATGTAAGTTGTAATCTGTCTTCTGTCTCACTCAGTCACTTCTTGTATGGGGGCTTTTTAACACAAGCTTTTCACTTATCTTACAATTTTTCAAAAAAATATTTTTGCAAGCCTAGTCCTGACAATTACAAACACAACAATAAAAATAGCCTAATGGGGTGTAGGCGTTTTGTAGTGATGCTCTGCTTACATACATTCCGTAATTGATTTTTATTTATATAGAAAACTAATAATAAGCCCGCGACTTCGTCCGCGTGGAATAATTATTTTAGGATAACGCTAACACACAGCGAAAGCTCTCAAAAGGAAAAATCATCGACTTTGAAACATTCTTCATTGTAGCTAGCGGAGCACCTACTCACCTTGCTCTTAACGTGATGATATAATCCTATAATAGCCTTCCGCGATGAATGAGCTATCTAACACTGAAAGAATTTTTCAAATCGGACCAGTAGCACCTGAGATTAGCACGTTCAACCAAACAAACATACCCTCCAGCTTTATAATATTAGTATAGATTTCGTTTCAAATAGTCAGATATATAGGTACTGACCGTGTAAATACTTAGACTAGTTACGGAGCGCCAGCAACCGTGTCATTAGAGGGCGTGAATATTTAAGCAGAAATGGCGGTGCCCGGTCGCGGTTTTACTCAAGTTCCCGAAAGAATATAGGACGGTTGGGATTGTCTTCTCATTGAATTAATTTTGTTTACCTGTATGGTAACTAGGAGTTTTATTTTTAATGATTACTAAACTTGTACTTACGCTTCTGGATACTAGATCAACATAAATTTGTACTACGATCAGATATTAAATTGGATTTTACGTATGAAATATTTTGATACAAAAATTAAATGACGTATAATAAACAAACCTTATGCGAAATTTTCTAAGGCAATCGATAGACGTGCATTATTAAGCACATAAATTATAAAAACAGTTACGCTGTATTTGAATCGTAGTTATTTGCAGAAAAAATATCGTTTTAAGGGGAAACAATATTTTATTTAATCCGAGATAAATGTTTTGTGCAACCAGTTGCTAGCATTTTTTTTTTTACTTTTTTTATATCATTAGCCCGTTGTAGTAAACTATCTTGTAGCAATCAGTTCCAAAACCGCATACAGTCGTAAAACTAAACTAAGCTTATGCAATATTGTGGACATCAAAAACAACGCGACACGTCTTTCTTTGGCGTTTACTTTAATCCTTACCCCTTAAATTCCGGTGAGAATGTGTTCCTAAACATCTTGACTGATTTTTTTTTTGTACCATTAGTGTCACCTGAATGGTTCTTAGCTATAGTTGTACTCGGTTAGTGGCAATGTTGTCATGATGTAGATTTTTTTAATTTTATGACCTATTTTTTTGTTTTCTGTGGGATTCTCAACTAACAAAATTACGTGCTCACAAAATTTCGATATCTCAGCATCTCAATATTCTTAGTTATTTTTATTTTATTTTAACAACTTGTTGATATCTGTCGCAGGACATCTGCATACGGGGTCCGCTGGTTTGCTTATAAATATAGAGGTATATATACTATCGGTTTATTGAAACTGGACTATTATTACGACGTTAATTAGCGATCGTTTTATTCTTTTAAATTCTAGCGGATTCATAATTAGTGATGAAGTTTGATTTACCGTCGATAGTGAATTTTAAAAGTTATCTTCGTTACGCAATCGAGTGGGGTCATATTGTGTCCGCGCCCAAAAGTCGCACCCGCCAAATAGAGAACAGTCATATCCTATCGATTTGTTAAGATGGCGTGCGCGCGGGATGGTAGCCCGGGGAGACGTGAGGGTGACGCGGGGCGGCGAGGGTGGCCGCAGCCTCCGCGCGACGCGGCGCAGCGTGCAACCCGTGCACCTGCCCGTGCCGTAACCACCGCGACACACTAGCGACATCGCTCCACGTACACTGCTCACCACAAACCGTCTATCAACTAATCATTCCGCGTTCCCCTATAACACATCATTTCAGGTTTTATACACCGAATGATCAAATAAATTAAAATATCCGAGAAATTTAATTAATATAAACGCGTTTGTTTCTACTGTAATATATATTTGCAAACAAGTATGCTACAACACTTGCATTTTAAACAAGTTGATAAGTACGATACAACTACTAAGAATTTGACAATAATATTTGATTATTTAAGTCCACAGACTCAAATATTATTGTCGAGAAAAGCTGTATTTCTAAAAAGAGCCCACAATTTGTATATATTTAACAACGAAACTTGTTTAATGCCATCCAAATATAACACTAAACCGATAGGTTCTTGCTCCGCTACGAACATTAAAAGCCGTCAAATAAACATCGTCGTCGAAGCTAGTAGTATTAAATTGCATAAGCCTCGTAAAGCCTCGCATTCCACGTTTCCATTCATGCCGGTAACATAGATGTTGGCGTAGGTCGCGGCCCAAAGGAAAACATGGTCGGCAGTGTGCGCCCACTTTCGCCCGGGATCTCGCGCCCTCCACGACCCAAGTGTCCCGGTCTCCAGTGGCCGTCGACGGTTCAGAACGTCAAGGTCGTAGACTAACTCCTGGCACACTTACACGTTTTTCACGATGTCGCTTTACATTTTATGAATTCGTATTTCTTCTAGGAATAGCTAAATATTACAAACAATCCAAGGTTTCGTTTCCAATGCCACTATTTTCGTTATAATTAACTAGCTTTTGCCCGCGACTTTGTCCGCGTGGAATAGTTACTTTGGGCTAACGCTAACTTTAACTCGCGACTTCGTTTACGTAAAGTTGTTTTTTGTTTTAAATAATACGTCCGTTAACCCCGATTTTGAAACATTTTTCATTAGTGCTCCGCATCTATTAGTCTTAGCGTGATGGTATAGCCGTATAGCTTTCCTCGATAAATGAGCTATCTAATATCGATAGAATTTTTCAAATCGGACCCATAGTTCCTGAGATTAGCGCATTCAAGCAAACAAACTCTTGTAGTCCAGTTATGCTGTTAAGACCTTGCTAGGTCAATAGCGTAGTCAGTTCGAAAAAATAAATAAAAAGCAAACAAACTCTGCACTTTTATAATATTAGTATAGATAAAATGTTCTAAATAATACAAGTTTTTGCTCAAACGTAACTCCGTCGGATATTTCGACAAGCTTTAATGGCACCAGTCATGAATAATTTGCAAATTGTGCTGTTAATTATCATCAGCGTCTTTCATAATTGCAGCAATTATCCTTGTGAACAACACGGGTATAGTTTAATTACCCTCTCTTTATACAAACAGTCTGGCCGGTTTGTATATATCACAGAAGGAA
Source organism: Antheraea yamamai (assembly GCA_036509395.1). NCBI lineage: Eukaryota > Metazoa > Arthropoda > Insecta > Lepidoptera > Saturniidae > Antheraea > Antheraea yamamai. Next base: position 6,562,726 of record AP028448.1, on the reverse strand, counting down.
AGATCAGGGATTACACTTAGTAAATAAATACATCTTATGGATCGAAGTTAATTAGAATTTTATATTTTGCGCTTTAGTTTAACAAAATTTCGTGGAGTCAGATTTATTATACTGTGAGAATATATCAGTCTTCAAGGTTATTACCGTATTACATATAACGTTTCTTCAATTCTGCGTTTTAATTTATTCAACATATTTATAACTCATTAATCAGTTGATCAACGCTATGTAGTATCGTTTAATAGTAAGGTATAGGATTAGCGAAAAGAACGACAATTTGGGAAGTGAGACGTGAATAAATTCGAATTCTATAATTAATTCTGATTAAACCATAGCTTGGGGTAGTGGTTTTTTAAGCCAGAGTTGTGTATTCGCAAACACTTGTCAGCAGATGTACTAAAAAACTGATTTCCCTTTCGGTTTACCGTACGTCTCGAGCCAACCCGTCAAATAACATCCCGTACGATTGTGATCGAACGATAAAATATATTAAAACACTGAAATATAATGCAAAATATAACCAGATTGAGAGAATTAAAGGCTCGCTCCACCCTCTCATAGAAAACCGACGTAAAGTAACGGTGCTTGCATTGTTGCGTTTCTTTCGGTCAGTGAGAGCGCCGAAAGCCCAACTCCCCTCTCTCTCCTTCCCCCAAATACAGGTTGGCAACGCACTTGCGACTTCCCTGGTGTTGCTAGTGTCCATGGACGGCGGTGATCACTTAACATCAGGTGACCCGCCTGTTCGTTTGCCTCCAATCACATAAAAAAAAGGTTATATTACACATCTTTTATTTACCCTCTATATGCCCTTTATTTTCACAATATCCACAACAACAGCGTCAGACGCAACAAGTTGTATGATATATCTTTTTCAAATATGTTTTATACATTCGGTTACTCGGCCGATAGACATTTGTGTACAATACGAACTCTCGTCTCGTGAATGAATTGACGTTTCATGTTTTTTTTTTTTCGCAGTGGCCCAGTCAGAGGACTCACCGGTCGCTATGAAACTCAAGAAAATTTGCCTTAAAACGCCGGTAGGCGAGGAACAGGCGGCACAAGCAGTCCTCGACCCTGCGTTAGGTAAGCAAAATAAACACTGCAATTTTTATACAAACAACTGTATATTTCGATACCATCTTTGGGGGGGACGTTGTATTTTGCGTAAAACGAAGTTCTTTACGTAATAACTACATCGTACTACGGGTAATAGATGACTTGCATTTTTGTTCAGTAATGACCGCTGTGCTATGTTGACCTGCTCTATAGAAATGATTAATGAATCTATATTCTCTATTATCCTTGAAAACAACTCTTTAACCTCTTACGGTGCTTATGTCATATTTATTTAACGGTTTGGTTTTCACATTAAATATGTGGATTTTGTATGGACGTGGAAATATTTTCTACTCCCTAATATTCTTTCATCGTCATCATTAAACTCTTTTTATAAAATGTGTCATTTGTTGTCTGTGTAATATACACTATAAGTAAATACTAATTACAATGTAAACTCTTAATAAAGAATTTCAAGGATCCGAGCATTTTTTTTTTGTTATAAAAAGTTTTCGTTATACGTAGGGAAGAGAACAAATAAATGGTTTTGGGGTAAACCAACTAAATTGAACTAATTTCTACGATACAGAACGTGTTTCGTTATAACGAAGGACTTTATAAAGTCTTTACACTGTATATAGTAGAAAAGTATGAACATTATACGCGTCTTGTACCGAGTTTTGTAATCGTTTTTAACTTGGTTATTTATGACTCACGTTTAGTTTAATATTTTAATCCAATGAAGTAACTTTTCGAATGACCTTAGTTATAAACGGGTCTTCTTATCTCGATTCGTTCAAGGTAAATTCAACTATTGGCTGGTTCACACGACGCTACGTGTCAACATCGCTAGCACAATATAACGTTAGTTTTGATAATGTTAGGAAACCATCGTTGGAATTGCAAATTTTAAACAATTAATGTATTTACTAGAAGCGTTTTCAAAACTTTCATATTAACCTCCTTACTGATGGATTGCAAAACTTCAGAATAATTAAGCGATATAATAAACATTTATGGCGGTTAACATTTGACTTACAATTAGGGAGTACAAGTTAGACTCCGTTGCAACCACTAAACACACAGTTGAAATTGTCGTTGTTTAGCTAGTTTCTTTCGTCATCATGACTCGAATTGATATATACGTTTAATGATAAAGTTTTCACTTCTCTCGACCTGTTAAAACTGAAAGCATTTGTTAATACGAACAGACTTTTAAAGGAATTCTTAGAACGTATAAAATTATGTAATTTTATTCACATATGGCAGTATTCAATATTGTTGGAACAGCGGACATTTCCCCATCTCCGTTGATTGTATCGTGCTTTTCGCGTGCCATATGCATACACAGAATGATGTCATCGATTTAATTGAGCTGGCCACTTCGTTACCTAACTATAAACGCAACGTTTATTTCAGTCCTCCATCGCGGAGTAAAGCTTGAATAATAGTAGGCGAGACGAGCCGCCTATCGATTTGCGGAAATTTTATAGCGTCGTTATATTTTTATGTAATGTTTTGGTTTTTTAGTCCTTTTTCAATGTCAAGACTAACTTTTATCTTCGTAATACTGCATCGTTTACTACTACGCCCTTGATTTTATATTTAGACTCGTTTCATGGTTCGAGCTGACAGCGACGACGGGTTCTGTATGCGTAACGGGTTACGTCAAATCTCTCCGTGCGTTGTTCGAAACGTATTATGGGTAGGGGGTAGACATTCGTGCTCAGGTCGTTAATGGTAGAACGTGAATCTGTTGTGCGGTACGCGGGTGGAATAACCTATAATTAGATGCGCGTACACCAATCCACAGCAGTCGTGGAACTCTGTAGATGTCTCGTTTACTCTATATCCGCTGCCATATTTGATGGAGCAGAACATTCATAGAATTTACTTTATGGAGTGGGTGTAATGGACAGTTAAAAGTATATCGTATAATATATTCTTACCTTAAGAATGCTTTTGTCATGCGCTTAATAATGTATTTAAGTATCATAAATAAAAGATTATAAATTTCCATTGATAGGTTGCATCTATGTGTATGTATTTGTCGGGCATAATTTACTTATTTCTTTTTTCACATTGAAATCGAGTTGCGTTCTGTCGTAAAAGGTACTACTTATTTTCACTTAATTGAAGGCTCAACTTAAAAAACAGAATAAGTAATCCTGTTCGAGGTCTGTTATAGACGATGATGTGTTTGAGAAGTCGCTTGACATCAGGCGTTCCGAATGCGTGTCTGCCATTTCTGTTCTGTTTCATAAAAAACTGAGTTATACGAAACGTTACTACAAAAACAAAGGGCTGATTTTAATATGTATTTTTAGGAAGAAATAATGTTATATCTATTATGAGCGGTATTTTGAACAATCTAAACAAAATATTAGCAGCACAGCTGATTGGTAAGTAATTAAACCAATGCAAGAATTACTGCAAGTGTGAGAATGACTATCTTTCAACAGTCTTTATATCATAATTACATTACAAGAGATAACTCAGATATTTTATTCGAGTGTTATTAAAATATCTTTTATTTTTGTCGTTTATACGTATGGTGAGGTTTTTACGCAACGGAGTGTCCAATAGGCGTGTAATCCCTCTGATGCTATGTGATTACTACAAAATAATAACATGACAATCACAGCGTCCTGACTAAAGGCCGTCCACTATATGCTGTTGCTACTCTTAAAACTATCCGTGCCACGTATACCACCGGTGGCATACGTTGAACTTGGCCTGTAGGCCACGTGTACCACCGTTGGTACACGATTTGATAATGATTGCAAACGAAAGAATTACTTATGTCATGTTATGTTGTAACGTAATATTAATAATACGTGATTTAGTTCGGTAAAGTTGCGAAGGCCCGTCAGGCCAATACCGTAGACAGTTCGAAAAAAGAAGTAACATATCTACATCTAATTTTTATCAAAATATCAAATGCCTTGAAGTACATGTCAGGCAAAAATGGTTTGGCACAGAACGTGCTAAGGACTCGAGTCTATATACTCTTTAACTGGAACACAACAGCGCGAACTAAATAGGTGTGACAGTATCACTACCAATAGCCACAGATAATATTAGACCTCAGTGTCATAGACAATTATAATTATTTATACAGTAGCATGGCTGCGAATGACATACAATTTTAAGATATTTTCGCCGTATACGTAGGTACAGTGTACAATGGTGATTCTATTGCACTCGATGCCTGTTTGAGTGTGTTGTGCTTCCTTGAAAGTGGAAACCCAATTACACACCAAATTTGTGCGATTTTAAGATACGAACCTTGTGTTGGTCATACGGTCGCTTCAGTTTACATGTTTCACGCTGCTTTAGACACTTTCCTTCACACATCGATTAAATACACTTTCATTTAAAACCGATTTCGATTTGCACTGACCTACATTTTGGCAGAGATCATACTATACTGCATTTTAGAAAGTCCAATTACTTATATTATTGCTAATATATTTGTCAAATATAACCTCAATCAAAGTCGTGTTGATCGAATGGCTTAACCAGTGGAATATAATGCCGATATCCGCAGGTTTGAACCCCGGCATGGACCAGAGAATTTTTCAGATTTGCGTACATTTACTCTTTAAATTGGTAACACTATCGCCTGACGGTGAAGGAAAACATCATAAGGAAACCTAAACCTGATAACATCGACTCCCAGCGGCGGTATTTCCAAACAATTACGACTTACAAGCCTTCATAAAACGAGTGTACACTCCTTTAAAAGGCCGGCAACGCACTTGCGACTCCCCTGGCGTTGCTAGTGTCTATGGACGGCGGTGATCACTTGACCCGCCTGTTCTTTTGCCCCCTATAATATATAATATTATAGGTATTTTATGTACATTTAACACAAGAAGTACTACTATGCGGTGTGTATACTTCAAATTGTTTGTCATCCGAGACTGTATGGAATGTGTATGCGCAGTTTTTCATCTCATTTTAAACTTGCAATACAAATTGTACGACTGAACTCCCGACAACGTTGTCGATTATTTATGTTCGTAGTTTACGTATAGATTGCACCCGCCTTAACGGGGTGGCAACGGGTGGTGGTGTTTCACCCGATCCCAGCTGTTTGATAAGTGCCAACTATCTGTCAATGTGTTTGTTGCATATATCGGTATATGCACACTGAGACGATGGATATGGAATAATAGGAACTAGCCGGTGCTATTTTGATCGGGGGATCGGTCCAGCGTCGCGTGTAGGGGTATGGTAGACGTACGTTTCTCTGGCATGCGTGGCATTGCAACTCTCTTCCACGGCGGGTAATTTGATTGGCCCCGAGCTGTCACCTATGTGCCGCAGTCGCCGGGCCGCGTCCGCCGCTCGCCAGCTATCGATTAGAGCCCCCGCCGCCTGCACCCCGCGTCACCCGCGAACCGGATCTCGTCACGCCGCCATTGTATACCCGCGACGCTTAAACGCATTCGTTTCTCCCGATGCGAAAACGACGCATTCCTTCCGCGCGCCCTTCCCCCGCACTCCTCAGCGGCCGGTCGCGCGCCTCATCCACACGGGACCGTCCTCGTCCCGGCGATACCCGGCGGCCACGACCCGACCGACTCATTATACTCTAGCCGCACTTACCGCATTAACTCTACCCAAGTGACGCGACGCGACGCCAAACAACACAAACACGATGTACTGTCCTAAACGATACCGCTATCAAAATATGTGCGCGTCGCGTCGTCTCGACTCACTGAGCACCCACGATAAATCCAAATAGTTTCATAACAAAATAAACCAACACCAACATCGTCAAATAAATGTTAAGTTAACGATTATCGATTTTCATGATATACTATGAAAATAGGGTGATATTAAATAGGTTAATTATACTGTACTAAAATACATAATTCATTCAACTATTTCGTTAATAATAAACTTTGACATATTATGTATTTATAATTAACTAGCTGACCCGCGCAACTTCGTCTGCACCAAATCGGTTATGATCTGTTCCAATTTTATTTCCAAACGCAAAAAATCTTTAAAACCTTAGAACCCTTTTTTTTCGAACTGACTACGCTATTGACCTAGCAAGGTCTTAACATCTTCACCGGACTACTAAGGCGAGCGCTTAAGGCACTCAGCCGATTTTATTTTGACAACTAGCTCAAGGGTGCGCGGCACACCTCGGCTTGGGCTGTTGCCTGATTCATGCAATTCGCGACCTATCTGAGCTAACCTAAGCTTAGCTACATATTCATACTTATATGAGTTATTAAAACGTATATGTGTACCAAGCATACATACCTCAACAACTCTTATATGTATTTTGTGTTGGATAATTTTTCTAAACTGTTTCAGTTTAATAAGGGGAAAAAAATATAAACCCTTCCTCTTTCATGTGTAAGCGTATGTGCGTGCACGTGTGTGGATGTGATATGCGTAATGTTGTTGCAGTGTTGTCAGATTTTGTGTGATTGTATCGCGCGAGCAGCGTACTCAAGGGCTCCACGCCGAGGGAACGGACCTAGGCTTGAGCTTGGGCCTAGTCTGGTGTGCGGGAGCGAAATTTACCCCCAGACCACGGCTGCGTGATCTATGGTTACGCGGGCGTGGGCGTGAGCACGCTCTGCTTGTAGAGACAGGCTGGTACTGATCGTTTACTGCCGTTATTTCATCGGGAAGGTCGGTAAAAATATGTCGCGGACGTCATTTACAACGCGCAGTGTTCGGTACGGGTTCGTATTTTGCAGCGGATACCACTAACGGACTGGGATAACTCACGGCTTTTTCAAAATAACTAATCGTAAGTGATTTTACATACGCCCAGATAGAAGGCATCTCCAGGTCCCTATGGAGATTGACTCTTCGGACGTACCACGGGGCACCGGTCACTTTACGTAAAACGCGGTTTTCAAGAACCTGCAACTTATGAAAATTCCTTAGAACCCGATTGTAGGGACACCTACCTACCAATTGTGAATCCAAACTATCCTATGTATATTGGCAAGAAATGTCTTCTCGGTATCCCCTGGGTTGCTTCTTTGACCCTCATCTGCGCCCCATTTACTATACTCGCTACAACACAATAACTGTACCGGTTTATAGTTTTTTATGTTATTATGTTCTAACCAACTCCATCAATTAACATGCTGTAAAAAGTAAACTTTATCTTCATGAAATTTCATTTTGATTTAACTCTTTGTTCTAATAATAATTTGTAAAGTTTACATGAAACCTGTATCTAATAACTTAGTAATTTGTAATTAGTAATTGTATAATTTATTTTCTTTTTCACATAAACATAAACAATCTTTTTGGCTGTGATATTAAACTCAGACATATGGTATCTCGTATTTTTTTTTTTGTAAAGGTAACAGTAATTAATTTTGCTATGGATTATATTCCGTTATTTAAAATTGTTCCAGCAACGCACGCCATATTATAGTTTGATAATTTTAAATATATTTAGTGTAATCAATTAATGAAAATATATATTTACCAAAATAAAAAATAATTGAATGTACCTTTTTAATAGTGAAAGAATTATCAAAATCGGATCAGTAGGTAACACCAGAGATTACCGCGAACACCCAAAATCACCAACTTCAACTTCAGCTTTTTAATATTGGAGTTTCACAGATATGAATTCTACCAGTGTCAAGTCGGGCATGGAAGAGTTACTTTATAGGTGGTATTAAATTTTTATTTTTAGTTCTTCCATATTAGGGCACTGAAATACACAAAGACAAACAACACTTACAGACATCATGCCTTAAATAAATATATATTTACATAATAATTACTGTTAGTTATTGTGTTATGTTTAACTTTAATTTTATTAAAACTTATAAAATTAGCCAGAGTATTCACAAAAGGACCAAATACACACCTTTGTACGTTTGTTAAAATCAGACGGACAAAAAATAAGTCTTGTTTGGAGAGGATAAATCCTGAACATATGTTTTATAGTGATCAAAATATCCTGTGTGAATAGCTTCTTTAGCGATAAAATCAACAGCTTCATTGCCCTGGATCACAGTTATATCCTCGTATCCATACCAGAACTACATAAATCCCTAAACAATGACATTGATTAATCGTGACAACTGATGTTTTATTGAAATATGTCAAAAAGGTTCAATAAGAAGAAAAAGGCCTTTATTTCTTTAAGGCAAACAATTTCAATAATATATTTAAAAAACATTTATATATATATAGATTTTTGAAGTGAAACTTCTTTATCGGCGTTGGAAAAAATTTACCGTCACATTTTTCCGTTACGCGCCATCTTGTTTGTATTCATGTCTATGATAATAAAATCCCTTTGTTTAAACTTTATCTAATTTAACTTTATTTTTTAATATATTAATGAAATTGTTTGCCATAAAGAAAGAAAGGGTTGTTTTTTTTTTTTTTTTTTTTTTTTTTTTTTTTTTTTTTTTTTTAACCAATTTCTGGAAAGTTGCATACAGATCATTTTGCGAAAAATAAGGCCTTAAACAAGTTTCACTTCTTACGTGTGTACACTAGTACACGCACACATTTTTTTGATACAGGAACCTTCTCGGGCGTCCCCAGAATACCCTCCTAAATTACTATCATAATCCGATCAGTAGTTTCGGCATGCATAGAGGACAAACATACAAACATTGATTTCTATATATAAAGATATAGGATATTCAAAGTTAGTCTGTATAACAAAGTACAACCACAAGAGTTAAATAATGTCTGTGTGAAATGATACGAAAGTAAAATGTTAATGACTTTCAAGGTAACGAGACTGTAATATTGATAAACTTTACTAATATCTATACAAACTTAACTCTCTTTGCTTACATTATAATACAATATACATATTTCTAAATATATGTATAATTAACTGCTTCTATATGAAATTGTAATTTAACATGAATTTTGTTTTAAAATTCAACATGTTTTTCATCTTGTGTGATTTGTGTGATCAGATTGTTTAATATATGATTCGCTAAATGCGTTTTTATATCTAAATATGATTTTTTATTTATTTTTTTTTTATTTGACACACCGAAAATATATTATTTTATGACACATTATAAGGACAAGAATAGAATTCAACAACATTTAAGTTGATTTATTTCTAATCCATTAATAGCTAACTTATTTGTTTTTTAGTTTAAATATACGTTAAATTACTTTGAGACAATGTGCCATTACTCACCATTCACAAAAACATAGTTTAAAATCTATCTTGTTTTGTATCAAACTGATTAACAAAAGGAAGGATAAAACTATATCTAGGATACTACTTGAGTTTTAAAATATACTACAAGACTGAAGCTTTACTGTGACAATAAAATAGGTTATCTTATAAGTATGTTCTTAACGTACATGCATACATATATATATACATACATATTATGTTGTGATGCTAACTAAAGTTACGTGGAAATTGGTGACGCTTTCGAATAACGGTACATCTAATTCTTAAAATTCATGAAACATATTCAAATGTACAGTCTCACGCCACTCTTGCACTACTTACATTTGTAAATCTCGTTACTTTTTTTTTTGTTTAAAACTGGTTTTTGAGAATTTCATTCTCTTATGCCTTTTCTTCGAGTTCTTCTGTAGTTTATTATGTTTAAGACGAAGTCATGTCCGCTTTCGTAGACTACAAAATACACACGACGCGAATCCCGACTAAGTAAAACGTCTCGAGATGCCCAAACCTGCCTCACTTGCACGTGGTAGTGATAAGAACTTGTAACCAACTCGATCAGGATCACGGTTCGTGTAGTGTGTGAAAAACTCACCTCGCTTGTGACGCGTCCGATCTGTCGCGTTTCGAGATAAATGTATAGCAATGGTTCTCAAACTATTCGTTTTCGAAATCGTAAAAAAGTTGTAGCGGGCGCAAATGTGATACAAAAAAAAACTACCGTAATACTGGCTTATTACGCATCACTTTGTTTGGGCGATAGAAACAGTACCTCTACCTCCTTTTCTGTGGCACAATTTACTTCTGTGACAAAAGTCGTTCGCCTTCCATTCAAAGTTTCGTCCAATCTTTAAATTAAACTTTAGTAATCATTTAATATTTTTTCCTTCTATATTGATATAAAGAGTATTTTATGTACTATTTCACTACATAATGGCTTGTATGGCGCGAAATATCATTTTCATCTGTCTAGCCTTTTAAGTGTGATTGATAAACTAACATTGAAACACGTAATTTCATATATACATATAAAATCACCCACGACTGCGCGTTATAATTTTATATTGATAATATATAGTCTAAGTTATTAAGGGAGAATGCAGTTCTCTCTCTTAAAAATAGATGAGGAATTCCAAAAATTTCTGTCTACAAATATACAAAGTACCTCTTTATAATAACGAGTGCTCGTCCAGTGGTTGAACTTCTACCATAGAGGAAAAAACTTTTCCAATTTTTTTATTGATAGCACTAACTACAAAACAAAAAAAGAATGAAGAAAATTGGCTGACAAACAGAGGAGGGAGATGTCTTTAACCGTTTTCCCACTGCCTATATACTATATAGAAAATAGTAGAGATTACAAATTCCGAGCCTTTGATAATGCATTACATTTGCAAATTCTCCATAATTGCAATTGTTTTATTTGATTTTAAAGATTCAATTCATTTTCGTTGCTTTACTACTTGGGCGCGGGCAAAAGGTTGAGAATCCCTGGCATATATCTATCTATTCATACCTAGTAGCGACTTGCGTCGTAGTGTGGTAGCTTTATAAGTTGGTATAACGTTGCGGAGTCTATAGATAGGCCCTTTATCTTCTGATAGTCACCCTCAGGTGAAGTATAATTTGCCAGCTTGAATAAAACTTTTTTTCCATGGAACACATCTCTACAATTTACATAATATATCCGGCTGCCATCAGCATTTTTTACCATAATAACTGCAGGCATACACGTCGACGTTGATTTTTGTGGTTTCGTGATTGTTGACCGACACTGCTGTTGAACTGGTATCGTATCTATCAAAAATGTGCTGAATAATTATTCTACCAAAGGAATGAAAGAAATAGATTCAGGTAAAGGGTTTATACCAGACTCTGTTCCGATAAACCTAAAGATATATGTTTAACCTCTTTAAATTTGGTCAAATTCTATTTAATTTTTAGGCTTAAAATTGTTTAAATACCTCTTTGTTGGTCTAGCGTATGACCACAATCTCCTATTATTGGGTGATGATGTGTCCGTAGACGGGTGGGTAATACGTTAAGCCTAGAGAGAGAGAGAGAGAGAGAGAGAGACACTGGCAATAAAATGCAGCAGCTGGAACAAAACCATAGGTGTTTGCTAACACATTTTCAATTTGAGGGTTATAGTTAAAATAGGATGGTATTAACAAATGCCCTACCTGCTTATTATGGTTTCATTACATGTCCTTTAACGAAAGATTATTATTGTAGGATTTGAATCCACGCCGATCTATAAGCATGATGGTCTAACAGTCTACATCTGAGTCAACACAGTGTACTGTGTCATAAAAAAAATGCAATACATTTAGATACCTTTGATCGTTGGGTACGGTTGCAGGAAAATTTTAGTAGTTTTAAATTCACATGTTTACGTCATTCTTGCAATTTGAAGAAGCGTGTCTGTCGTCTACGCTTAAAAGCAGATATAATTTATATTTGTTTCCAATACATATCTTGAAACAATGCTGAAAAATAAAGAAACTATGTTAAAATATCTCGATATATGAGTATGTATGATGGGTTATGTTTAAATAAGCGTTAGGTTTTCTACCAGGTGACCTGTTTTAAAGTGTTACAAATAAAACAAATCATATAACGTTTTTACAAACAAAGCTACAGTATACGGATTAACTTCTCTAACTAAATTCAGCTCATTATCGACATAGTTAGTAGATTGATTTGATTGGGTTTGTTAAATTGATGAACCTTGTTGATGTTTATTTTATAATATCAAGATATAGTGACAGGACTGGGTTTTATGGTAATCACGGTACAGTTCAAAATAACAGCGAAACTCGACGAATCAAAAGGTATATCTTGTAACGTACCAATCCTAAGAGTACCACTATAACGTATGTTATACCTGATGTATGGTAGTCGCAATCCACTCATGCTATTTTCGTATCCCATTCACATACTTCAGCGATTTTGAAGTAAAGACCTTTCAAAAATAATGCAATCAGACATCATAGAAGCACCTGCGATCGAATCATACTATACGTTTGTACTTTCAGTAGAACACTTGATCGTATATATACATAAATAACTTAGTTGTAAGGAAATTGTACTTGGCGCTTATCTCAATTCTAAGTACATCGTGTTCTTATATTTAATCACAGATCAACTATTATACAAAATCAGAATAAAAATACTATTCCTTAGGAGTCATTAGTATTTAGTGTTAGAGATTTTTAATTATTAATGAGAACTCTGCATTGCGTATTATATATATAGGTGAAACAATGTAAAATCTTTACTCAAACTTTAGACAAACAAAGCATAATTAAAAATGTTTGGAAATTCATGTTCTTTATTGATCAAGAACTCATAACAAGGACTAAACGTTAAATATTTACGTTCTTCGTTAATAAAACGCCATTGACCCCTGTAAAGAGAGCCGAGGCGTCGCACTTTCTAGGTACCTTGGACGATTGCGCGCATGCCTGTTCCTAAAGTCTCGCTCAACGTTACTTTTGTAAGGAAATCGTTTCAATTAAAATAATACTCGGCTATGTTTTATATGTGCTATATGAGGAGAGACCACAGGTCGGTTTCCAAGACGATCCCGGAGGTCGGCGGGTTTGGTTTTCGTAGAATGGAGATAGTGCGGCCGCATCTTACCAGTCGCGGTTGTTGTCACTGCGGTGTTTCGCGGGCGGGCAGATTTATTTGGACGGTACTACCCCCTTCGGTGGGTCGCGGGGCCGGGTGCGCCTCCCACCGCGCCACCTCCACACATTTGACTGGATCAATAAGTAAGCAAAGGATGCCCGAGCAGAAAAACCATACACCCGACCACCCCGAGGGGGCACACGTAACCGACGAGCCCCCACTAGCGGGTAGGAGGACTCCGCAGATTGCCATTTTCTCTTTGCCTACGCTTTAATTAGTTGCGTAGTAACGCGTCTCTGTATCCATAATTTGATGGTATTATGTTGTCGAACCTCTATCCACTTGCTCTCGATCACGTATGAACTGTTTCCTCAAAGATAAATACCTTGTTCATTGAAGTTCTTGATATTCATGAAGGTATAAAAACTAAAGTATAATACCCATATTTTAAACTTGACTAATCAAAGTTTTTAGGTCGTTGTGTTAGGTTTTACAAGAAGCTCCTTAACGATTTACCGGACATTAAATTTAATATAAATCGAGTTTTACTGTCAAAAGATTATAGAGCGGATTATTATGGGAACGATACTGACGTCTAGAAATGACTCCTTCCTCTGCACATCTACTAAAATAGAATTAAGTATTATAGGTATAATTAATATACATTTATAAATCTCGACAAGTAACTTACTAACTAGTTTAAGAAATTGTAACTTAGCTATACGTTAATGTTAAAATCATAGCAACAATATTTGAAAATACCACCATAGTAACGAGATTAGATAAAGTTGTTGATAGTTCACAAACTATATAACACCGCGTCGCCATTGATATAAGTTACGACAGAGACTTTTTTTTGTAATCTATATATATATTTAATTCCTGTAGCGCAACCATATCTAATACGTGCGTTCATCATAGATGTTACGTATCTCCAGAGAATAACAAAGAAGTATCATTGATTTTCACGCTACTGAGCCATTTTATTTACATTTTAAATACACAAACACATACATTTATAAAATAGCATTTGTTAAAAAAACGAATATAAAACGAATCTATACTAATACTAGCGGTGCCTGCGGGCGTTGTCCTGTTTTCATAATTTGAAAAAATGCTAAAAGCCAACCGCAGCGTCACCTACCGGATCGAGTTGTGAATCTAAACCATTCTCGGATCCACTGGAACACGCACACAAAATTTCATCAAAATCGGTCCAACCGTTTAGGAGGAGTTCAGTGACATACACACGTACAGAAGAAATTTATATGTAAAGAAGATTATAAAGTGTTAAAGTTTGTGATATTGTAGGGGATAATATCTGGAACTACTAGTCCGATTTGATAATTTCTTTCAGTGTTATATAGCTCGTTTATCACTATCGTTACAGTGAGGCTATAGGCTATATATCATCACGGTAAGACCAATGGGAGCGGAACACCAATGAATAATTTTTCAAAATCGGGGTTTCTTTCCTATTCAGAGCTTCCGCTGCGTGTTAGCGTTAGCCCAAAGTAACTATTCTACGCGGACGAAGTCGCGGGCAGAAGCTAGTAAAGAATATAATAAGAAACGTAATATTCCAGAGAAGTCGAGAACAATTGTTGACTTTAAAAATTTTAAAACTTTTCAATAGGTTTTCTCATTATCAGAGAAAATAAACGGTTACCATTTTACACTTATCAAAAAGTATTAAACTATATCAAGGTTGTCATACAAGTGACGAGGAACTCGTCAAAGGAACTCGCATTGGTGTATCTCGTCTCGGGTTAATCTACAGCGCATCTCTATCCACATCCATTCGCCAAATGTATCAACAAGTTGGCAGTCACCGCAAACCGTCAGATAGATCTCGCTTTGTAAAAGATATATTTTTTTTTCGAACTGACTACACTATTGACTTAGCGAGGTCTTAACAGCTTCACCGGACTACTTTTAAACGTTACAGTGATCATCGGATGAATCCATAATGATAATACATTTATTTTTAGTGTTTGAACGCAATTTCATCTGATGTTAAATAACGATGTGGTCTACAACAGTAAACACGCTAAACCTGGCAAGGGCTGGCTCTCAAGTGCAGCTGCCGGAACACACCAGTAGGTGCTTGGCGATAGATTCTCAACTCGAGGGTGGTAGCTAGCCAGACGGAGTTAGAAAAAATTTTACTACCACCATGCTATGGTTCCATTACGATGTTTTCGCTTCGATTCGGTTGCTAGGAATCGAACCTACGTCCATCGATGCGGTGTCCGAACACGCTATCAACTAAGGCTTAGTTACTAAGCTATCATCGCTTGAACATATCAAAATATGATATGAAGTACCCATAAAAAAGCAATGGAAAGACCGCGTGACTGTTACTACTTATAAATATCAGTGAACTGTATGTAGTTCTTAAAAGCGTATTGCGACCGAAATTGGCACTGGTTCGTGTTTGTTACAATTTTTTGAAATCATAATCACCGAATTGTATTTTCTCTTTATATTCTGAAACAAAGCTTTCAGTACGGTAGCTATTTGATGAATGAACAATTATCACTTAAAATAATACTTAATTACGCGATGCCTTATTTTTGTCTAAACATGAGGTAGGGAAAGAGACTCTGGCCTAGCGTGTTCTCTTCTTATGACATGGGATCTTGTAAGGGTAACCAGAACAGAAATTTCAACCGGTCGCCGTGACAGCGAAATGTAACTATGAACTGTCAATTTTTGACACAATTTTTTGATACTGCCGTGCGACTATAATAGATTGGGCCTCTACAAGAAAATTGTATCATAAATATTCGTATTCAGACGTTGCACAAAATATTAACCCATACATACTTCAATATTATGGGATAGAATATTATTACATTTCATCTACACATACAGCATTTTGCAATATAAAATCTCGACAAATTTTACCATTACAGTTCTGAATTATATAAGTGTATAATATAACGACGGGTTTTGATTGAAATAAATTGTTATTGTAATTACCGATGGAGAGAACCTCTCGATTGAATTTTAGATTGCGTTTTTATTTCAACCAATCGCATTTCAAATTACTCGGCGCCTTTTACATGTAGTTTGCAGTAAAAGCTTTGAGTTTAACGTACTTTTTACGCCCTCCCCCTTCCCTCTCAGGCTCCTCGAGATTGCTTCGAATATCAGCGGGGTCCGTTTGTCGCATTGGGATGGCAATCGAAATAATTATCATAAAGTAATTCCCCCCACGACCCCACCGTATGGATTTCTGTAAACGCGGGGCTCAAGTTATAGCGGTGTCGCGAACCAAAATTAAACAATAGAGTTATCCGAAGCCAAATGCTTAAAAATTAAAAGTTACCAACTAATTTTTTTTTTCATTCCACAAGAATTTCAAATTGATACTCGGGCGCTTCCCGTTTACATGTCAGCAGGCGGTAATGACGCAGCTTCGTAATACTTCTAAACTAAACGAAATACTTGCAGTAAACAGTAAGTCTGCACAGGTGCTCTCGTTAACAGTTTTATCGACCGGCGAAATGTAAATAAGTGATTTCCTAATCGAAAGTGCACGACATACGCAAGATCTGCTGCATAACATTCTGCTGACGTTTCTCTTATATAAAACAGAACACTCGGTCTAAAATATTTAAAGAAATGTATTGTCTGGACGATTAATAAACTGTTGTTTGGTAGTGTTACATTCTACATGCGCGAATCATACTTATTCAGAATAATAAAGTTCGATAACATAGTGGTCTCAAATGTTAATAAAGCACATAATGACATTTTTGAAATTTTTATTAATCATTACTTATACAATAACTTACACAATAACTTATACAATAATTATAATAACAAATATATAATAATTACGAACCTAACCACAACAATACAACCTTTAAGAGAAAAGTATTCAAAGTCATATAACTGAACTCAATTATGTTCGATTTTTTTCGAAAATTCATTACTAACCGTTACTCGAAGGACTATGTTAACAATAAACGTAGTTATCAGATCGGTACCGTGTCAGAGGTGACAGGGCGCGTAAGCCGAGCCCGAGTGACGTCTCAGCTGGGGTCACGTTGTCACCCTCAGACTGTTCGCGAACTTCCCTCTGTGCTTAACCTATTCATAGTCACCCCATTCCGACTTCACAGCACTATGGAAAGACTGATTTCTGGTTATCTAATGTTTTTTCTATCAAAGTTTGTAATGTACACATATAATTAGATAACTATCTCCTGTTATATATTTGAAACTTTAAGTGAATTTACAACGATAATTTTAGGGGCACTAAAATTTACATTAAACAGAATAATTTGCAAGAAACCAGTTTCGATTACGTACACTAATTATAAGCAAAATAGATGTAAGTAATAAAAGAGTCCAAAGCAGCCAGAATTAAATTAATATGCTAGTTAGAGCTTTTTAATTTTATTTTTCGCAACCGATCTCTTAGAATACTGCTGTCATAATCGAGTGGGAGTATTACAAGTGTCTTGCGACAATTTTCTTGTTCTGACAAGATGGTAGCCCCTTGCTAGAACTTTCCAGGTAGTTTTTGTGGCGTGTCAGAATTCATGCTCCGTTGTATTATTTTCCATCCACTTCACTTGTGCACAATAACCGAATTGTATTGCGTAAAATGCTATCAATATTGCAAAATAACACAAGATTATGAATAAAAAATAAAAATCACTACATGATAGACCAAGATTCCGCCAAAAACTCCTAGTTAGAGTTAGCAAAGTGTGAATCTTCTTTGACACTTTAATTATTAACCTCCCGAATGTATGGACAACGATACCAACACCAGCTGCCAATATTATTAAAGACTCGACGTATCTATCAAGGCCTACGAGTTGTTCAAAAGCAACGAACTCACTCTTTGTTGGACAATAATAATAAACGGTCCGCCTTCTTATTTACACAATACGAACAAAAAGAAACGGTCGCGTCGGCCCGTCAGTTGATACGTGGTACCAGCGTGTCGTAATGGCGGCTGTACATCGGCACATAAAAATCATAACGCTGACGTGTATGTCTTTGCACAACACCTGTCTGAACCGGCTAGCGATACGACGCGACGCAACGTTCACCCTATACCACGATATCCGTCTCTGCCAGCCCTTATCGTTATCCGAACGTACCATTATATTCCCAATTTCAAATACAGCAATTTCACTATTACACGAAAGTATTTGTATAGCTATTAATTGTTTTTAACACTCTATTGAATTAGCGAAGTGCGTCGCGTCGCGCCGTTCCGGTCAAGGTAACAGGTTTCCGCTCTAGCGCGAACCGCTCTTCTCTCGTCTATAGGACATGGTGAATCATCGCCCAACGTATATAATCCTAATTAAATTAATTAGATGTATATGAGTCGAAAAATTATACTAGCAATCGCTCGCGACTTCGGTCACGCTAAATAAAATATAAAATGTCGTAAATAAGAAATATAGCCAGCCTATAAGCATTCGAGAATATCATAATTTTCCCATAGGAACATTATTTTTAGAAACGGATCAATAGTTCCTAATACTATCTCCTATAGACAGACATTCACAAACGACCTACTGATATGAGTATAGAAGACAAAACCAGAATAAAATTAAATATTACGCTGGTTTATTTAAACTGATTTTAAATGACGAGGTCCTCATTTCAGCTGTATCTTTTTTCGTGTATATAACAACAGAACTTCATTCTTTATAAACATATTTGGAAAATTCTTTTTTTTATTGGAAAGGGATATTTTCAAGGTAGTCCCATGGTAATTGCATTACCATTGGCCCTTGGAATTTTGAAGATACACCAGATAACTCTTCAAAATCGAATAGGAAATGTATATTGATTGACACATTGGTATGTTTATAGCAGCCCTAGACTAGCTAGGTACTTATATGGAATAAAAGACTTTATTTATTGGTTAAAATTGTATATTATTACTCTTTGTTATAAGGGCTGTCTTAGTGAAATGCGATTGGAGATTTTTATGTGACTAAGTAGCTGTTAACTGCGACGTTGTCCGCGTTGTTATTAACTATATATTAGCTATATATTTTATGTACAGATAAACGTGAAATAATTGAAAGCAAAAATATACTCTTGCTGCTCATGCGCACCACTTCACACATTACTAAGCGCATAGTGCTTATAAAAAACGTGGTTTCTTCAAACTTATATTAAATTAAGATATTGTGATTTTTTTTACTTGCAACAATTTATTTTTTCAGAAAAATCTGAAAAGTACGGACACTTTAAATTCACATTCTTGTTATGTGGTGGTATAGGTAGGTAATTAACATTTCACAGTTGCTAGATAATAAAAGTTTAAAATATATGTACGTTAGTTTAGTATGTTAATTCTATAAACGTGAAAATTATAAGGTACGACGACCTGTGCAATGATAAGTAGTATCTTCAAATTATACGAACAAAATTATAATCAAACACGTAGATCTGAGATTGATTTATTTCAAATTTCTATACGTCTTGGTTTTTTTACTTTAATAATAGTAAAAAAAAATACGTTACAAAATTGTTGCCTAGTAAAGAAATGATTATATTAAAATAAGGTTTTTTTAAATCGTTTCTAGTGGCAATGGAGGAGGAATCTACAGAGCTGCCGGGCACAGACGGACTGGCGCCCAAGCAGCGGCACCAGGCGAAGCACCGCGAACTGTTCCTATCGCGGCACGTGGAGACGTTGCCCGCGACGCACATCCGCGGCAAGTGCACCGTCACGCTGCTCAACGAGACAGAGTCGTTGCTCAGCTATCTCAATAAAGATGTGAGTATGTACCGCGGTGACAAAGTATGCTCAACCACTCACCCATCACATCCATATGCATTCAATTAAAATCACGGCATGATCCATACCGGGGCAGATTGAAATGTATTTGCGTTTTAAGGATACAATATAATATGTAATTATAAATAAGAAATTGATTTGTCTGTAGTTTGTCCAGATTCCATATAATTCTAAAACAGTTAAACCGGTTGAAGGGGCTGATGGGACCGTGTAAATAGGCCCCACCAGGATATACGGTAAAAATAAATTGAGAGCGTAAGAGCGGTTGGTGGCCTTGCCTATAAATAAATAAAATAACAAGAACCCCAAATAAAAGCGTGGACTGACCTGCAACTCAGCCCCTTGTACGGAGAAGCGGCGTCCCAGGCGAAATGTGCGATGTCTGCGGATTGTTCTCCAGAATATCTCCTCAAGGGGGCGGCGTAAATATTATGCTACTGGGATTCTTCCAGTGCGGACACCATATAATAATTCAAAGCGTTCACAATATATATTTTAATGCGGTGTAAAAGCGTTGCGGAGTATAATATATGTTGCGGTGAAAATACATGGAAGAATGACAAATATTTTATTTTGTTCTTTTTCTTCTTATTTGAATTATTTTTCTTCTATTTGTCACACTGACATCCAAAAAGTTCGTATCTAAGGCGTCTGCATGCTCCGTACTTGATCAATGAGATCCAGGCCAGAAACATATCTCATTATCTGGAGCGCAGCTATTAAATTTATTTATAAGGGGACAACCACCGGTTTTGGCGTAACTTTTACTAGTAAATAGATATTATCTAAGGCGACACATAAATAGCGATGATGAAATTAAATATAGGTGAAATAAAATCGAGAAGAGGGTTATAAGGGTTAATTTAAAAACAACCCTCAATTCGTCAATTTAGAAACACCAGAACCATATTTATAAGAACGATGCCTCAAGCAATGACCGATCGTTAATTAATTTAATCGAAAGAATATTCTAGAGAATAGAGGAACTTGTGCAGTCGGATAATAATCATATATTGTTAGTTGTAGCAGATCTGAAACTAAATTTCTATGGCTACGGAAACGTGGAGATCTCCGAAACAAAAGTTCACTAAATATACCTAAAGATATTTAAAATTAGTTAGCACATAAACTCTTTCTACGAATGACCTATTCTAAAAGATCAAATTCTAAGGTTAAAGACCCGACTATTTTGTTTAACAGGTTAAATAAATAAATTGTTAACTTAAGTAAACTTAATGATTTAGTTAACTTCATTAGATAAAGTGACCTTGAAAATTTTTAAATTTCAATCTAACAATTTAAATATAACAAAAAGACTTCTCAAAATTAAATTCGAGTAGTCATTGTATTATGTTTTTTAATATCTGTGAATCGCAATATTTCATAATAAGATCGGCAGATTGGAATTTAACTATTAACAATGAATTCGCAATATAAAGTCGGTGACTATGACCGTTTTCGATAAAATTCAGTTTCGGTGTTAAATTTAAAGATAATATTAACATTTGAATGTGATATATACGTGCATGAAATCTATATATATATATTTAAATAGTTGTGCCCGCTACTACGTCCGCGTTACATTTCAATTATAAATACAGTGACTAATCAAATCATTCGAATTTATTGTGTACTAGCCTCTGCCCGCAACTTCGTCTGCGTGGAATAGTTACTTTGGGCTAACGCTAACACGCAGCGGAAACTCAGAAGAGGAAAAAATACCCCGATTTTGAAACATTCTTCATTTGCGCTCTGCTCCTATGGTTCTTAGCGTGATGATATATAGCCTATAACCTTCACCGATAAATGAGCTTATAACACTGAGAGAATTTTTCAAATCGGACCAGTAGTTCATGAGATTACCCCCTACAACGTTGTGACGTCACAAACTCACAAACTTTACCTCTTTATAATATTAGTATACTCGTAGATAAAACTCGACATCAACGATTTAATTCGCCTCACCCTTTGTGAACGATTTTGTTCTCCGAGACGCAGCTTGGCACTAGAGCATCTAGTTGCACATCGTATATATTGAAAAAACATTATAGCTACTTTTATCTGTGACGGATGCACAGTGGGAGGTGTTAGTTCCAGACATCAAAATTACTTACATATTGAACCACCCTATAATAAGCTTTCTCTTTTCTGTCTTCTTATAAGTAAGATATACGTATATGCGGATGTGTTATATATATAAAACATGTCGTATATGTTATACCGGTGTATAAACTATTACCATACCAAATTACGTCAAAATTCATCTATCCAGTAGTTTTTGAGTGAATTCCGTACAATGTGTTCTGTAATTGATTCTTAGCCCCACCAGAGTATTTTTTCTTTAAAATATTTAATGTACAGATTTTGTCCAGTTACCCTTTTATTATATGTATAGATGAAACTGAAAATTCTACCTGTCAGTGCACTGAAAATGAAAAAAATTAAAGATGTGGAATGGAAATAACTTTTGATTATTCTATCGATTCTTTAATACAGACCACGTGGTTCTTACATGAAATATACGTGAAATTGTTTGATTCGGATCGAGTTACCTGATAAATGTAACATTTAACTTGGAACAAAATAACGCACATTAGCTCTCATTATTTTAAATTTATATTAGCGGGCACGGGGGATGTTGTCTCGCCCTGATAATAAAAAAAACTTTGACAGATTGTATACCTAAACCATCCTCATAAATCACTTTATCTACTGAAGAAAACCGCATGAAAATCCGTTCAGTAGTTTTTAATTTTATCCCGAACAGACAGACGGACGTGGCAGAGGACTTTATTTTATAATATGTAGTGATTTTTACGGTTATTTAGATAGCGTATAATAAGTAATGATAAATATAAGAGTTAGAGCTTAATAAGGCTATTGTTAAATTCTATATGTTAAGGATACCAATTATTTTCGATAGGGACAAAGCTGTTGGAAAAAGCTAGTATAATATTAATGAACGTAGCGTCGCGTCGTTTGAACTACATTATAACATTTTGTCGTGTAGTTATAACTTTATATTTCCTGTTTCGATAAAGTAATTAATATTGTGTATTTGTCGAAGAGTAAACTTTATCAACATGCCAAATACGAGTATATTGAATTGTTTTCACAAATGACAATATACTCTATAAGGTAATGTTCCTTTTTTTAACCTCATATTTAACAATTTGAAACTTTATGCTTCCACATACAAAATCAGTTAATCACTTTGGAATTTGGATAGTTTGTTTATATGCCAGTAACATGAGATCATATTGTGCTGCATAATTAAGAAATATATTAAATAAAAAAGAGATATTATATAATATTATTCATGCGTAGATTCTAAGATTCTGATGCACCGTATGTATCAATGCGGAAAAAATGGTTCTGAACTCTTAAGGTACTCATAAACGCCACATTGCACCCAAACGAAACCGGGACAGGTCGCTAGTAATACATACAAATTTCAAGTTTCTTTTTTTATGTGAAACATTTATAGCGGCGGGTTAGACGACGGTTGGCGTGGCGACGCGATGTCACGGTATGCGTCGCCACGCCACATGATTTTGAAATTTTAATATTTTATTTTTGATCATGCCATATTTAATTCCTGTCGTAAACTATCCTTTTATGCATATTACCTGTATAATATAATTTCTATGATTCACATAGGCCAGACGTTCCGCGATGATTGACAATTTATTTAACACCGTTTCTCTTTTTGTTTCAGGACGCATTTTTTTATTGTTTAGTATTTGATCCTTCACAAAAGACTTTATTAGCAGATAAGGGAGAAATCAGAGTTGGAAGTAGATATCAGACTGAAGTAACTAATTTATTAAAAGAAGGTACGTAGAAATTTATGCTCATTAATATCTTATGGTATTTTGTTGTGGGGGACAGCAGCTGAGGTGGACACCATATTCCTACTAAAAAAACGGGCAGTTCGAGCAATTTATAATTTGGGGCATCGGGAATCATTAAAGACAAGACTAAGTTTCAGGAATTCGCTATTTTAACTCTGCCGTCCCAATATATTTTTGAGAATTTGATGTACGTCCGCAAAAACTTAGATAATCTGGATTTAGTTACAGACCGACATAATGTAAATACTAGAAACGATAACAAACTGGTCACTCCATGTTTCAGGCTCACTAAGACCAGTAACAGTTTTTTAGGTAATAGTGTTAGGTTTTATAACAAAGTCCTAAAACACATTACCGATTTACGAGATAGTAAGTTCAAGTGTTATGTTAAGCGGGTCTTAATACATAAAGGCTATTACAGGCTGGATCAACATGTGAACGATGGTGACGTCTTGAAGTGACGCCTCTCTCTGTGCAACCACCAAATACGAATGTAACTGTATATGTCTATTATGTTGTAATAATTAAAAAGTATGTATTATGAAAAGATAAACCAGGTCGAGTATCTTGCCGGTTCTTCTCGATGACTGGGTTGTTTTTTGACGAACCGGTGGTAGTTATGACGTTCACAAGTGCCTTCTCAGGACCTAAATTTAATAAAGAGTATTTTGATTTGATTTGAAAAAAGAAAACAATTAATCCCAGCAATATTAAATTTCATAATTGTACTTTCGAGCTGGATTCAATAATCTATGTGGAGATAAACATATGAACATTTATAATTCTTTAAAATTTGGATATGGACCTAAGATCTGGATACCTCGATAGACTCTTGTAACTGTTTTAATTCCCATAAAAATGATTATTTAATTCATTGGTGGTTTAAATTGATATCTTGAATTTTTTTCGTACTTCATATAATGATAACTTACACAAAACGCACCATATAAGTTTATTGATACAGCTGATTACTTATACATTATACAAACAAGTCTGTTTGAATACCGTGTAAAATTGGGACAGTTTTTTTTAATTCTCCTACACACATTTAACTGTATAAAGAAAAGGAAAAACAACTCAATATGTAATTTGTACAATAATTTGGTATGATATAAATTGCCGACATATGACTGGCACTAATATTGTATATGTGCCTAATAACATTACATAATTCTCCAGATATATGATAAACATCAAATCAATCAAAAACACTATTCAATTTAGGCATTAAGAAGGCACTTATGAACGTCAAAACTACCACCGGGTCGGAAAACAACCCAGTTATCGAGAAGAACCGGCAAGAAACTCGATCTGGTTTATCTTTTTACAAATATATATAATATTTAGAATATATTAGGTACATGTCACAAACGTTTTTCATGGATGCACTGAGATGAGTCAATTCCAGACATCACCATCGTTCACATATCGATGCACTCTATAATAGCCTTTTGACACCAAAATTCGCTTAACATGGCGCTTAAATTCACAATCCGGCAAACCGATAATAATATCCTTTGGGACTTTGTTGTAAAATCTAACACTATTTCACAAAAAAACTGTTACTGGTTTTACTAAGTCTAAAACATGGGACAACCAGTTTATGACAGTTTCTAGTATTTAGATTATGCCGGTTTTTAACGAAATCCAGCTTTTCAAGGTTCTTACGGACATACATTAAATTATCAAGAATGTATTGGGAGGGCAGAGTTAAAATACCGTATTCCTTGAACTTGGTCTTTAAGGATTCGATTATTAATAGCAATAATGCAACTTAGTATATAATTAAAAAAAAAAAATATTTAAAGCTAGTACATACGTATAGTATATATTGTTACATATAAAAAAATTAATTCTAATATATTATAATGAGACTGATTTTTTTTGTAAAAATCAAAGATTCCACTTAGTCGAAGTAGTTCGACAACTCCTATTGAAACTTTTGAAGGAACATATGTGATATATGAATTTCTTTGTCTATTGTGTCTGCGTATCCTAATCCTAACTAATATCATAAATGCGAATGTCTTGTTTGATTGCTTGTTTGTTACATTTCAACGCCTTAACTACGTAACCGATAATAATGAACTCTTGCAAACACGTTGTCAGGTGTATAAAAGAGAACACCAGGAACCTGTCATCTAGAGATTCCGAGGGGTATATCATATGTACATTAACGCGATCGTAGCTACGAGCAAATGCTAATAGTATTATAAATAGAGCAGATTCTGATATCTGGTGAATATTGACCTAATTTGATTTTATACAAAGTTAAAATGGAAAATATATGTCTGTCCGAGTAGTTTGGTCTGAGGTCATCTATATAAATAAGTCACTTCGAGGGGATCGCAGTCATGAAGCTAACCAACCATAATCGGTTGCTACGCCTGAGAATTGTTTTAGAACGCAAGCGTAACCTAGGCAACAGCTTAAACTTAGGTGTGCAGTACGCCCTTCAGCTAGTTGTCAAAATAAAATCGGTTGAATGTCTTAAACGCTCGCCTTAGTAGTTCGGTGAAGCTGTTAAGGGCCTCGCTATGCCAATAGCGTAGTCAGTCAGTCGAGAAAAAAAAAACACTTAGAACGCCCTGTTACCCCGAGGAACTGTCTTGCGTACTATACGCTGCCAACCGTTTCGACACGTTTGAAATATGATATACGTGAACGTTGTTTGGGATAGGCGAAGAGGACCCACGTAACAGTGAAGAGTTGGAAACGCTGGTGTGGACGCCGGAACACGGGCTGACGGACCGGCAGATCGATCAGTTCCTCGTGGTGTCGCGGTCGGTGGGCACGTTTGCGCGCGCCCTCGACTGTTCCTCCAGCGTGAAGCAACCCTCCCTACACATGTCCGCCGCGGCCGCCAGTCGCGACATTACACTTGTAAGCCCAATCTCCACTTTTTATAACAGAATAAAATATTTAAAAAAATGTTCCATTTTCTGTAGTATATGTTGTACTGTTTATAAATGTTATAAATGTGGATTACAAGATGGTAATAAAGCCTAGAGAGAACTGCCTGTGAACTTCAACTGCCTGAACATTTTTTGAAGCGTATATTAGAAAAGATCAGACCTACTATAAGGATTCGAACTTACGTCGATTGGTGCAGCGTCCGAACACACGTCATCATTGAGCCATCGTTGCTGTAAATTTCTTCATAAGTCCGCAATTTTCTCAGAAACTACACATCTAATTTTTATGTTTTTTTTTTACGTGGTTTATCTTGGTTTTAATGTGTAAAAGAATGTTAAGGTGGTATTGTTATATATAGATTCATATGTATAGCATTTATATGTGTATTTATAGTTATAGTATATCAGTATTTAACACTGATTTAGCCAAGTTCGAGAGTATCGATTCCATATTCTAAGGTACAACACACGACGTTGTAACTATTTTTTTCTTATTCACTTACATCTACTAATTTAAACTGGTAACTCTATTAGTTCCTGATGAAGGGAAACATCGTGAGGTTACTTGAACTTGGAAAATGCCATGCGCGAAAATAAAGAACTGTGAATTTTTCGGCACCTCAAACAGACCACTAAGCTATGGTCTAGGACAGTGGTCGGCAAACCGGCCATCCAAATGAGCCAATTATAAATAGTACAAAATTGAAGTTCTTTCAAAAAGCCTTTTTTTAGCAACTTAAGTTTTGCTTTAGTAGAAATATCTTTATGAAAACTACTAGGATTATAAGTACACTCTCAAGCGTCGTCAAAATGTTCGTCGCTTCTGTAGGCTTACGTTTCAAAAATATTTACTCGTGTCTTACAAGGCAAGTTATTAAATAATATTTGGTGTCTGCGCTAAACATTTAGTGGAACAACCTCAGCCAACTAATGAAAAAGGCTGAAGCCGCTTACGAGCCGCGGTTTGCTGACCATTTGTAATAGCGTGGAAATTATTCCTTACCTTCTCACAAGAGGATTTTTGACGCGGTAACGTCTTATAGATCGACTCATTGTCACGTTCCGCCTGAGCGCTCGGTGCAAGCGAGAGCGCGGAAAAAGTGATAGAGAGGCGCGATCAGCCCGAGCGTTCGGCTTATGACGCATCTATCTCTCTTCCACTCCACCGGACGATGCGTAACCGAGTCATTATCACGTATAACCATCGTTCGTAAACCGACTTTACCGATAACCAATTTTATTAACAGGTTAGGTTACTATTGTTAGGGTATAAAAGTGTTTGTATGTTGTATATTTAAGTTCCACGCGATGGACACGCTGCACAAGTCCGGGTACAGCATAGAGGCGGCGCTGTCGTCGCTGGTGCCCGCGTCGGGGCCGGTGCTCTGCCGTGACGAGATGGAGGAGTGGTCCGCATCCGAGGCGAACCTATTCGAGGAGGCGCTCGACAAGTACGGCAAGGACTTCGCGGACATACGGCAGGACTATGTAAGTACTCACTATATCACAATCTTCTTCTATAAAAATAAAATAATAGAGGTATACCGTTGTGCATGCATCACGTAACAACTACTACTCTATAGATTCCGAGCATCATCATCTTACCCTTATCCCACCTACTTAGGGTCGGCACAACATGTTTTCCTTTTCCACTCTCGTCAATCAGATGTCATTAATATTTTTTTTTTCATTTTTCACACTGTCCATCCATACCTTTTTGGGTCTTCCTCTACTCCTATAACCATCCACCTTCATACTCAGAACTTTTCTAGTTACATGGTTTTCACCTCAATTCTAGGGATACCAAGCATTTTTTTTAAATTTTACCTTTAGGCCATTTGGTCCTTATCTAAAGAATATATCACGAATCTTTGGTGTTATTGTGGTGTTATTGTTGTTCAGCTGCCGTGGAAAACGTTGAAGAACCTCGTGGAGTACTATTACATGTGGAAGACGACGGACCGCTACGTCCAGCAGAAGCGCGTCAAGGCGGTGGAGGCGGAGTCTAAACTGAAACAAGTGTACATTCCCAACTAGTGAGTGTTTGTACCGAAACTGACATACATACATACAATATATCAATTTTATCAATCGCGTTATGTTACTTTGCGGGTTATCTTGGAATTTAGTTTCGCTTTTTTAACACATTAAGCTTAGTCGTAATAATTTCAATTCAAAATTCTGCTCATGATCAATAGTAATATGTATTTGCTTAAAGTTAATAATCTGTTTTAATAGAAAAACTTTTATTGTAACTGATAACAAGAAAATAACTGCTATTTATCAATAATGAAATATGCTGTTATATTATTTTACAGTAATTATTGTACCTGTTATCTATACTTCTATACTAATATTATAGAGAGGTAAAGTTTGTGACGTTGTGAGTTTGTGACGTTGTGGCGTTGTAAGGGGTAATCTCAGGAACTACTAAACCGATTTTGAAAATTCTTTTACCAATAGAAAGCCACGTTATTTGCGAGTATTATAGGCTATATATCATCACGCTAAGGGCAATAGGAGCAGAGCAACAATGAAAAATGTTTTAAAATCGGGGTTTTTTTCCTTTTGAGAGCTTCCGCTGCGTCTTAGCCCAAAATAACTATTCCACGCGTGCGAAGTCGCGGGCAGAAGCTATTGACTAATTATATTATCTATAATCTATACTAATATTATAAAGAGGTAAAGTTTGTGAGGTTGTAGGAGGTAATCTCTGGGGAGTCGGAGAAAAATGGTCGAACGAAAACGTTTCTTACGAACGCTGCCTTAATTATGAGATATATATGATTGAGTTCTAGAGAAAAGTTGTAGCTTGATAATGACTATTAACGCCCAACGAAGTGGGCACGGGTCGGCTAGTTAATTATATACTGCTGTTACATTATTGCTGTATTGAATCTCATTATAATTCGCTACAATAACACTAATGTAATGCATGTTAGTTGTTTGTATCATAACTTTGTGTATGATTCCTCCTCTTTTCACGCCTATTGATAGTTGTATAACGCTTCTATGTACGCATTTTGCAATAACACCAGCCGATCATTATCGTTGTCTATGACAATAACTGATTGCAATTTGTAATCGTTTTCGTAATAAACATGCATTATATTAATTGTACATTACATACATTTTATTCTAGAACCAATATCAATGTAGTTAATGAAATAGTAGCACAAGTAATATTGGACTGAAGAAAAGTATTGTCATATGTAGGTAGATTGCGATATCAAGGTTTGATCTCTACAATGGTCAGTTTGCATATTAATTTACTACAGGAGTGTAAGCTGCCGGATTCCTTTTTTGTTAGTTTGTGCGGTTTTTGGCCTATCATTTGAACAATAAACATTACAGTAATAATTGTATGTACGTGTATGAGACGATGCACTATACAACTCCAATAGTCAACGAGCAACAACACCCAGGTTAGTGGTGTGCCTTGTATCGGGGGTATAGAAATACCGAATTGAGGGTTAAACCACCAGGCCATCCCGGATCTCTGAAGATATTGGCGATAACAAGTATGTTATTGGGGTTGAATGTGGTGCGTTTCGTGTTACAGCAACAAGCCGAACCCAGCGTTGATCACGAACAACAGCAGCGGAGGTAAAACCGCCGCTGTACTGAACGGAGGCACCAACGGCACCTCCACCGCTCAGCTCTGTGCCTCCTGTCAAGGTGAGACTACCGTATTACATTTCTTCTCTTGTTTTTAAAGTGAAAAAGTCTTTATGCCTATTCGATAGTGTACGAAAATAAACGGTCACGCTCGGGTCGGTGACGCTGGATCGTAATACCGCTCAACGTCATGCGCGCTCGGGACAATGACACACTGTATTGCTTGGTGATAGTGGGTTTTACTAAGCCCTCTAATGCCCGGTTTCTGAGATACTCGGTTAAACTACCAATAGTTATTGGCTCAACAAAATCATCCATAAGATAAAATGTCAAATGGCCCGTTGAGTTTTACCGACATTTATCGTATGATTGTGTGTTCAGAAACGCAATTTGACAAGTTATCGAACCGATAACGCTATTGAACAGATGAACTACAGTTAAAGTACCTCAGAGTACAGTAACCAGCTGTAACTCTCTGGTTGAAAATCTGTCCTTAAGCACCTGTTGATGTGTTCCGGCAGCTGCATTTGATAGTCAGTTACCTGACTATGATAGACCATATCGTCATTTAACACCACGTGAAATTGTAGCCTAATATTAAATCCTATAAAGCAATGATATCATAACTGTAGATACGTCATAAGCGCTTCGACAGCGCCGCGTTAAAAGTTGGCTAGCTAGTTTATTTTTTACGGCTGCCCCGTCAATCCGATCGTATCAAAGCAACATATAACTATTTCTTTTTCTCCACCGATACTGTGAACATGCCATCTTACTTCATCAGTTTATCTAAGACAGTTTACGTATGTGTGCGTTTTCATGTCAAAATATCATGTAGGTAACGTATCTAAACCATAGTCATTATGCTTACTGTCTGAGAGTTTAGTCATTATGCGTACTGTCTGAGAGTTTAGTCATTATGCGTACTATTTGAGAGTTTAGTCATTATGCGTACTGTCTGAGAGTTTAGTCATTATGCGTACTGTCTGAGAGTTTAGTCATTATGCTTACTGTCTGAGAGTTGTTCATCATTTTTTTTTTTTATTATTGCGTACTATAATATTTATTTATTTAATCGTATAAGTAAATAGAGTTTCATTCATTTAAAGTCGATCGATTGATTAGTCTATTTGACGCTGCGAGGTTCAATTTATGTGGAACAATGTAGCGGCTCAAAAATTTGTTATTCTTTAGCACCACACGGGAAGCACGTGCAGGGGAATGTTAGGTACACTTCTTGTGGACATATTATAATAATGAAATAATACTGTGTATGTTTTTATAGGTATTTTCTTCTATCCTATAAGCAGACACTTTTTTTTATCACAGTCTCACCTGATGTTATGTGACAATATGTCCCACAGGGCTCTATTCTAACCTTGAAAAGCTAGATTTCGTAAAAAACCGGCACAATCTAAATACTAGAAACTGTGACAAATTGGTTGTCCCATGTTTTACACTTAGTAAAACCAATAACAGTTTCTTGGGAAATAGTGTTAGATTTTACAACAAAGTCCCAAGGGATATTACCGATTTGCCGGATTGTGAATTTAAGCGCCATGTCAAGCGGGGTTTGATGTCAAAAGGCTATTATAGAGTGGACCAATATGTGAACGATGGTGATGTCTGGATTTGACTCTATCTCTGTGCATCCATTAAAAACGTTTGTGACATGTACCTAATATATTCGAAATATTATATATATTTGTTAAAACGATAAACCAGATCGAGTTTCTTGCCGGTTCTTCTCGATGACTGGGTTGTTTTCCGAACCGGTGGTAGTTTTGAGGTTCATACGTGCCTTCTTAGAGCCTAAATTGAATAAAGTGTTTTTGATTTGATTTGAATAATTGACTTGTTATACAATCTAAAAAGCAACTATGAAAGTCACTAGAAGCCTTTTGTATGAATGACTTTAATTACCATTTGCTTCACCAATAATAAAATTATCCCTTTAAAGTTTATTACAGCTAATAAAATTTTGTTTTTATCGGTTAATTTGATTTTAATTGTATTTTAAATTTAATCTAGTTTGTCCTACATATCAATTAAATACACAGAATTAGGAGATAACAGATGTTTCATAATTTATATCTATTGTAATATAAAACCTAATTAATGCATAAGAACATAGGTGAAAGAAATACATAGAAAGGCAATGAAATGAAACCAAAAGAAGAATTAATAACACAGATGAAATAAAATGTGAGAACTTCAGATACATGTGTGTATTTCATAATAGTTACTTATATCTTTTCTGAAAAGAAATTTCTGGAGTTAGTAAAGAGCTTTACTCGGCTCTAGCAGTTTCTTACGTCTATCTTAAAGAAAAAAAAATCTAGAATTAGTAACCAGTTGTACTCTGCTTTTAAATTTAAGAAGAACTGATGTCTTTAAATATATATATAAAAGAGTTATTTGTTTCCAGTGACAAGTTCAAACCAGTGGTACTCATGGGGACCGCAGCATTTACAATACAGATTATGCGGTTCATGCTGGCAATATTGGAAAAAATATGGAGGGCTTAAAGTGAGATTTTTAACTATATTTTTTTTTCTGCTAAGATTACTTTTTTAACTTGTTATTTTATAAGTAATTTCTGTTGTCAGACGGCTGGCGTTTTCGGTGAGAGCGAAGTGGAACCTGTGAAGGGACCACGTGCTGAGGGACCGGAGGAAACTGCCCTGTCTGTATCACATCGTCCGCATCGTTGCACAGTACTCAACTGTGCAAAAGTACGTTTATTTTATATATATCCAGCTCATGCTCATATATTTTGTATATAAAGGCTGAAAGTTTATACAGCAGCAATATTTATGGAGGACACTCTGCACTCGAATCTCGTTCTAAATCAATTAAAAAATAGGTGCTTAATATTTGACCTAATTATCTAGAAAAATACATAAATTATACGCAATCCTGTACGCGTCTATGTTAAAGCACAGTGTCACTGACCGTCGGGTGACTTCACTTTTATTTGAAAGTGAACGTGGGAACAGCATGAAGAAAATAAAAGCGTTTATTGTCCGTTATATTATCGAAGGTTAATAACTCCGGGTCGCCCCTTGAAGCTTTCGGAACCGGTCATTGCGCCTAGGTTTATTACGTTTGTGTTTATACTTTTGAAAGTCTTACAACAAACTTTAACTAGGGTTCTCTTTGTTGTTTATTAGTATTTGTTTTGGTATTATAATTTTATATGTTAAATGTTGGTTACTATCGTCTCCTAGAATACTGTAAGCGACTAACCTAACATCTGGTATTTATACTAATATTCTCGTACAAAGAGGTGAAGTTTATGAATAAGTTTGTTGGTGGTAATCTCTAGAGTTATTTATCTAATGCTGTAACTTTTTACATCAATAGTCACTCTTATATTTTTGTACACATTTATACTAGCATTCCCAATTGCAAAGAGGTGAAGTTGAAGAATAATTCTGTTGGACGTAATATCTGGAGATATTTATATATTATAGATGTTGTACATCATTTCCTAGTGTTAGAGGTTAATGTATAATTAAATTTTGTATTATAATGAAGGTATAGAAAGTTGCAAGTAGATGCCTATTGAGTTCTACGTTTATTTTTTATACTCTTACACTATTTTCCCTTATGAAAATATTTATTAATGGTTATTTAAAAATACTTTCTATGATTAAATTATCCCATTGTGTTGGCAGCACTAAATTTAACATACATATATCATCATTACATAGTATAAAACAAAGTCCCCTACTGCGTCTGTCTGTCTGTCTGTCTGTTCGCGATAAACTCAAAAACTACTGAACGGATTTTCAAGCGGTTTTCTCCAGTGGATAAAGAGATTCATGAGGAACGTTTTGGTATATAATTTGTCAAGGATTTTTTTTTTATAATCAGAGCGGGATACATTTACTGCTTCAAAGGAAATTTTCCTCGTTTAATTTGGTCTGGCGCCCCCCGGATCAAGCGTGTCCGGAAATGCTTACAGTGTAATGTGCATAGTGCATTGTAGACTTGTGTAACAGGTACTAATTAAACATGACATGTTAGAGTGAACGGTGGCGAGTACAGTCCTTGTCAGTGTTTTCGGCCACTCGGAGTATAGCTGTAAGCACGGGTTTGTGTGTAATATAGGCAAGAGCTTAATACAAATCAAAGTTAAAAAAATATTATCTGAATCTAAATTTCGCTTTATTCTTAACTTGTCTCAATGTTATTATATATATAACTAGCGGGCCCGGCAGGCGTTGTCCCGCCCTGATTACAAAAAAATCCTTGACAAATTATATACCAAAACGTTCCCCATGAATCACTTTATTCACTGGTGAAAACCGCTTGAAAATCCGTTCAATAGTTTTTGAGTTTATCGCGAACAGACAGACAGACAGACGCGGTAGGGGACTTTGTTTTATACTATGTAATGATATGTGTTTTGCACGGGACATCTATTTTAATTAAAACACCGGAAGACTTTAAATTGATGTCTTGGTGATATAAATAAAAAAAATGTGATAGATAAATGAGTGCGTTCGTCGGTGCGCTCGATTTAAATGCTCTTGTTACACTGTCTCAAATCTAAACAATTATACTACAAGACTGAGTCCACGTGGAAACTCAACTGGAATACGTAGGGTTGGCCCACACATATTTATTAAAATTTTGTGTTCTATGTGACCAGAGCAGTGAAAAAGTTTAGCGAGGACTAGACTATAGAGTTTGTTGTTGTTGTTATTGTTGTGGCCACAGAGTACTTTATATAGATTGAGGCCTCACTCGTTCTTTCCAATCAGCGCCTCTGACAACTAATATCTGTTGGTTATAGATGTAGATTTATAGCTATACATGTATGCATAAAGCGGTACTGCGTAAATTGTATACATGCTTTTAATAATTTTAATTTGTAATGAATATATTCATCGAAAGGCAAATCAAAATCCAAGTGATTGCAGGAGTCAATATTTATAAGTAGATTCAGAGGTAGATAAAATGGTTTGTGGGTGGCACGAAAATTCAACGGAGCACTTTCTTCACGTAAGAGAAACGAAAACGAAGTGAACGAAAACACAAATATATGAAAGTTTTCAGTTTGAAATATCAAAATTAAATGTTGTCCACCATTGATATACAAAAACCCAAGATGCACACTTAACGTCTCACAGGTGGCAGACAAAAATGTGTGCATTATGCAGTCATTTTAAATAGTCTCCTCGCGTCACTTGCGTCCTTATACAAACAACTTTAAATCATTCCGGTAAGGTTGAATTTACAAAATGATAAGTTTATCGTATAACTATAGCCACGCGTCGCTTGCGTCCTTGTAAAGACAACTTTAAAACATTTAGATAAGGTTGAATTTGCAAAATCATAAGTTTATCGTATAACAACTATTACTACGTATGTATATTGGGGAGTTTTTGCGGCCAGTGACTGTGTGTCTTGGGGTTTTATATGTCAATGCTGTCCACTGTCTTTTGATGTGAAACATCTATAGGGGAGGGTAAACCTGATTGTTGGCATGGCGAGACGTGGCGACGCGTTGTCATGCGCAAGCGACTCTACGCAATCTCTCTTACCGCACCGAGCTTGCATACCTATAGTGTATACAGTGTTGCTTACTACGTTACACATGTGTTTCACATCTGCCAATTTTTTTTTTGTTTTGTATAAAACTTGTCAACAAAATTACATAACAGTGCCATCTACAGAGCGGATTTATAATCGAAATCGGAAATTTGTAAATCCGATTATGGGGAGTGAATAGCGTGGTTGTGGGTGTCCAGGAGTTCAAGCTGCGCGCGCACCTCGCTCGGCACGTGGCGACGGCTCACGGCGTGGGCGAGGGCGCGCGTCCCGTGATGAAGACGCGCGCCGCGTTCTACCTCCGCGCGTCGCCCTTCACGCGACTCGCGCGCCGCCTCTCCCGCGCTCTCCGCCGCCCCAGACACTACGCGCGCTCGCCCTTCTCGCCGGTCAACCTCGCGCAACTCAAACACGACTGTAAGTCTAACTCATCTACGCTACCGTCCACATTTTATATATTTGAATCGAATGTCTACACTAACTACACTTCTGTAAAATATGAATTTAATGCCGAATTATTTATTATTCGAGATTTAAAGTCATGAAATTGTGTCGTTACGTTTCCAAATGAATCGAATCCAATTTTGACCGTTCCTAATATTTTACGTTATTTTTCATGATCTCGAATTTTCGTACATGTTAAATATGAAGATAATAAAAATAAACTAAAAACTTTATGGACGCCAAAATTTGAACTTTGTTCTCGGTATATAAAAACTGGAAATCTTAAAGAAATTAAACATGTTATATGAAGGATTAAAATTAGATTTAGTTCATTTTGAAATGTAACAACACAACTGTTGCAGTCGTCCGAGTTGTTCTAATAATTCAAATTATTGGAGTAATTCAAATTATTTAAATACGCGGTTTGACTTTCAACCCCGCAATTGTAAATTCGATTTGTCGTACATTTAAATAATCGTAATTCTCTACTATTACCTCTTGCAAGGCCCATCTATAAAGTATCTATGTTGACTTGCATCCACTAACAACTACTACTCTATAAAAGAAAAGTATTATTACCCTATACTATAATTTCAATTAAAATATTAGATATTTATTATTGATATATTGAAATTAAATTACAAAAAAACGAGTGTGCTTTAGACCATATTACTGAAGTAAAACTTCTTTAGCTCCATCTATACGTGTGTACATATGTATAATCTCAGACACTGTAAACGTAGAATGTCTAATGTATCGAACAAAATATTAATTTATAAAATTGTTCAAGAAAAAAATGAAATTACGAAACAATCAAGAAATAACCGTTCGCGTAACGCTAGCAAACGAACTGCTGACTGAGATATATATATATATGTGCTCACACTTTTCTCTTTCTAGCTTCAATAACTTATATCTCCCTCTCAACGTCCGTTCGCGTTACCCGATCACACGTTTTCGTAACGCTCTCATCACTTACTGCCCAAGTCGAGCGTGTGTAAAGAAGTTTTACTTCAAAAAAAAAAATATTGTGTTCGTATCTTTAACTAATAAAGTAATAATAATAATCGTTATAAAGTGTTGACGTGTGAATGATAGCAAGATGGTATGGTGAAGCGTTTCCGAATGCAGGTTCGCTAGCGATGGTGGGTCTGGGCGGGGCGGAGGCGCGCGCGTTGCCGCCGGCGCTGGGCGGCGCGGCGAGTGCGGGTGCGGCGCGCGCCCGCGGGCCGGTCGCGGCGGTGGCGGCGCGGCTCGCGGCCTCGCGCGGCACACCCCTAGCGGCGGGACGCGCACACGACTGGCTCGCGCTCACACCGAAGGACAGGCTGCCCGTGCCCGACCACGTCGCCTTCCCCAAGCCGCCCAAAGCGCCCGGTATCTACTCAATTGTTATCTACTGGCGGGCCCGGCCCTGATTATAAAACGATCCTTGACAAATATTATCTATCTATCTATATATAGCGGGTCCCCCCTAAAAAAAAAAATCCTAAAAGTCGATCCAGCGCCCCCTCCCTTCCTTTGTGAATCTAACCCTTTCTCGGATCCACTCAACACCACAAAAATTTTCTTAAAATCGGTCCAGTCGTTTAGGAGGAGTTCAGTCACATACACACCACACAAGAAATATATATATTAAGATTAGAGATTCCCACCTATATATTGACTCATCACGATATCTCTGGAACCATAAGGCGTAGCGACTTGAAATATGGTAGGAATATTCCTTTCGCCGAGTAGAGGTCAGCTAAGAACGGATTTTACGAAATTCCACCCACGAGGGGGGTTGCGGGGGGGTAATCAGGGCGGGACAACGTCAGCCGGGCCCGCTGGTACATAATATTTTACATATTATACATAATATTTATATATAAAACCGCATGAAGATCCGTTCATTAGTTTTTGAGTTTATCGCGAACAGACAGACAGACAGACGCGGTAGAGGACTTTGTGTTATACTATGTAATGATAATGATACACAGGGCTTTGTTTGTGGAGGCACGCGGTGCCAGTACCCGTAAAGGGAATTTCGAATATCAAAAAATTGCGATAAGAGTTTCAAAGAAACGAAAAAAAAACCGTGACCTTTACAAAGAATGTTGGATTATTTTAACATCCAAAATGCAATCCATCTTTCCGAACAGTTATCACGTCGCACGGTTGCTAGTTACTTACTGTAGTAAAGGTCAGACGTAGAGCACTAAAAATATGTAAGTCGTAAATTTACAAAAAAATAAACGCTATTGGATTTTTCTTATTTTTTTTTTCTCTCCAATCACTACGTTATTGACCTAGCAAGGTCTTAACAGCTTCATCGGACTAACCGATTTCTCTAATGAAAAGCAATAGAAGTACAGTAACGCATTTTTTAAATTGTGCTTATAGTTTAATTAAAGAGTTTAAGAGTAAATTGAATAAAACGGTTTTCGATTTATGGGGATAAATCTAAAATCATGAATATCTCGTCATTTTCGTTGGTTTTCATTCTGAAAAATTTACAACAGTATTTTACTATTGACATAGTAACAAACTGTAAATTTTTGCACTTTTTGAGATATAAAAAAAGTTATGGACTTACGACACTCAAAAATTAGCGTGCCCCCAAAAAAGGCCTTTATATACGTAACTAACGGGCCCGGCAGACGTTGTCCCGCCCTGATTATAAAAAAAATCCTGGACAAATTATATACCAAAACGTTCCTCGTGAATCACTTTATCCACTTGTGAAAACAGCATAAAGATCCGTTCAGTAGTTTTTGAGTTTATCGCGAACAGACAGACAGACAGACGCGGCAGGGGACTTTGTTTTGCCCGGCGGCTGTTCGGGCGCAGCCGCCGACGCCGGCACCGGGACCCGGAGGCGGAAGCCCGGCTGTATGGCAGCTACAGGGAGTGTAGGAAGACCCTGCAGGCTGCCATCAGCCGGGCGAAAGAAGCAGCATGGGAGGAGTTGCTCCAGACGCTGGAGGGGGATCCTTGGGGGCGCCCGTACCGGATCGTGCGCAAGAAGTTGCGATCCTGGGCGCCCCCGGCGACGGAGACCCTCCGGCCGGAGGTGGTAGCGAGGGTCGTGGGAGAGCTATTCCCCGACCCTCCGATGCTACCGGCTCCTCCCATGCCTCCGCCTCGCGAGGTAGTCGAGGAGGTGCTCGACGGTCCCCCCCCTCCGATAACGGAGGAGGAGATGGGGAGGGCAGTCGAGCGCCTCCTCAGCCGGCGTAGAGCACCCGGCCCTGATGGGGTCCCGGGTCGGGTGCTCGGCCTCGCCTTGGGCCAATTAGGGGGGTGGCTTCGGGAGCTGTTCGACCGGTGTCTTTCGGTCGGGCAGTTCCCGAAGCCCTGGAAGCTAGGGCGGCTCTGCCTCATGGAAAAGGCAGGCCGCCCCGCGGACTGCGCGTCCGCGTATCGGCCCCTCGTCCTGCTGGACGACGCCGGGAAGGTGCTGGAGAGGATCATCTCCTCCCGGGTCGTCCAGCACCTAGAGGGCGTGGGGCCGAACCTGGCGGACGCGCAGTATGGCTTCCGGACAGGGCGTTCGACAGTGGACGCCCTGTGCCTCCTGAAGTCGCTGTCGGCAGAGGCGACCTCCCAGGGGGAGAGGGTTTTGGCGGTGTCACTCGACATCGCCAACGCCTTCAACACCCTGCCGCATGGCGTCATTCGGGAGGCGCTCCGATATTTCGGAGTGCCCCCGTACCTGCGGCGGGTGCTGGAGGCGTACCTGGAGGGTAGGGAGGTCGCCTATGTCGACGGCGACGGCCGGATGGTCAGGCGGGCCACACGGCGAGGGGTTCCACAGGGGTCGGCATTGGGGCCGCTCCTGTGGAACATGGGCTACGACTGGGTGCTCCGCGGCGTGCTCCCATACGGGGCACGCCTCATATGTTACGCGGACGACACCCTAGTCGTAGCCCGGGGGGGGGGGAATGGAGGGAGGTTGAGCGCCTGGCCACGATGGCCACAACCCTCGTGGTCAGGCGCATAAGGAGGTTGGGCCTCAGAGTGGCCCTCGAGAAGACCGAGGCCCTACTTTTCCATGGGCCTCGGCGGGGGCCACCACCTGGGGCCCACATTGTGGTGGAGGGCGCCCGGATCAGGGTGGGGACCCAGATGAAATATCTGGGCCTCACCCTGGACGGGCGCTGGCGGTTCGAGCCCCATTTCGCGGGGCTCGGACCGCGAATTGC
Source organism: Antheraea yamamai (assembly GCA_036509395.1). Classification (NCBI taxonomy): domain Eukaryota; kingdom Metazoa; phylum Arthropoda; class Insecta; order Lepidoptera; family Saturniidae; genus Antheraea; species Antheraea yamamai. The sequence goes on along the minus strand of AP028448.1, from coordinate 6,522,482 downwards.
TGGGGCGGCGGCGGCACTCGGCCGGTTGCTCCCCAACATAGGGGGGCCGGGTGCCGGGTGCCGCCGACTCTACATGGGAGTCGTGCGGGCGATGGCTGCCTACGGGGCACCGGTGTGGGCCGACGCCCTCGGTGCCGCCAACGTGCGCGCGCTGCGTAGTGCGCAGCGCACGGTGGCACTGAGGGCGATCCGGGCGTACCGCACGGTGTCCTCGGCGGCGGCCTTTGTGCTCGCCGGCTCCCTGCCCTGGGAGCTGGAGGCAGGAGTTCTCGCCGCCGTGTACCAATTCACGGCGGCGAGAAAACGAAGGGGGGAGCCTCCGGCTCCCAGGGAAATAGAGGCGGAGAGACGGCGTCTCCGAGGAGACGCCGTCGAAAGATGGATGCAGGACCTGGCGGACGAGCGGTTCGGGCGGTTCACTGTCGACGCCGTCCGCCCGGTCCTGCGGGCGTGGTTAAATAGGGAGTGGGGCTCCCTGACGTTCCGACTGGTGCAGGTACTCACCGGACACGGTTGTTTCGGGTGGTACCTGCACCGGATCGCACGCAGGGAGCCGACCGCCGCCTGCCATGAGTGCGGCGCTGATGAAGATACCGCGCAGCACACTCTGTCTGAGTGTGCTGCGTGGGGCGAGCAGCGCCGCATTCTGGCGGCGGTGGTAGGACCTGACTTGTCGCTGCCGAGCGTGGTCTCGGCCATGCTCGGCAGCGAACCGGCGTGGCGAGCGATGTCCTCCTTCTGCGAGGACGTCATCTCGCAGAAGGAGGCGGCGGAGAGGGCCCGCGAGGCAGACCCGCTGAGTGGCCGTCTCCGCCAACGGAGGATTGGCAGGAGGAGGCGGCGCTTTGCCCAACTCCTCCTGCAACCGTAGCCGGACCCGAGGGGATGGGTCGGGGGGCCCATCTCCTCATTGCACAGGTCCGGCGGACGAGGGGGGGCAGCCGGCGTGTACCCGGTCTGTCCCTCTATAGGTAGGAGCCCGGCGGTCACCTTCCGCCGGGCGGACCGTGGGGGCGGCTCTACAAGGTTGATTAGCTTGAACGATCCCTTGCCGCCCCCACAGAACGGTCTGTCGGTACACCGTGGGGTTTTAGTCCGTGCGACTCGGACATAACCCACTCTCTCCCCCGGGAGGGTGGGTATCCATAAGGGATTTCCCCACGTTAAAAAAAAAAAAAAAAAAAAAAAAAAAAAAAGGGGACTTTGTTTTATACTATGTAATGATTGTTACACGGTTTCATTTAATCTCCAGATTTTCTTCAAAGAATTCTCTTCAGTGTGCTTCGTACAGGCATCACATCTAATTAATCGGCAAACTTAATTTACCATTAGCAAGAACTAACATAGGCCGACATTGCCCTTTGTATCGTTTGCTTTCTTTTTATAATAGTTTATGTTTCAAATTTGATATATTCTTTCGTGTTTCTTTGGCCTCAACTATTAGAAAAGACTTTGTTTTATACTATGTAATGATATGTGTGAATTGGTTGTAATGTTTGTACGCGTGCAGACGGCAGTTTGATGTACGAGCGCGTGCTGTCCCGCGCGGAGACGGCGGCGAGACGCGCGGAGGCGGAGGGCGCGGCGCCGCTCCCCGCGCACCCCTCCCTCGCGTCGCTCGCGCCCTCCGGCCCCGCGCCCGCCACCCTCACCGCCGCGCAACCCGTCTCGCTCAAGCGACGCGCGTACGACGATATCAACGGACTCGACAGTCAGTATTATATTATTCACAAAATGAAATATTCCTATCACGAAATACTTACTCTTAATTGGATTCCGTGCACAACCCATTTCTACTGTTATCAATGATATCATATATATTAGTATGTGAAGCCAAAACTTTGTACCCCCTTTTAAGTGAATTGCGAGAACGTATGCACTTGAAATTTAGCATAGTTAAAGTTTATATGGAGGATAAGTGCACAAAGCTATTTTTTTTAAATATAAAACGCATTAAAAACATGAAATTATTTAAAATATACATTACCCACACTACTGCTTGAATGACATACAACATATACACTCATGTAAATGAAAATGACGTTTGGCTATCCGTCATTTCATTCTTACGTTTCAATTACCTTTTTTCATCCTACATTCAATATTTTTAACATGACGGAACGTATCCATACCTTACATACCCTTTGAGATTAACTGGTCAAATTTTAGGTTAATTTTATAATAATATAATATGTAAATTGATAATATACATTAATAATTAATTACAAATATTAAAAATAATAAATTAAAAATTAAATACCACTGAAATTAATATTATTCTCTTTCGTCTTATTGAATGCCAAAATGAATTATGGTCGAATCTCGGCCACTACTTATAACTGAAACGCTCTAGATACGTTACCTACATTATATTTTGACGAAACAAATGCCACGATAACGTGCACATACCTAAAGTAATATTGTAACGCGACAATGTATTAGATATAATGTTGAAGTAATATGGCATATTTAATCGATGGTGAAAAAGAAAGTTATATATTGCGTAGATACGGGCGGATTAACGGGGTACCCGTCAAAAACAAACCAAGTATTAACAAGGCGCTGTCGAAGCGCTTATGACGTATCTACTGCTCTTTAGTTATAATATTATTGACTGTTTTACATAAAAATCATTTTTAAACATCTCAAAATTCGTATAAATTATTGTACGCTTGATCTCTATAAAATGTCACATTGGCTATGTAAACTTTAAAATTAGAATAGTTCATGAATAGTAGTAAAGCGTATAGACAGTACATTGAAAGTATGTTGTTTTTATCTGTATACAATTGTAATGAAACATATGTTTTATATGCAAACCTATCTGGAAATAGGTGCAACAGCCGGTAAGTGTACTACAAGTTTGAGATATACGAGGTGAATGTTTAAAGGGTGACATCCTTCAATCCTGTGGTACTTTATGGTCACATTTAACATGTAAAATAATAATATCAAAACAAATACTAATAACCAACAAAGAGAATCTTAGTTAAAGTTTGTTCTATAACTTTAAAAGTGTGGGAACAATACTTTTAAAAGTAAAAACATCAGGCCTAGTTTCAATGAACAACTTTAAAGGGACCCTTTTCAAAATTACGTAACTCCTTATCGTGGGACCGAACCATGGGAACCGAGGTACGCGACGCGGGCCAGAGCGTCATTCATTTACTACAAAAGTTCTGTAGGTGGTAGAGCCCCGCTGAAGCTATTACTGGTTTCAGAATGAATGGGTCCGCTCGCCCGGAGTAGTACCACCCTCTCACAGAAAACCGACGTGAAGTAATATTGCATGCATTGTTGCGTTTCATTCAGTTAGTGAGAGCGCCGGAAGCCCACCTCCCCTCCCTCAAACACAGGCTGGCAACGCTCTTGCGACTCGCCTGGTGTTGCAAGTGTCTATGGACGGTGGGGATCACTTGACATCAGGTGACCCACCCGTTCGTTTACCTCCTATGATATAAAAAAAAAAGTTCGTTTTTGCATAAATCAGCTGATGTTGAGTGTATATCAGTTTTGCGCTTATCAAGTTAATCAGGTCAAATATTAAGCAGCTATTTTTTTAATTTATTTAGAACCAGAAACGAGTACTCAGTAACCTCTGTGAATACTGCTGCTCTTTAAACCTTCACCCAGTATAAGGTGATAGAGAGTGTAGATAACGATGTGCTGACGGAGTGTGGTGTGATGTGTAGGAGCAGGGAGCGAGGCAGCGGCGCCGCCCGCCAAGCGGCCGAACAAGCACCCCGCGCCCATGCAGCGGCCCTCGCGCGAGCAGTACGCCGCTATGTGTGCGCGCGCGCAGGCCACCGGACAACCGCTGCCAGCACACGTCTTCACGCACGTCAGTACACCAACCCCCCACACTCCTATACCGCAACAACCATTTCGTATCATGTTGTTATTAGCTCTTGACCATACCATACATTGACATCAAAACTGCTGTCCCAAACACACGTTACCTGACACCTGAATAGGGAAAGTAATAATTGCTGCTGAATTGCAATCAAATTGGTGGCAATTTTTAATGACATGAATTTTCGGTCTTGAAAAGTATATATAATTTATTACAAAAATAAATTGTTCACTTGCAACTGCCACACACATCTTGTGTGCATGTGATCCACTGAAGCCTACACGGAATCGGATTCTGGGAAAGTATGTACTGCTCCCGGATGAGGTACGGATGCTCCCAACCAAAAAAGTCATGTAGTTTTTAAGTGCTATAGGACTAGCTTTAGTAATATGGGGTGATTACAATAGATCATTACTGGTTGCAGTGATACAGGACTAAGGTCTGCATAACCCCGCTTTAAAATAATAATGTAACATCCATTTACGGTATTAAAGCTGATTGCAAGTTTAGGATATCCAAACTTTTGCAATCGAAATGATGTTAAGTGGTGAGAATTATATGGACAACAAATGTAGCACAATTAATTCCGGTTATTTGAATAGTCAATTGTTATAAATATTGTAATTAGAATTGATTGTTCCTCTCTATACAGGTGAATGGCAAACCGACAAACATTAGCGGTCGGGGCGGACGTCGGCACGTCATCTCGTGGATGGACGCGCCCGACGAGCTGTACTTCAGAGCGACCGACAGCGCCAAGTGAGTAATGACGCATCACCGCCGGCGAGTGGAAACGTGCACTCGCACCGAGGCTTACCCGCATACTGAATGCGAGCTCGTGTAGGGATTTAAACGATGCATCGATGTTTTAAAACATTAATATATCCTTCATAAACATCGATGTCGATACTCCTAAAATCGACGATACATCGTTCTAACAGAACGATGTTTCAACATATGTAGCACTATTTATTTTATTGGTTACTCACTCGCTCTCTCAGTCACACATAAGAATACAAATGATACCTAGATGCTTTAAAACATTGAGGTTTTTTTCATAAATATCGATGTTTTAACATCTATGTCGAAACCCTCAGAACACCCTCAGGCCTTTTAAGAGCGACAATTCACCGTCTATTGTATTCGCTATTCATTCTCTTCATCAGTTATACATAAGGGTGAAAAGATATATCGATGATTTAAAACATCAAATGGTACCGCTTACTAAGCATGTGGTCGCTAAAAATATTGTTTTTGAGTTCTATTTCACGAAGTTAAAATTAGTTATCTTTTGAAGTAAAACTTCTTTACCTACGCCTGACATGAGGAGTAAGCTGGTGAATGCATAACTTGTGTTACGAGAAGTGTGATCGGGCGAGGCGAACGGAAGTTGAAAGGCAGATATAATTTAGTGAAAATCGAGTTACGTTTCGTATTATCAATGAAAACCTATAATAAATTTAAATATTTGTAGAAGATTAATATACGTATATACATGCATATAGATGGAGCTAAAGAAGTTATACTTCACTCGTGTGATCTAAAATACACCCGTTTTTTTTTTAAACATCGATTTACTATTATCGAAAATATCGATGTTACATTTCTAATGTCGTGTGGTTGCAGGGCCGCGCGACGGACACTCAGCTGCGGGGAGCTGCGGCGCGGGGCGCGGGCGCCGTGGCGCAGTATGTGCGCGGGTGTTGTGCCGCCCGTACTCGCCGCCCACGGGAAGGGGGTCGGTGCGGGGGCAGGCGCGGGGGCGGCGCCACCGCTGCAGCTCGTGATCCTCGACTGACAGGAGGCGCCGCGAGCCCCGCCCCCGCACCCGCACCCCTACACCATGGAGGCGCTGCTCGGCTGAGCGGTGTCGCCCTCTGTACAGTCGCCGTGTAAATACCCAGCAACCACCCGCCGCCGCGCGACCCCCTACCCCCCGGACCCCCCGGCCGACCCCGTACACACGCGCCCCGTACCGAAGATTGTATTTTTGGTAAACGAGTCGCCGAGAGTGGATTCTGTAGATAATATTTTAAACTATATTGTTCTTATGTGGTTTGATCTGGCGCCGAGCAAAATAATGTATTTGATACATGAAGCGATATGTAAGTCTATTTCATTCGGAGATTCATTGTAGGATAATTTACAATTTTTTTCATAAATAAAGCACAAATCGAAAAAGTGTTTCGTTTTCTTTCTAAACTCGAGTGAGTCAATTTTTTGTTATAGCTTTAAGAAAAATAAAGATGTGGATAATGAAAAACTTAAAAAAAGTGTTTCTTAATTGGTGTCGCCAAAATACAGGCTTAAACGGATATTCATTGATGCAACTGTTTGCCTCTCATGCCACAAGAGACAACATTGTAAATAGACATCATATCATCGAAAATCAATGTCATCGTTTATAAAATAAAAATATGAATACAATCAATTTATCTTTTTAACCTCGACTAAAACTAATATTTATTTTTGGATTTCTTTTACCGCCTGAATGGTTAAAGAGTTACAATATTCACAAAAGTTACAGAGTACTCGTTTCTGGTTCTAAATCAATAAAAAAAATAGGTGCTTAATATTTGACCTAATTATTAAGAGAAAAAACATATAAACTCAAAATCAGATGATATATGTAAAAACGAGTTGGTGTAATAAATACCGACGCGGTGAGTCACGCCGTGTCGCGCATTCCGGCCCGTGCTCCCGCACCTCGGCCCGCATCCCGCTCCGCTTTGTTCCATCGTGCGGCATTCCGACAAAAAGCAGTTACGTAATGATTAACCTTGAATCGCGCTCCTTCACATTTTGTACATTGAATTTTGGTATCATACCCATATTTTTAAAAGATTTAGAACAAACTTTAACTAAGGTTATCTTTGTTGTTCATTAGTGTTGGTTTTGATATTATTATTTTATATGTTAAATGTGACCATGAAATATCACACGATTGAATATTGTCACCCTTTAAACATTCACCTGGTAAATAGGCTGTTTTCAAACATTTATAAAAATGTTAATATTACAATATGTTATTGCCAAACAATGCTATTGGTGGCAGATGTTACGCTGAAAAAAATAATATTGTTATCATATCTTAGGGGGTGCCTTCGATTTAAGCGGTTGGTGTCTGACTGGTGCCGCGCGACAATAGGGAGGTTAGCGCACTGCACACGGCCGGTTATCTTAGCCAAAATGTGTCGAACCGAGAACGGGCGAGAGCAGTCCGGTGCACGTCCGTTAGTAGGACGGCAACACCGCGATCGCTATGTGCCTCTTTCTTTAATTTGCTAGTGAGGAGGGCATTTCGAATTTTGCATGTTGTAAAATAAATAACTTTGCCTACTTTTTTACTATGGACGACACAAAAATAGAAAAAAATATAGACGAAATGCAGGCCGGCCCGCTGTATGACACTCAAAGTATGATGATTATTTTAATCTTATACAGAATAAAAAACTTGGGAAATATATGTAAAAAAATTAAAACAAATTAAAAAAAAATTAAAATTAAAATAATTATCCAGGTAATCATTTATTTCTATAATATTTTTTATTAATAAGTGCAGAACCAACAATAACCCTTCCTCGTCTGAACCCATGGCTCGACCGAATGCAAATATTAGTGGACATCACTAAAATACAGTCGGATTACAACCACATGGAACTCCGAACTAGACACTTACGTATTAAACACTTGGTTTAAAAAAAATTCCTAATAAATGCACCGCGCTCGCCTGAGGCACAGAGGCCCGAGGCAAGTTCGTGTTATCCTTTTTCAACTAACTACCAACGAGCAAGAAAAGATGGCGCCCCGGTGCTTTTTTTTGGCCTTTTTAAACCAGGTTTCAATCGTTTTTACTTTTTTGTGATAACATCGTTTAGGTCGTACTGCTGTCGTACGACACCCGCTTATAAATCGGTGTATCGACCCGTACTGCAGCAGTTCGACACAAATCGTCTAAACTGAAAGTGCCCTTATTTGTAATTTCGAATTGCAATATCGCTTGACATCATTGACGTCATTGACTAATTATGTAGGGCGCGTTCACGAAATTTAAAAAATGGCATTTTCAATATGAAATGTGTTAATATCAAAAGAATACACTTTTACTTATAATTAACTCTGAAACTAAAAGGTCTCTATCGCTCGAAGTATGAACGAATAGTACCGTAACTAAACCTAACCTAACCTGAGAGATGTGACTACTGCTCGAAGTCTGAACGAATAGTGGCTTCAAATCTGATTCAATGTAAAAGGTGTGTCTCACGGTGGTGGAGAGAGTCCAATTCCTTGTACTTGTCGACTCATGCTGCAGGTAGCCGATGTGTCGCAATGGTAAACGTTGAATTATATCGCAACTTGCCTGTTCCCGTGTTGTATGATACACCACTTGTAAACATACCAACTCCACAAAAATACAATATTAGGTATATTTATAACTAGCAGTAACGACGCTTCCGCAAGCGTTTTTTAAAATTGTGATTAAGAAAGAAATAAGAATTGTGAGACAACGTACAATTATAGAAATGCTCTTTAAAACAATCGTAAGTACGACACGCACGCCATTTACAGTAACATGTAATGTATATTACATAATATATAAATATACATTTGAAGCTAATAGTGTATCAAATGAGATTTATCATCAGCAACATATTTGGAACCTTAACCTACAATATAACTACCTCAGTGCTCACTTACACTGTATAAGGAACTAATGAAATAATAACTTAAAATATTATTTTAAAGATCTACATTACATTTAACATACACTGCCATTATAATTAAGATTTTGTGACTATACGAATAATAAACACCTCTCTGTTCCGCATGAAATTGTATTATGGAACTCTTTACGTAATGCGCATTATAATCTAAGATCTTATTACGAAGACCTCTATATCATTAAAGTTATTAATAACTATAATGTCGAATTGTAAACAATAAGCTGATAATTATTTCTCTAATAAAAAATAAAGAATTAGTTGAAGTCTTGCTAAATTTCATGCAGACAAAGTCGCGGGTAACAGCTTGTCTAAAATAGAATAACCTCAAATACTTTTTATAAAGTTCGCTATCTACCAGTTAAAGTCCCGTGAAAATCGGTCTAACCATTTTGGTGACAGCACAGCGGGCGAAGCCACGTTTAACAGCTAGTATAAACTAAAATTGCTTAAATTACTTTTTGTAAAGTCAGCTATCTGCCAGTGAAAGTCTCGTGAAGACCGGTCTAACTGTTTTGGAGATAGCACTGCGGGCGAAGCCACGGTTAACAGCTAGTACAAACTAAAAGTGCTTGAATTACTTTTTATATGGTCAGCTATCTGTCAGTGAAAGTCTCGTGAAGATCGGTCAAACCGTTTTGGAGATATTACTGCGGGCGACGCCACGGTTAACAGCTAGTATAAACTAAAATTGCTTGAATTACTTATTATCATGTCCGCTACCTGCTGGTGAAAGTTCCGTGAAAATCGATCCAACCGTTTTGGAGATAGCATTGCGGAGGAAGCCGCGGTTAATAACTAATTTAGAGTAGCCTAACCCGCTGTAATTTCACCTATCTGCCAGTAAAATTCCCGTCAAAATCGGTCCAGCCGTTCAGGAGATTACCCGGAGCAAACAGACAGACCGACAAAAATTTTAAAAATTGCATTTTTGTTATCAGTTGCGTGTATACTTTCGTACTCAACTAGTAAAAAACAATATTTTGATATTACATACAGACACTTCATTTTTATTATAAGTATAGATTATTTCACGCTAGCTGATAGCCCCGACTTCGTCTGAATCATTTATTATCTTTATACTGCCTTGCTTGTCCCACTTCTCCACGGCCAGAGAAGAAATCGCTGAACGCGTGTTTTTATAAAAATTGTAGTTTCTTAAAACTTCAATTAACTTATATTAAACTAGCGGGCCTGGCAGAAGTTGTTCTGAATATACAAAAAATCTTGACAAATTATATACCAAAACCTTCTTCATTAACGACTTTATCTACTGGTGAATACCGTATAAAAGTCCATTGAAAAGTTTTTAGGTTTATCGCGAACAGACAAACGTGGCAGAGGACTATGTATTATACTATGTAATCATGAACCTATCGTGACTTTTTTTAAAAGGACCAAGTGACTACGAAATAAAAGTAAGAAAAAATTGATCGATATAAATCCAATAAGTTTTGCGTGACGTCATCTGCTGTTCGGCTGTTCTCTAGCATTTTATTTATATAGATGTATTCATGTAACTTTTTTTTATCATAATCAGAAGCTCGAAGGACCAAAAATACCATAAAGGTGTCCTACAGTATTATGATAATTTGTTGTTGATAGTGATAATTGATAGAACATTATATTTTAAACGTTAGACGGATCAGCGAAATGAAACAACCGAACCCGCTGAGTGCTTGATGTTCACTACTTTATATTCATTACAATGTATTACTTATAAAATGACTGGTGGGCCCGGCGGACGTTGTCCCGCCCTGATAATAAAAAAACGTAGACAAATTATATACCTAAAGCTTCTTCGTGAATCAGTCTATCTACTGATGAAAACCGCGTGAATCCGTTCAGTAGTTTTTGAGTTTATCACGAACAGACAGACGTGGCCAAAGACTTTTTTATAATATGTAATAATATTGCTTACTACGTAAATAAGTGCGATTGCTATTACAATCGTACTCCATTGCTTTGCTTTTATTCGAAGTTATATATTTCGCGTCAAGTACAAGCTTTATAATCTAGTAAATAGTCATAACACAGTTGAATGATTACTAAAGTCATAGTTACATATTGTAACACCTGACACCCTTGAGCTAGCTTGTTGCCAAGCGGCGAAGTGCCTTAAGCGCTGGCCTAAGCCAGGTAAAGCTGTGAAGGCCCGTCAGGCAAATAGCGTAGTCAGTTAAAAAAAACACCCCGACAAAAGTATGTTTTCTAAAATTCAGTACTTTGTATATAAACCTAAACCAGTAAAATTGCACGTATATGTGTACAAATGTAACAACGCGTGCGTAATTAATTAAATGAGACTTACCGATGATTTAAAGGTAGGTATGATCCTGGTATAAATTAATCCTTCTATCCTACTGGTCGTTATATTTTGCTATCAACTATCAACTTATCAAAATGCAATTGTTCTATAAATGTTGTATGGCAACAGCAACTTGTAAAGTCATTTGCTTGCTCAATCGACTAACTATTTTTTTTTGCAAAGCAACTAAATATCTAATTTCAACGAAATTATTTAAATATCATCATCATCTTACCTTTATCCCACCTAAGTAGGGTCGGCACAACACGTTTGTCAGGCTAAATTATCTAAATTGTTTCAGAGCTAAAATACAGTGTATCTTACGAGAAATTATATGGAGTTATTAGTTTAAGATATCTGTCTGATCGTATTGGCAATACTGATGTCCTACATCGTGCTAATATATGCGATACAGAAGCATTTGTAATTCGAAGACTAAGAAGGACATTCCATGATGTGTTCACGTATTTCGTAAACCAGATAACAGCGTGGTGAAGTCCGTTTTATACTTTGAGGTTGAATAAGGCGAAACGATAACAAAACGGGCAAATATTACGGTATAAGGATGTGCTGAAGGACACACAAAAGCTTGTAATATAAATCCCTCCGTATAGAAAACAACTGCTGTGAAACGTTCAGAGTGGAGAAATCTTTTGAATAGTAACATTTATATGTGAGAGCAGAAGGAAAGAGGAGCTTGATATTACGCGTAATAAACTGAAAGCCAGGCCACCTATAGCAATATAACAAAATTATCGTAACGGTATGTTGACCTGTCCTAAAACTCGCAGGTTTGCCGCGAAAGTATGTATAGTATTTTATTATATATCCTATATATAATGTATGTATAGGATATATTTACATGCTCACGAATGAACAGAGCAGTAGACTGTTAGAATTTTCGCTGTCGAACGGTCGCTATAACCGATAAGGATTAGCAGGAGATAATTATGATGACGGTATCATATATGCTGTACATGCGACCGGGCAAACGTCAACTGTGACCAAAACAAATTTGCATATTTTATTCTTAATCGACTCTTATCTAGTAATTCAATATTGTAACCATTTCGACCAATAGTATGACGCAAGGCATCAAAAACTAAGCTTGGGGTATATAGGTGTATATAAATTGAGGTATAAACATCACAGCATTGCCGACTACAGTTACAAAGTACTTTACGCCACCACACTTGAATGACTGAAAATAGAAGAAAATAATAAAATAAATTAGGTTTACGTACCAGTACTCCTCAATCTTTTTGGTCACTCTGAATATAATCGTATGTTCGGGCTTGCGCGTAATATAGCCAAGAGTTTAATATTAGGTCTTTACCTATGAAATTGCCGTTTTGTATGCAAAATTTAAACGATTTTTTTTCATGTATTTTTTATTTGTATTAATCGATGTAATCACCCATGCAATCAATGTATCTTTGCCAACGCAGTGGCAGTTTATTGATGCCCTTCTTAAAGCAATCAGCTGGACGGGAGGCAACAAATTCTTCAAAGGCATTTTGTACTGCCTCTCGGGTATTGAATTTTTTTCCCGCCAAGGAGTTATCCAAATTCTGGAAAAAGTAGTAGTCTGTAGGCGCAAGGTCTGGTGAGTAGGGCGGATGACGGAGAACTTCCAACCCCAGTTCTTGCAACTTGAAGACCGTCTGCTGTTCAGTATGAGGTCGCGCGTTGTCGTGCAGGAGCAGCGGAGACGAGCGATTGACCAATGCTGGTTGGAGATGTGCCAGCTTCTCCATCATTGTGTTCAGTTCTTCACAGTACACATCTGCAGTAATCTCACCCCGTTTGGTAAGAAGCTGTGATGAATCACACCGGCGCTAGACCACCAAACAGTGACCATCACTTTTCTAGGGGTAAGTTTTCGTTTAGGGCATTGTTTAGGTGCTGAACCAGGATCCAACCAACTTGCTGAGCGCTTGCGGTTATCAAACAGAATCCATTTTTCATCGCAGGTAACAAAGCGGTTCAAAATTCCTTCATTTGTGTGTCTGTTGAGCAGTGCAAGGCACGTCTCGACGCGTACTTCGCGCTGGTGATCATTGAGTTCGTGGGGCACCCATTTGTCAAGCTTTTTTACCTTGCCAATTTGACGCAAATGGACCAATATTGTTTTGACGCTAACGTCGAAAGCTGCTGCTAATTCAGCCGTAGATTGTGTATCATCAGCTTCCACAATCACCTTTAATTCGTCATTGTCGACCAAACTCTCCGGACGACCGCGAGGTTCATTTTTCAGGTCGAAATTCCCAGAACGGAAGCGAGCAAACCAATAACAGGTGGTGCGTTGGTTTGTAGTGTTAGCTCCGTAAACGTCGTTGATGTTGCGTGCCGCTCGTGCCGCGTTGCTGCCACGACGGTACTCATATTCCATAATTACTCGAATTTTTAACGTATCCTTTTTTTTTTTTTTTTTCGAACTGACTACGCTATTGACCTGGTAAGGTCTTTACAGCTTCACCGGACTACTAAGGCGAGCGCTTAAGGCACTCAGCCGATTTGGTTTTTAGGTAACATACACAAGGGTGCTGCACGGCACACCTCGGCTTGGGCTGTTACCTGAGAAGTCGCGTCTGACCTAGCTAAACTATTCTAAGCTATTCATACATATATTCATTTGTGAATCATACAATCGAAATTGCATGATTCACAAATGCATACGTGTATATCGGAATGAAACGAGCTAAACTATTCGATTCAGCTCGAAAAAGGGAAAAAAACAAACCCATCCACTATGTATATGGGTCATTCCATGTCAAATCGACAAATTTTTTACCTGACCCCCTTTGATTTCGCTGAAAATTTTGTATCTCTTCTACCCCCCGAAAGTTATTTTTCAGAATTTTTTTTCCCGACTCAAAAAAAGTTATGAATTTTTGAAAAAAACCGCTCTTTTATTTTTAAATTGCCAGAACTTTTTCAAAAATTGACCGTTTGGGAACTTTTTTTTTCAAAATTTTTGTTTTTAAATGTAGTTTTCGAAAAAAAATATGAAAAAATTTTCAGAGTCCCAGATATATGAAATATTTTAGTTTTTTTGAAAAAACCGTAATTTTCTCAAAGTCCGACCGTTTTTTTTTTTTTTGCTCTAAAAATACTTCAACTAATTCTGCAATGATCCCCGTTAATCAAAAGATGTGACGACAGTCGCTTCTAATTTTTTTTCTTGATTATAAAAAAACTTTTGTTGAATTTTTGCTGATTTTATATAACTTTGTTATGAATTTTTTTTTATTTCCTCGTGAAACCTCAAAAGTTGATAAATAAAATTTTATTGGAGAATTTCAAGTGATTATCGTCCAAGAAATTGTTAGGGGGGTAGAAAGGGGGTCAGGTAAAAAATTTGTCGATTTGACATGGAATGACCCATATGTATGTGCACGTGTGGTGAGAGTTGATCTCATGTGTGAGTACAAGTGATGTAGGTGAGTCACTGTGTCGCGAAAGTGATATCTCGGGGGCTCCATCCGGGGACGACCTCGGCTCGAGATATCACTGAGAACCACGATCTGTGCGGGAACTAACGAGGATTCCTTCCCTCACGGCGGCATCAGGGAAGGTTACGCGTGCGTGGGCGCAAACACGCATGATAAAAGATCGAGTTTAGAGTAGCCGCGATGGCTGGGAATCTATGTATTGCGGTTACGGAACCTAGAGACGGATTTCTAACTGTTTCTTCATAAGCAGAGATCTCCGAGATCTCGTGGAAGATGAGTAATTGACCTACGTAGTCAATACTCGATAAGGAGAAGGAGAAGGCGGGGTCGGCCTGTGAAGGCTTAGCCGCCTAGGATCTGGGAGTCGGCTGGGACGCGGACTTATGAGCCCACGGGGCCTGAGGGGCCCGGTAGGGGCGGGGGGGCGCTAGTCGCGGGTACGGACGCTGCCGGTGCATGAGATGTGCTCGGCAGGCTCGGGAAGGCCTCTCGGGACATGAGAGGCGGAGGTCGGTGGCGGGCGGGGGCGGCGGCCGTTCTAGACGGCGACGTCTGCCTCGGGTAACGAGGGCGCTTTGTGTGCGGGGCGCGGGGACATCCGCGATAGTTCGCGGTATGACCCACGCCTCGACACAGAACACAGCTCGGAGGGTCGGAGGAGTCTTTAACGTATACATGATGACAAAAAAGATTGAAATGCGATGAAAATGTAACACTAATCAATAAACAAATGACTATTTTTGGAAAAAGAATTCCATGTTTTTAAAATTAAATTAATTTGAAATTAGAATTCTTAGCCAAACAAAAATTATTTGAAATTTATATTTATTTAATAAATTTATTAAATTTATATATATTTGAAAATTATTTGAAATGGCCAGTACCTACTGCAGAACGGCAATTTCATAGGTAAAGACCTATTATAAAACAAAGTTAAAATATTATTGTAGGAATTGTCTCGATATTATACATATAATATAATACGTATTTATACTTAAGTATATGTTCTGCGCAACTATATTCAGTGCAGTCAAAAATTTGGCGAAGACTACGTGTTAATGTGAATATTTCTGTATAGATTTTGATGCGATTGTGCTCTACAAAATTGCAAATGAATTTTACTTAGAAATAGTTATACAGCAGAGTCGAATGATATAAGCAGAACGACGGGAAATAGAAAATTACAGAAAGTATTAATAAAGAACAAGATAAATTAGGTTCATGTGGCATTATTTATACATATATAATAATAATATAATGAGAACTAAAACAAACAGTGACTTATGTAATACTAGCACGCCCGGCAGACGTCCCGCACTGATTATAAAAAAAATCCTGGACAAATTATATACCAAAACGTTCCTCGTGAATCACTTTATCCACTGGTGAAAACCGCATAAAGATCCGTTCAGTAGTTTTTGAGTTTATCGCGAACAGACAGACATACAGACACGGTAGGGGACTTTGTTTTATACTATGTAATGAAATAAAAACTTAACTAATACTCACCGTATACCGTAACTTATATAGATTTAGACGTTGAATTATATGAACCAATACATTATAATTATTTGTAAATTTTACTTAGGTATTAAATCGTGGTTAAGTAGAGATAGGGCTAGAACTAGGTTAGGTAGGGATATAGCTGGGGAGTTCTGCGTTGTATATGGGTGGTTGTCTTTGGTGTTTTTGCTTTGTTATTGACCTTGGCGTGCTTACGGATTATGTGACTACTTTTTACACCCGACTTGGCTTGCTTTTTTGACTTTGGCGTGGATTTTCTTTTATTTGACTTTGGCTTTGTTTTTTTTCGGACTGTTTCTTCTTTCCCTGACTGACCTGGCTCGTTGACTGGACTTTGCCCCTTTTTGCCTCTTGGTTTGCCGGTGACCCCGGGTCTCCGGCAAGCCATGAGTGCTAAAAAGATAACAAAGAAGCGCACAAGCGTCGCGATGGACTCCGATACGGAGGTGGAGGGACGGGCGGCTCCCAAGGTGAGCACCTCTTGCAGGGGGACTGCGAGGCGTGTCAGCCGCAACGTGGGTACTCGGGAGGTTATGGGGGAGGCCGACGGGTCGTTTGACCGGGCCTTGGCCGGCAGCCTGAGTGCGGCGGAGTCGGAGGCGGGTTCCGACATCGGCTCGGTTGTTGCCTCGGCTACTGGATCCAGAGCCGGCTCCAAGGCGGGATCTGCGGCGAGCTCGGAGGCAGAGGCGGTCGACGTAGAGGACTTGGACGCCTTTACGTTGAAGGCTCTGGCGGGAGTGAAGGTGACGGCCATCTTGGAGACCGTCAAAAAGTCAAAAAACCTGTCGGGGCCTTGCATCAAGGTCCTGAAGGAAGCGGCGAAGTCCCTACGGGAGGTGGTGGAGGCCCTTGCAGACCGCACGGAGTCTCAGGAGACGCGGAAGCTCCAGAGGGACGTCAAGAATCTCCGCCGCCAGGTCGAAGACCTTAAGGCGGAGACTCTGGCGTGGAAGCAGGAGGCCAACGCCAAGAGGCAGATGCCCCCGCCCCCGCCTCCTGCTCCCGCAATGGCGCCGACGGAGCTTCCCACACTCCAGTGGGAAGAGGCCCTCGCCGGGGCTGTAGCTCGCCTCGAGCGCTCCCTCCAGACGTCGTTCAGCAACATGCTGAACGCACGTCTGGAGAGTCTGGCGAGTCGCCTCCCCCCAGAGGCTCCAGTTCGCCCCCCTCTGGCGGCGGACAAAAAGAAGGGAGGAGCGGGGGCTCCACCCACAAGGCCGGCACCAGTAACCCAGGCCTCGATCGCCCAACCGCTGGGCATGAGCTGGGCTGAACTTCCTGCCCCCACTACCACAATTGGGACGGAGTGGACTAAAGTGGTGGGCAGGAAGAAGAAGGCGGTCCCTGCCTCGCAGCCCACGGCCTCAGCGGCCTCCGCGGCGCCCCCGAAGGCGCCTCCAAAGCCGCCGACTAAACCACCAGGGCCGAAACTGCCATCCGTCCCCCAATCGGCTGCGGTGATTGTGACGCTGCAGGATGCCGCAGCCAACAGGGGGATAGGATACAGGGAGGTCCTGGTGAAGGCGCGGGAGGCCGTGGCCCTGCCGGATATGGGCGTTGGGGAAGTCCGGGTCCGGCAGACGGCCATGGGATCCCGAAAAATTGAGCTCCCGGGGCAGACGAAGGAGAAGGCCGCCGAACTGGCCCGGGAGCTCAAAGTGGCGCTGGCCGACGTCGCCACGGTCGTCGTGCCGACCAAGAAGGCGGACATCCGGATCGTCGGGCTGGACGATTCGGTGTCCGCCGACGAGATCGGGTCGGTCGTGGCGGCGAAGGCCGGCTGCAAGATGGCCGACCTGAAGGTCGGCGAGATAAAGAAGAATTGGGGGGGCCTCGGCGCAGTCCACGTGACGCTCCCCGCGGCGGCGGCCAAGGAGCTTGTGCAGGCCGGCAAGCTCCTGGTCGGGTGGAGCGTCGTCCGCGTCATCCTGCTGGACGAGAAGCCCATGCGCTGTTATAAGTGCATGGGCTTGGGGCACACCCGCCCCATGTGCCCCTCCTCGTCCAACAGAGGGGACGGGTGTTACCGCTGCGGCGCGGCGGGCCACAAAACGGCCCAATGCAAGGCGGAGGTGGCCCGCTGCGCCGTATGCGCGGACGTGGGGAGGCCCTCGGGGCATGTGATGGGGAGCCGCTCTTGCAGGCCCCCCACCACCAAGGGTAGGGACCTCCCCACAGTGAGAGCTATCCCAAAAGTGGTGGCCGCCAGGCGGGAGGAAGTTGATATGGACCAATAATGGATAGGTCCATATTCAACTTCCTCCAGGCGAACCTCAACCACTCCGCCGCTGCACAGGACTTATTCGTGCAGTCAGTGGCGGAGTGGGGTATCGGGCTCGCAATCGCCACGGAGCCTTACTTCGTTCCCTCCCAGCCGCAGTGGGCTGGGGACCGGAACGGCTCCGTGGCGATCGCGGCGGGTCGAGGTTCGTCCCTGGCGGTGAGAGAATGTGGGGCCGGGTTCGTGACGGCCGTCTGGGGAGAGTACGCCATTGTGGGGGCGTACTTCTCCCCTAACAAGCCCCTGCGGGAGTTCGAGGCGTACCTCGGCTCCCTGCAGGGAGCTGTCAGACGGCTGTCGCCGCTCCCCGTGGTCCTCATGGGGGATTTGAATGCTAAATCGAGGACCTGGGGAGCGGCAGTCACGGACCTGAGGGGCATGGCCGTTGAGGAGTGGGCAGCCGAGTTAGGGCTGTCCCTCCTCAACCAGGGGAGCGTCCCCACGTGCGTGCGATGGAACGGGACGTCAGTTGTGGACGTTTCGTTCGCCACCCCTTCCGTCGCACGCCGTGTCCGGGGGTGGAGGGTGCTGGAGGAGGTGGAGACCTTATCGGACCACCGATATATCAGGTTCGAGGTCTCCACCTCCCAAGCCGGGATTGGCACTCGCCCCCGGAGGGGCGCGAAGTTCCCCTGTTGGGCGATGAGCCGCCTCAACCGTGAATTAGCGGAAGAGGCGGCCATCGTCCAGGCCTGGGCCATGCCCCCCCCCACAGGGGCTGATGTCGACGCGTCCGCAGCCCGCCTCCGTGCAGCCCTCACGGAGGTTTGCGACGCGTCGATGCCGCGGAGCGTACACCGCCCAGACAAACGGGCGGTGTACTGGTGGACGCCGGAGATCGCCGATCTCCGAGCGGCCTGCTCCGCGGCCCGGCGGCTGTTCGGGCGCAGCCGCCGGCGCCGGCATAGGGACCCGGAGGCGGAGGCCCAGCTGTATGGTAGCTATAGGGAGTGCAGGAAGACCCTGCAGGCTGCCATCAGCCGGGCGAAAGAAGCAGCATGGGAGGAGCTGCTCCAGACGCTGGAGGGGGATCCTTGGGGGCGCCCGTACAGGATCGTACGAATGAAGTTACGATCCTGGGCGCCCCCGGTGACGGAGACCCTCCGGCCGGAGGTGGTAGCGAGGGTCGTGGGAGAACTGTTCCCCGACCCTCCGATGCTACCAGCTCCTCCCATGCCTCCGCCTCGGGAGGTAGTCGAGGAGGTGCTCGACGGTCCTCCCCCTCCGATAACGGAGGAGGAGATGGGGAGGGCTGTGGAGCGCCTCCTCAACCGGCGAAGAGCACCCGGCCCTGATGGGGTCCCGGGTCGGGTGCTCGGCCTCGCCTTGGGCCAATTAGGGGGGTGGCTTCGGGAGCTGTTCGACCGGTGTCTTTCGGTCGGGCAGTTCCCGAAGCCCTGGAAGCTTGGGCGGCTCTGCCTTATGGCAAAGGCAGGCCGCCCTCCTGACTGCGCGTCCGCGTATCGGCCCCTCGTCCTGCTGGACGACGCCGGGAAGGTGCTGGAGAGGATTATCTCCTCCCGGGTCGTCCAGCACCTAGAGCGCGTGGGGCCGAATCTGGCGGATGCGCAGTATGGCTTCCGGACAGGGCGTTCGACAGTGGACGCCCTGTGCCTCCTGAAGTCGCTGTCGACAGAGGCGACCTCCCAGGGGGACAGGGTTTTGGCGGTGTCACTCGACATCGCCAACGCCTTCAACACTCTACCGCATGGGGTCATACGGGAGGCGCTCCGATATTTCGGAGTACCCCCGTACCTGCGGCGGGTGTTGGAGGCGTACCTCGAGGGTAGGGAGGTCGCCTACGTCGACGGTGACGGCCATATGGTCAAGCGGGCCACAAGGCGGGGGGTTCCACAGGGGTCGGCCTTGGGGCCGCTCCTGTGGAACATGGGCTACGACTGGGTGCTCCGCGGCGTGCTCCCATATGGGGCACGCCTCATATGTTACGCGGATGACACCCTAGTCGTAGCCCGGGGGGGAGAGTGGAGAGAGGTGGAGCGCCTGGCCACGATTGCCACAACCCTCGTGGTCAGGCGCATCAGGAGGTTGGGCCTCAGGGTGGCCCTTGAGAAGACCGAGGCCCTACTCTTTCATGGGCCTCGGCGGGGGCCACCACCTGGGGCCCACATTGTGGTGGAGGGCGCCCGGATCAGGGTGGGGACCCAGATGAAATATCTGGGCCTCACCCTGGACGGGCGCTGGCGGTTCGAGCCCCACTTTGCGGGGCTCGGACCGCGAATTGCTGGGGCGGCGGCGGCACTCGGCCGGTTACTCCCCAACATAGGGGGGCCGGGCGCCGGGTGCCGCCAACTCTACATGGGAGTCGTGCGGGCGATGGCCGCCTACGGGGCACCGGTCTGGGCCGACGCCCTCGGTGCCGCCAACGTGCGTACGCTCCGCAATGCGCAGCGCACGGTGGCACTGAGGGCGATCCGGGCGTACCGGACGGTGTCCTCAGCGGCGGCCTTCACGCTCGCCGGCTCCCTACCCTGGGAGCTGGAGGCAGGAGTTCTCGCCGCCGTGTACCAATTCACGGCGGCGAGGAAACGAAGGGGGGAGCCTCCGGCTCCCAGGGAGGTAGAGGCGGAGAGACGGCGTCTCAGAGGAGACGCCGTCGAAAGGTGGCAGCAGGACCTGGCGGACGAGCGGTTCGGACGGTTTACCGTAGACGCCGTCCGCCCGGTCCTGCGGGAATGGATAGAGAGGGAGTGGGGCTCCCTGACGTTCCGACTGGTGCAGGTACTCACCGGTCACGGTTGTTTCGGGTGGTACCTGCACCGGATCGCACGCAGGGAGCCGACCGCCGCCTGTCACGAGTGCGGCACTGTCGAAGATACCGCGCAGCACACTCTGTCTGAGTGTGCTGCGTGGGGGGAGCAGCGCCGCATTCTGGCGGCGGCGGTAGGACCGGACTTATCGCTGCCGAGCGTGGTCTCGGCCATGCTCGGCAGCGAACAGGCGTGGCGAGCGATGTCCTACTTCTGCGAGGACGTCATCTCGCAGAAGGAGGCGGCGGAGAGGGCCCGCGAGGCAGATCCCCTAAGTGGCCGTCTCCGCCAACGGAGGATTGGCAGGAGGAGGCGGCGCTTTGCCCAACTCCTCCTGCCACCGTAGCCGGACCTGAGGGGATGGGCCGGGGGGCCCATCTCCTCATTGCACAGGTCCGGCGGACGAGGGGGGGCAGCCGGCGTGTACCCGGTCTGTCCCTCTATAGGTAGGATATAGTTAGGACTAGGTTAGGTTTAGGGGTAGTTTAAGCACGGATTGGCCCCAGGGGGACAGAGATGGATGAGGAGTAAACCTCGTTAAAAAATCAAGTGGCGGTAGGGCCTTTCTCTGCTGCCGGCCGATATCCCCTGGTATAGGTGGGGGCCCGACCTTCTATTGCACGGATTCAGCAGGCTGGGAGGCAGTTTGAGAACTGCGCTGCCTCAGTCGGGTGTGGGTTGTCTGCAGTCGGGGCTGTTGCGGAGCTTGCTCGCGCTACCCCGGAACGCCACCATATTACGACGTACGGTTTATCGTGGAGTTTTTTAGTCGGTAAAAAGATGCTTGTCCTCGTTAATAAAAGGTATATCATTGTACACAAATTCTGTATGTATATTAAAATGAAAATCAATTTTGAAAAATTAAATCTATGTATTTGTGTAGTGAAATAAAAAAATATTTTTGGAAAAAGTTATATTTATTCGAGTACATAACTACATCTTAATATAAATGGATAATAACTATTTTCCGCATGATAAATATGATTTTAAGTGGATTTTTAAGACACCAACCAGTTTCCTAGTCACTTTTCATTCGAAAGCATTATCTTGCTATCACATACTTCGTAGTTTGATATATGTTTGCATATTATATAAAATATTTTAGACTTCAATAACAGATTTATAACAATGTTGTTGTTGTTAGGAGGAACGTGCATTTTTCATTAAAACATAACTTATCAAAAATAAGACATTTCTGTAAAAGTCTGCCAAAATTCTTTCACACGAACTGATATATTCCCATATAATATGATATATATATAGAAACATATACGCATTATCTTTAAATGGCACAAAGATGTACAAATGATATAAGAACCTACTAGCTTTGTAGACATCCTTATTCTTTCTGATTGTTGGCATTATAAATACTCTATGCTGTCTGACTTATATAACACAGAATTCTGAGCATTACAACTCTGAATTCTGAGCAATACAACTCGGAATTAAATACTAAAAGAACATTTTAAACAGTAAAACAGTTATTTAAACTCTGCCGTTAACTAATCTAGTATTTTTATTTATTTATTGTTAAGGCCACCAGATACATGTCTTTTAAGTAGATTCTCGAAAATTACTCTAACAACATTGTGGTCCTCCCGTTTTGTACCAGAAGATATTTACTTAAATCAGAAGGGATTTCTCATACTTTATATTAGAAATTTTTAATATTGTCTATTGTTTCTATAAAATCATAGATTTCACTATTGTTATATAAAAGTGTAACTGGTTTAAGAAGATATACACAGTGTATAGAATAGTTCTTTATGAGTTATAATATATTACGAGTGAATACAACTCACGTTTACTTAGATGAATTGTAGATACTCATCAAATATATTTATTTCATAGGCTTATGACAAAAAATACAATTTCCTCCATGTGACAGCAACACTGCAATAGTTCCCTAAATGTACTCAAAAGAGAAATTGAGCAGAGAATGCATTAAATCTATAAGTTTTAAACTAAGTCAACTTTGTTGGCGGACAACGCGCTCGTTACAGTAGGCCTCCGATTACAAAACTATTTTATACAATCCATTAATAATAATATTACATCAGAAGTCAGTCCCTTACCGTCGTTAATCTGTCCTTATAATACATAACCCCGTAGTTATAAAATTGCAGATAAATCTAGGTGTAAGTTTTAATCTCATGGAGCTGGTGCAGCCCGAAGCTCGCGTTATTCCGTCCCTCTGTCGTTCCGCGAACTCTCTTACAGTAACCACGTTGTAGTAAACATCATAAAATACTCATTATAAAAAATACTGTACAATTACAATAATCATTTTGAAGGTAATAAAATCTTACTAATATATATCGTAAGCGGTTAATGCTCTGATAAAATTCTACTCCCGTTCCTCTCCCCCCTTTCAATAATACATCATTCACAAGTTATATACAATGTTCCTTTTTTTTATACACGTTACATAAACACACATCCAAATTTGATCCCAAAACTGTGTAGTCTTTACCTCGTTTTATTTTCTAAATTAAATAATGAGATCGAACATAAACATGGAATTTTGTGAACGAACAAGGAAATATATCGTTTTTTTTTTAATATAATTATAATATTGAATGTACAATAAGCATAAATCTTGTACACATAACATGAATACAGCAGAGTACCTAATTTTAATATGTTATCTTTGATTTTCGTTAATTTGGACGAACCTAGTATCATTTTGTAATACAATCCATTCATAAATATTTTCATAATATCTTCATTAGTTTAAAGGCACTGATTGTTAACAATTGATAACTGTATTTGTTTATTAAGATCATCTTAGTATCTTAAACCTAAAATAATAGCCAATATTAAAATATTCAACTCACAGTACAAATATTTCGTATGAAAATACACACATGACTCTGCATACATACATTTATATTAAAATATATTTCAATGTAATATACAAGTTTGTAAATAGATATATCCGGACAAATATGACGTCCGTCCGGAGACATGATTTATACAAAAATATTTTCATGCAAAACATCATTTTCTTATAGATATAAAGAGAACCGCGTGACCGCGATCGCGAACGCCGGGTTAGGTGGGATGTAGTTTTTGGATAACACGCGCCAATCAACTAGTGTGGCAATGGAATGTTGACAGGAAATATAGCATCATGCCACTGGTTTCTATTAATGTTCCAACTTGTTTTCGCAAAACGAATAACGCAAAACGCAACACGCTCAAACCCTCAGTCACTTTATATATCTACACTTTGTCGTGGTAAAGCTCAGCGGTGCGTCACTCACGGACACGGACTGATCAGATTCCATCGAAGCATTTGTAAACCGCTGCTCGTCCGAGTGTTCAACATCAGACTCGCGCCAGCGGCCTGCCACTCTCAGTGCTTCGACAGGTTCAGCGGCAAATCTGAAACAAAAACACACATCAATTTATTAATGACTACCCGTACCCGCGACATCGTCCGCGTCGAATAGTTACTCTGGACTAACGCGAACACGCAGCGGAAGTTCTCAAAACGAAAAAAACCCTGTTTTTGAAACATTCTTCATTGTTGCTCCGCTCCTATTAGTCTTAGCGTGATATATAGCCTTCCTCGATAAACGAGCTATCCTAACACTTCAAACAATTTTTATAGGTGGTAGAGCAACACTGTAGCTATAACTGGTTTCAGCATGCATGGCTCGGCTCGCTCGGGGTACTACGACCCGACCCATAGAAAACCGACGTAAAGTAACTATGCTTGCATTGTTGCGTTTCGTTCGGTCAGCGAGAGCGCCGGAGAACCACCTCCCCCCCTCTCCCTCTCGCCACTAACACAGGCTGGCAGCGCACTTGCGACTCCTCCGGTGTTGCTGGTGACTATGGAGGGTGGTGATCACTGAACATCGTTCGTTTGTCTCCTATGACATAAAGAAAAGACAAACAAACCCTCCAGCTTTATAAGATTAGTAACGACACGCTTTTGAAGGGAATAAGCTCACCCGAAGTAGGTTCATCCTTAGGTATGTGATCGGTGAGGAGCGGCAGCGCGAGCGGCGCCCACGGGCTCGGCGGCATCGCGTAGTGCATCCAGAGCGGCGCCGGCGCGCGGTAGAGGTGCGGCGGCACGTACCCGTACCCGTACACGTAGGGCAGCTCGCGCGGCCACTCCTCGCGCGCACCCCCGCGGTACGCCCCCGCCGGCCCCGCCCACTGCCGCGCGTACGGCGACCGGTACCGCGCCAACTCGTGCGGCGGCGTCGGCGAGTCCCGCGCCGGCCCCTGCCCCGGCGACCCCACCAGCGTCGAGTACCGGTACCTGTACCCGTCCGGGCTCGGGCTCAGGTCCGGCGAGTTCACGCTCGACGGCGACTCCGTCTTCGACGAGGTCGGCTGCGAGTGCGGCGACCGCTTCGCTTCCGGCGAGCGCCGCGTCGGGCTCTCGTCGGGCATGCTCAGCAGAGAATGTATACTGTAGCTGCTCACGTTCTTCGATACCACCGTATCCTTTCTCTGGGCTGTACCGTTATGGGACCGTGTCGGCGTCTCTGTGGCCGGTTTGGGACCGGTGTGACTCGGACCCGGCGACGGCGGGTACGAAGCCGTACTGAGCGCGGGGACCGTTTTAGCTCGCCGCTTGGTACCCTGATCTTCGAGAGTGACGCGCTCGAGTTCCCTCAGTATACGTTTCCGCGGTGACACGATCATGTGTTCCTGCCGACAGCTCGCAAGCTTCGCGTTCACGGGGACCGGCAGCACCGGGAGTCGCTCGTGTAGTTTCGTTATCGTTTTCGTCAACTCTTTCCTTCGCAGCGCCGATCTAGTTTTTTTATAAACTTTTAGCTTTCGATACTGGTACGGTTTCTTCAGTTTCATATGGTAATATTTCTCTCGGTCGCAGTCCGTCCACCGATCGCCGCCGTCCGAATTCATTTTCGTTTTCGGAGCGGCACCGTCGACGACGTCCTCGTCACGTCTCTCCGGTGAACCGACGTCTCCGTTTCTTTTTTTCTCACATACCCCGTTGGCGAGATGCCGCTTGCCAGCGCCGCCATTCAGGAATCCATCCGGCATCGTGGTATCATATGGCCTCCTACGTTTGCGTCTAGCGAGAGTATCAATGAGAGCGGTGTGCAGTGTGCTCGGCCTACAGTAGTACATAGCTAACTCTTTGGATACGTTGCGGCGCGGTGCGGCCTGTTTCCAGCAGTGGTCGCGCTGCCAGGGCGACGACTGCACGGAGCTATTGTCGTCCGAGACGCTGAGCGCGGCGGAGGGTTGTGCGGTGGGGGGCGTGGCCGGTGCGGCGGCGGGTGGCCAGAATGTCTTGCGCGGCACGGATACCCAGCCCGCGCGCTCGCCTTCCCTTGCACACCCGCGCACCAACTCCAAGATGAATTTTCCATCTGGAAAAATATATACCTCTTCAAATTTCATATTACTAAAAACTTTTATATAATAATACATTCTTTTTATTTAGATTAGAAAATGTTATACTATAACCAATCTCTAAATTACAACACTATTAAGAAGTATTAGCAAAAAATACCCGAGCTTGTTTCTATACCTTTATTAAAATATATAATAACTTATTTACTATGTTCTAATAATATTCAACTTATTAAAAACATAAGGTTTTTATAAAAAGTTAATTTACGCCCACGTTCATCATAACACTGTTTAATTATATAGAAATTGAAAAATATTGAATACGCCACGCCGCCGCCGCAATACCACGCCGCGACGCTACGTTGTTAACTAGTATTTTAGAAATAGGTATTTTTTTAGTAAACCAAATATGATTGTTGTGTCAATCATTTTTAACATAGGTTTTCTAAAACCTAGTATTTTCCTGATAACATTTATGATAGTTTTAATTAATGATTTAGATTTATGGAAAAATAACAAATTAAACATAGAAAATGATATGGAATACAGCAACACATCCTACAAAATTACGAATGCCCACAGAACAATTGGGGAACTCTTGGGAGATTCACTCATTTGGGGAAGAGAAGCAAACACGAACGAATAAAGAGCGTGTTTTGACTCCGTTCGTCGTTATTCGTCCGTCATACCATGTCAGTGTTTCAAAGGCGATTCAACGGAGTTCGGGCAAATATTTGAGACAATCCTTACAGACTATAAGTGTGTTAGAGAATAACCATCAACTTTAACTATACACTGCACTCCGTATTGTTATTTTAAAATAATTAAGAAAACATTACATTCATTCAATTAATCTATAGTGAACTCGACATATACTCAAAAATATATAAAGTCACCATTTGTTCACAACTCGCTCTAATTATACTCTTCACTGCAAACGGGTAGACAAAGAAAACACAATTTTTAACTCTTAACTCTTTAATTTTTTTTTCTCGAACTGACTACGCTATTGACCTGGCAAGGTCTTTACAGCTTCACCGGACTACTAGTCTCGGATCCTTAGGATCTTTAATCATTATTTAAAACGCCTATATGTAATGTACAAAACACAATGATAGCGAGTACAGAATTGTGGCAGCGCCATCTCTGGGTGTAAATCTAAACTAACTGCATTCAACACCATTTTACACACGACCATTCAATTCCAAATTAAGCATGCCTTCTTCCCGCTATAAAATCTATGAATGAGCCAATAGCGATGACCAGAATAGTGAGGCATGGTCACGGGTTTCCGCGACCCTGGCTCACATACCCACGTAGGCCGCGAAGAAGCCAAGGGGTTACCCCTTCCACTTGCATGTGTAAGCGTGTATGCGTGCACGTGTGTGGAGATGATATGTGTAATGTTGTCGCAGTGATGTAAGATTTTGTGTCACTGTATCGTGCGAGCAGCGCACTCAAGGGCTCCACGCCGAGGGAACGGACCTAGGCCTGAGCCGCTGCCGAGGGAGAACTAATCTGGTGTGCGGGAGCGAAATTTACCCCCAGACCACGGCGGCGTGATCTGTGGTTACGCGGGCGTGGGCGTGAGCACGCTCTGTTTGGAGAGACAGGCTGGTACAGATCGTTCACTGCCGTTAT
Source organism: Antheraea yamamai (assembly GCA_036509395.1). Taxonomy (NCBI): domain Eukaryota; kingdom Metazoa; phylum Arthropoda; class Insecta; order Lepidoptera; family Saturniidae; genus Antheraea; species Antheraea yamamai. Next base: position 6,494,579 of record AP028448.1, on the reverse strand, counting down.
TTCATCGGGAGGGTCGGTAAAAACGTGTCGCGGACGTCTTTTATAATGCGCAGCGTTCGGTACGGGTTCGTATTTTGCGGCGGATACCACTAACGGACTGGGTGTTCGCGTGACGATTTTTACGTTGCATCTACAGTTTTGATGAACTGTAAATATACATCGAAATTGTTAAATCGTATTAATACATTGCACCCATGCAAAACCGAGGCGGGTCACTAGTAATAAGACCCAGACACACTACAGCCAGTTATGCTCATCTCACAAAAGTCAATAAAGTGCGTGGTACCTCCGATCTGTCAACACAATAGTTAAACTCAGTGAAGATAGAATTAATGTATATACGTACTCTACTTGAGATGAGCAAAATGATTAAATACATATTTCAAATACGTTCCAATCACAATTTTCTCTGACGGAACGAAACAAATGGATAAATTAACAAAAACGTACGTGTGGCTGGGCTTGACAAATATAAGCAAATTCTTATGAATGAGATTTGGTTTACAAGCTAAATGTGAAGGACGCATTACGAGCGAAACGGGGGAATCGTCGTCCCACACGCACATTCCGTGGTCATTTATCATTTTTATCTCGCTAACCTGAAATTTTCCCATTGATATTATTTAAGTACTTTTTATATCTTGGATGACAAATCGCACCTTTAATCAAAAAAAGAAATAACTCAAAACTTCAATTTTGTGGGAAAATTCGTATAAAATTTAACCATGTTTACACATTCAACGTACATTTATCTTGAAAATAAAGGAAACGCTTTAAATCATTTCTAAAAGTTGGAATAAGTCGTGTTATATTACTATTAAATAATGCTATTCTGGTTAACTTTTTTTATAAAATAATATCAATACAAACGGAGTAAGAGGGTAATGTACTACGATAATTAACATAACACTAAAGTAAGTAACAATTTCACTGAAAAAACTGCGTACATTTTCGAAAATAAAATAACATAATCTTAAAATAATACATTTTTTTAACAAACTGAAGTAAATAACATAACTAAAGTTATTTCATTTTACACTTTATTAACTATCTTTGAAGACGTGAAACAAAACTGTTGCATCTCTAAATTCGGCCACTATACTGATATTAAGTTTTTCACACGTTAAATCAAAAACAGAACGACAGTCATCAATTTTCGTAGTTTCGATAGTATTGAAATGGCTGCTAAATTTGACGTATTCTTCTCTCAACGTTAACTTACTTTGTGGCGAAAATTCTAAAACCGTAAATTTGAAACCACTTCTTTTTTTATTAAAAGTGCGATTTCACCGACCTACATGAGGATCGGCACAGCTGAGGGTGTCTAAAACTCGCGGATATATAACATTAGGTTATGTTTTGTTGCTCTTAAGTTTAGTAGAGTAATTTAACGCCTTTTAGTATTATTTAGTAGAGTAATGTCGCGGACTGTTGCTAGTTTACCGTATTTTATATGTATGATGAATCATATTTCAGTTTAGTTTACATGTTATATTAAGTTACAAGTTTATATAATGTCATTTTTACTACACACGTACTACCCATGATTTTTTTTCTAGAACACATGTTCAATTACGGTGCATAATGAAATCTAAAAAAATTAACATAAAAACCTTTCGGTAGGAAAGGCATCGATCATTTCTATTATCTCTTATAGATATACTAGCGGGCCCGGCAGACGTTGTCCCGCCCTGATTATGAAAAAATCCTTGACAAATTATATACTAAAACGTTCCTCATCAATCACTCTATCCACCGGTGAAAACCGCATGAAAATCCGTTCGGTAGTTTTTGAGTTTATCGCGAACAGACAGACAGACGCTTTTTTTTTTTTTTCGAACTGACTATGCTATTGACCTGGCAAGGTCTTTACAGCTTCACCGGACTACAGACAGACAGACGCAGTAGGAGACTTTGTTTTATACTATGTAATGATATCGCGCGGTATACTTACTTACGGGATTACGGTTTATACGGGATACTAGTAAAATAAGATACTATAATTAAATACATACGTAACAAAAATGATCGTATTATAAATTACCATATAAAAAAAAAATAATTCCAAAAATATTTATACAGTAAGAGGTGGAAAAATACAGATCGCCTAGATTAGCGACTGTCAATTACTGTTTCGTGACACATTGGTGTATCGCAAGCGCCTGTCAAGTGTGTCGCGAGATTTACAAACTCGCACTTTCATTCGCTTTGTACTATCAGACAATTTTCACGTAAGTATATAGTCGCGAATTTGAAAAGTGTATATTGCTGAGTAAAAAAGGTTGAAAGCCACTGACCTCAACAAAAAATTTTTGAAAAAACTAAGATTGCGATGCGTGGATCAGGGGGCTGTGTACATGTAATATTGATATTTTGTATTGTGCTTGAGCCCATAACCTGTTTGGTTAATTAATAGACTGTATAAAAGGTACTGTAATTTTTAATGATTGCTCGGAGTGCGAATAGTTGTGAAAACCAGACTAACAGACTAAGGTTAATAATTTCAATTTATAAATTATGAAATTTAAATAACTCAGACTACAATTGATTTCGAAAGTCCAAAGAGAACACAGTTATTCCATTGTTCTACGTTTTCACTTCTTTTGGCATTCCTTATGACTGCCTCAACTTTTTTTAATATCATTTATTTTCATTTTCATTGATTAGTTATGTTATCATTACATAGTATAAAACAAAGTCCCCTACCGCGTCTGTCTGTCTGTCTGTTCGCGATAAACTCAAAAACTACTGAACGGATCTTTATGCGGTTTTCACCAGTGGAGAAAGTGATTCACGAGGAACGTTTTGGTATATAATTTGTCCAAGATTTTTTTATAATCAGGGCGGGACGACGTCTGCCGGGCCCGCTAGTTTATTAATATATTTGCTATAATTTTAAAAAGGCTCACTCCTTTTTATTACCCAACAAATGTCCTTGATTTTGTATATACAAGCAAATATTTTATTTATTAGTTCACCTGTTCATTACATTAAAACCTAAGGAGAATTATTTTAAAATCATGTAAATTGAACTCCCCTAGAAGTTTTAGTAACTAATTTTAATAATACTTTGTTAGTGCTCTAAGTAAACCATAAAGAATGTGCTGAAAAACAATTTACTAAAACCTGTTTTATACCTAGAATTGTCGAAAAGTCTCAAAATATAACTTAGGTAATTTAGAAACTGATGTTATAATATTATTAGCGGGTCTGGTGGACGTTGTCCTACCCTGGTAAAAAAACCTTGAGAAATTATATACCTAAAATTTTCTCATAAATCGCTTTATCTATTGGTGAAAACCGCATGAAAATCCGTTCAGTAGTTTTTGAGATTATCCCGAACAGCCAGACAGACAGACGTGACAGAGGACTTTGTTTTATAATATATAGTGATTGTATCTATATTAATAAAATATGGGCTGCCTTGTCCATGGAACATTAATGAACTACTGTATAGATTTGAGACAATTTTACTGCTTGGGTCATGATAGCTTCACTTAATAACAAGTTATTATCATTTTAGGAAACTACAATTGTTATAAGCACTAGATTGGGTAATGTTTGTGTTCTTGCCATGGAGAAATGGGACAAGTGGTGTTGGGCTCATTTTTTCTTCTATAAATAAAATATATTGTTAAAATAATAATACACTTTGCAAAGTAGCGAGTATCAGCTGGTCTACAATATATTTAACATCAGAGTTGTTAAGAACAACTCTTGCTCTACTGTAAGATAGTAAGTTATGTTTCTAGGGCAGAAATATCTACACACAAAATTGATGAAAGATAGAAATAAAATTTTTACTGTTTTAACAAATCACTGTTATAAAATAAAGAAAACATAGATATGCTTAATTAAAAATGCCAAACAACAGCCTCTCCATTCAACTACCTGCTGTAGTACAACTGAGTGATACTACAGGGCTAATTTTCAACTCAACGGAGGACCATTCTTTACTGGCTATTTTGCTAGATAATAACCATAGCTATCAGATATCCAACTAAGGAAACAATTGATTATTGTGTAACCTTTTATACTAATATAGGAAATATTACACTTGTTTTTCAATAAATAAATTATATGAACCAAAAAAAAAATTGTCAATAGGGCTCTTGTCTAAGTAATTAACTCATTATCCAATGTACTGTTTGCTGAACTAAGTTATATTTAAGGCATGTTTACACTGGTTATCTATAAGGGACAACTTTGTAGTAAGATAATTTTACTTTTGTTTAAAGGGCAGCAGAGTTTGTTTGTGATATCATATAACAAACACTTGGTGCTTGTTTATAATGTCACTGAATATGCTTGCTGTTGTCTTGTGTACTGATGTAAACAACAAGATCATATTTAATGTACCTTAGTATACTACATATGCACCTGCTGCCTAAGATCCAATAGGGAGGTGCAAAACTTTAATCATCAATTATTTTAGCCTAGAAATTGTGTGAAAATATACATTTCTTATATACAGAATCTTATTAAAATTGGTCAATCATATCTTGGCTTTAGTTCAAACATACAAATAGCCACATTTATGATGTGTCTCTTTTTTAATAAATGTTTATCACAAGATTTAAGAATAAAACACTCAGGACTGTACTACAGATGGGTATATAAGAATTAGGATATAGCACATATCACCTCCACACATGTACACACACATTTGCTTACATGTGAAACTGGAAGGGTTTTATTTTTTCCCTTATTAAATTGAATTAGTTTAGACAAAAAAACAATCCAACACAAAATACATATAAGAGTTATATATACTTGGTACACATATATATCTCGCTAACTTATATACATATGAAAATGTAGCTTAGCTCAGTTAAGTCTTGAATTGCATGAACTAGGCAACAGCTCAAGCCGAGTTGTGCTGTGCACCTTTAAGCTACTTGACAAAATTAAATCAGCTGAGTGCATTAAGCGCTTGTATTAGTAGTCCGATGAAGCTGTTAAGGCCTGACTAGAACAATAGCGTAATCAGTTCGAAAAAAAGGATATAGTATGGGTTTAAATAAAATCTATGTAAACTAGTTTGCAATATTAATGAGAATATTACCGTGCACTGAGATATATATATACAGAATTTAAACAGTTTTGACTAAATCCTTTAATACCTTAAAACTATATAGATCTCTTTAGGTAGATGGTCAAAGCAAGGTATGTCATTATTTATATCTTGTAGATTGTAAGTTACTAAATCAAAAGTAAACACTCTTTTTGTTTCTTTCATTCAATCATTTATATCAGTAAAAATAAACCAGTAAATACACAAATATTATACTTTAATTTTTTTACAGGCAAATGAAAATTATTTTTATGGAAACTTTCAGAAACCTATACTCTTCAGTATCAAGTAACAGTTGTAAAAAATGTAACAACACCTAACAAAAACTATTTTTTCTAATGAGTATATGTAGTTATTTCAATAAAAAACACAAATTGCTTTTTTATTTCATCGATCAGTTATTGGAATATCTATATTAGACAATGGCTGTGCATATATTAATGAAGATAAAAACTATTTATTTGCTGTACATTGAAAGAAAAACAACTCATTAAAACCCTGTATACATAATAAATAGGGATAGGGGTAATTGCAATTGAGTGAATTGCAATTAAATATTTTGTTTATAATACAACAAAATGTAAAAGAAATACACGTCATTATCAATTTTTAAATTGTCTAATAGACACCTAAAATCTAATATGAATAATTCTATTTTAATATTAAAGAGAAAATCTAATTTTATCTGATATTCAACAATACTACCAGTAAAAGTAACTATCACGAAAACTATTCCACTAGACATAATTAAAATTGTATTATTTCCACTAGAATGACCATGGCTCCTTACGAAATGCAGAACAATAGCTCAGAGGCTATGTTCAGACAATTGGCAATGCCTCCATCAAAAGTGCTTATGTATGCTTATTAGAGCATGAATAACTTTCTAGTTTTGCTTTACACCCAAGCTAAAGAGTCAGTGAATTCAATCAATTATACCTCTGAATACTATTAAAACCAGTATAGTGTACTAACCTTTGAAGAACTTAAGCCTCCCACCAGTTCCAGCGAGAGCAGTACTCTGCTCAACATCTTCAGTTGTACCTTTGCTACTACTGTTACCATTCACGCCGTATCTTCTGTCTTCTTCCTCTGTCATTTTGGTACATGTTGTCAGAGTTGTGTTTGTTCCTTCCTGTCTAAGCATTTCATATCTGACCGCTCATGCATCGCGACCGCACATTAGTCCGAATTTTCTCGCCATGTCGCGCACGCCGATGAAAACTGCGACACATTAAAACCTCGCAGATTCAGGTCGACATGTAACGATTCTGTCAAAGTCCTCATTCTAGGGCCACCTGCGGATTTCAAACTTCCCGAAACTACCGTATAAACACATTACATACACCGTGACTACTGAATTGAACCAATGATATAATCAATCTTGTATACGATGGCACTTTACTTTTTTCACTACGTTAATAATTACAAAACAACACCGTGACGCCGGAATCCCGATTAAAATCGGGCCCACGACAATACTCAATAAAAAGCTGTTCGTTTTCAGCACATAGTTCATTCACACCCAGCATCCATTTTGATTCGTTCAAAATCAAATATGATCGTTCTTTTGACCACAAATAAACTTGAAATCGGAATGGTTTGAACGAGTGCGTTGTTAGTTACGTTTTATTTTTGCTAATAAAAAACTAAAACTCATACTTTTATCTACCTTATACCATTGTAGACAGAAGTAGAATAAGATTTGCCTGTTGTATATAAATATTTAAAGTTCGTATCATACATATTTTTCTTCTTTTTTTTTAATTGAATTTTAGCTCAAGTCTTATAATTAATATTAAGACCCTGAAGTATTAAATTATGAAATGTGATAAGAGATATATGAGAAGATTGTATAAACGTTATTGATGTAAAAACATAAATTTAGGTAAATATAAAAATAATTACAAAACACATAGTAGAGCTATCACGAATGTCAGTGGTAACCGACTTTATCTGTGAATTGCGTTTTGTTTATGGCATTCCGCGCGTTTCAAATTTTTATCGTCTGTAATTGTAACCTGGCCGCCATGTTGATGTGGTTTGAATGGATTCAATCGTAAGATTTTATTTATCGTACATCTCTTTTTATACGTCCAAGAAAGTAGAGACAAAAAGTAATGACCTCCAAAGAATTGTCAAAATATTGTTTGCGTTCACGATTCACGAGTTCATAGTTGTACACCAACCTAATTCTAGTAGAGCTACTATTTTTTAGCAAAGTTCGTGATTGTTCTAATTCCAACATTATTTCTTCATAAATTGGAGCTATCTAAAAATTACAATGACTGCGTCAGAAGTATCGTTTAATAGAAAAATTATATCCGAAGATTTGTCGAATGTTGAGTTCGACACGAGCGAAGATGTTGAAGTAATCCCAACATTTGATTCAATGGGATTACGCGATGAATTGTTACGAGGAATATATACATACGGTACGTAATTATTTTATTATTTAATCATTTGTATTACGTAGCCACGATTACGTGTCCTTACAGTATAACTTTCACGCATTGTTTTTTAGGTTTCGAGAAGCCATCCGCTATTCAACAGCGAAGTATTTTACCAATAGTAAAAGGAAGAGACGTGATAGCACAAGCTCAGTCCGGTACTGGTAAAACAGCAACGTTCTCAATTTCTATTCTACAGTCTTTGGATACAACTCTGCGTGAAACTCAGGTACTAGTGCTGTCTCCGACTCGCGAGTTGGCAACTCAGATCCAGAAAGTAATACTCGCCCTTGGAGATTTCATGAATGTTCAATGCCATGCATGTATTGGTGGGACTAATCTTGGTGAAGATATCAGGAAGTTAGATTATGGACAACATGTTGTATCTGGGACCCCTGGCAGAGTGTTTGGTGAGTTATGAATATGCATGAAATGTCCAAGCATAAATCATTTCGCATTTCAAAATATTACAGGTCTATGTTATTCTGAAGAACTTAAAACTGAAAAGGGTTGAACAGAAATACCGGAATGGTACTTACATAATAACATCACCGCGTGCTCACCGACCACTGCCGTGGCTGACTCGCGCTGTTTTTGGTTCACAAGTCTAGTGTAATCGAACCAAGACGGGAAAATTGAGAAAAATAAATCAGTTCGTTTAGACTTGTGAAACAAAGTCAGCACAAGCTGGCCGAGGGAGCAGTTGGCGAGTGCACTGCGTTTTGTATATTAACAACTTGAGTTAAAACAAAACAGTTTCAGCTCATTTTGGCTAGGTTAGACTTGTGAAAAGAGATAAAACAAGCTGTCACTGGTCGGCGAGCATTGTGGTAGCTTAATACATAAGTACCACCATAACCTATCTTGCTTGAAAATGTTGGTGAGAACATTGTAGAAGGAATAGATTTCAATTCTACTTTTTTTTTCAGATATGATCAGACGTCGTGTACTGCGTACCAGATCAATCAAAATGCTAGTGCTTGATGAAGCTGATGAAATGCTGAACAAGGGTTTCAAAGAACAAATATATGATGTATACCGTTATTTACCACCAGCAACACAAGTTGTGCTCATCTCTGCCACTCTACCCCATGAGATTCTTGAAATGACTTCTAAGTTCATGACTGATCCCATTAGGATATTGGTAAAACGGTAAGGAATTCCAATATTTTCATTTGTTATAATTGTTGTCTAGAATTAATTATGTCTTAAATTTTTAACTAACAGAAAAAGTAATGGAATGGTAATTTATTATATTTAACTGGGTTAGATTAATGGCTCTTTAGGTGATAAATATAAACTCTACTTCACAGTCATCTATATGCAATCTGTGTGTTCAGTCATCACTTCATAATATAACTTTCCCATTAAGTCCAATTAATTCAGTTATTATGTGGCTTCTTTCAGTTAGGTAACAGTATTTTGACCACATTTTTCTATTCTTATATTGATCAAATTGAAAAAATATTTCATTGTTTATAGTGTACCATATATAATAGTGTATTTAAGCAATAGTTTCTTGACAAAGCTCCTTTTGTAATCCCCAAAATTACCAAAATATTAATTAATCAGTACACAGTTCAATAATGCACACCAGACCTAATTCAATAGTCATACATATACATGAAATAAATATGATATGATTGTTTGTGTGTAGTGACGAGTTGACTTTGGAAGGCATCAAGCAGTTCTTTGTGGCTGTGGAGCGTGAAGAGTGGAAATTTGACACCTTGTGTGATTTATATGACACACTCACTATCACCCAGGCAGTAATATTTTGCAACACAAAGAGGAAGGTAGACTGGCTGACACAGAAGATGCAAGAGGCAAATTTTACAGTCAGCTCTATGCATGGAGACATGCCACAGAAGGAAAGAGACAACATTATGAAAGAATTTCGATCTGGCCAAAGGTATGCTTTTGTGGTAGTGATATTAAATAACAAAATTTTAATGAAAATGTAAATAAGTGCATTAATTAATTCCTGTTACCATTCACTGGCTTGACTTGAAAGTACTACTTTCATATGTTCGACAGATTGCTATATAATACTTATACAGTTTTGAGAATAATCAGTTATTATAATGTTATATTTTAAAAACAATTTTTTCTATATGTCTACTTGAAGCTTGTAATGAATTAATTCCTGTTACCACTCACTGGCTTGACTTGAAAGTACTACCTTCATATGTTCGACAGATTTCTATATAATTCTATACAGTTTTGAGAATAATCAGTTATTATAATGTTAAATTTTAAAAACAGTTACATTTTTTCTATATGTCACTGGAGGCTTGTAAAAAAAGTATTAATGTTTGTTTACTTTGTATTGAGTTAAACTTAGGGTTTAACCTAAAGTATTATTATTCCTGAATGTAAATTTCACTAAAACGCGTTTTGAGAATAATCAGTTATTATAATGTTATATTTTAAAAACAATTTTTTCTATATGTCTACTTGAAGCTTGTAATGAATTAATTCCTGTTACCACTCACTGGCTTGACTTGAAAGTACTACCTTCATATGTTCGACAGATTTCTATATAATTCTATACAGTTTTGAGAATAATCAGTTATTATAATGTTAAATTTTAAAAACAGTTACATTTTTTCTATATGTCACTGGAGGCTTGTAAAAAAAGTATTAATGTTTGTTTACTTTGTATTGAGTTAAACTTAGGGTTTAACCTAAAGTATTATTATTCCTGAATATAAATTTCACTAAAACGCTTTCTTGTCTTACAGCCGTGTACTCATCACAACTGATGTCTGGGCACGGGGTATTGATGTACAACAAGTATCTCTAGTCATCAATTACGATTTGCCCAACAATCGTGAGCTGTACATCCACAGGATTGGTCGTTCGGGTCGTTTCGGCCGTAAGGGTGTTGCTATCAACTTCGTTAAATCAGATGACATCAGGATTTTAAGAGACATTGAACAGTACTACTCTACTCAGATTGATGAGATGCCGATGAATGTTGCTGACTTAATTTAGATATGTTCTCCTATAATGGATATTAACTTGGACTACTTATGTCACAGTCATTGAATACTTGTGTAATTATTATTTATGCATGTATCGTCACAATAATGATTTAAGATTTCTTATTTACTAGTATTATTCTTGCAACATAAAGTCTTAATGTTGTTTCTGATTAAGACATAAAAGTGTTGATTTGTAGCTAAGTAAATGCAGAGTAAAATTTTCAGTTATTTTTAAGTTCATAATAAATGTTATTGCCTAGCCTATAAAAGAATTTGATCAAAGTAATACTTACAGCTTTGTAAATTAAAGATGCAGCAATATTATGATTTTATATTGACACTCTATTATTAATAAATATTTCATTATAAATGTTGTTTTAATTTCCATTAGTTAACAAAAATGAAAATATTCTCAATATGTCAGTGTGAGTTCATTTTACGAATACTATTAATAATGGATATTATCTCTTATGTAGCAAAGTGATACTAAACTAATTGGAATGTGTACTATAGTATTTAAAACAGAAGTATTTATTACAAACTAGCGGGCCCGGTTGTCCCGCCCTGATAATAAAAAACCTTGTCAAATTATATACCTAAACCTTCCTTCTGAATCACTTTATCTATTGGTGAAAACCGCATGAAAATCAGTTAATTAGTTTTTGAGTTTATGTGAACAGACAGAAAGACGTGGCAGAGAATTTTATATGTGCTGAAGTCTCTTCAGTGTACCTGCTATTTTTTGCTCAAGGATTTGGATCAATCAAACAATGTAGATTTGATCTATAAGGGACACTAGTCTACACTAATATTATAAAGAGGTGAAGTTTGTGACGTTGTAGGGAGTAATCTCTGAAACTACTGGTCCGATTTGTAAAATTCTTTCAGTGTTATATAGCTCATTTATCGAGGAAGGTTATAGGCTATATGTCATCACGCTAAGACCAATAGGAGCAAAGCTCCAATGAAGAATGTTTCAAAATCGGGATTTTTTTTCCTCTTGAGTGCTTTGGCTGCGTGTTAGTGTTAGTCCAAAATAACTATTCTACGCGAAGTCGCGGGCAGAGGCTAGTTTTTAATAAAGAAAAAGATTTACATAATTTTTAAAATGTTGAAATGGTATTTACAGGCCCTGTTAATAATATTTTCCATTATTTAAGAAACATTCTTTATTCTGGGTTCAAAATTAAAATAATGCTATTTTTCACTACTTATTTAGAATATTAACATCTTAACATTGAGATGTGAGGAGCATGCTAGATATAACTTGAAATAAAATTAATGTGTTGACACCAATTACAGTTTATTGGTAATATGATATAATAAGTACTACTAACAATTTCCATGTATGATTAATGCAAGTATAGAGTTCGCTCGACAAAAGAACTTTGCAATTATACTTAATTAAATTACAAGTTTGAGGTCACCTGAATTTTTATAAACCAATTTTTCAAGTATTAACAGTTATTTAGTGAATTTATTATTCATGAAAATATTTTTGTAACCTTATAAGAAAATATGAAATTCTTGGAATGCAAGTATATGTATTAAGCCAGTGGTCGGCAAACTCGTCATCAAAAAGAACCAAATATAATACAAAACTGATATTTATTCAAAGTGCATTTTTAAATTTTAAGCTTTGCTTTACTAGATATATCTTTATCCAAATAATTAGCTTTAATCCAAATAAAAAGCCTTGCCTTTGCTCAATATGTATTCTTTTAAAGGGACTAGTTGTGCTAATATCGCTTTCTAAAAATGTGCCTCATTTCTATAGGCTTCTTTCAAAATTGTTTACTTGTCTCTTACAAGGCAAATTGATAGATAATAATCCGTACTTGCACTAAACACTTTGTGGATAAGACACAACTAAGGAGTAAAAGAGTTACATGCGACCCGTGAACCTTGGTTTGCTGGCCACTGTATTAAGTGATTAGTTAGTATAAAAAAACTTTAATACATAAATATAACAAGCATATACTCTACAACTCCATTTTGATTATTTAAATACATTATAATAATTGTTGATTATAAATACACTTTACCATGAAATATGAGTAAGAATAATTTAGTTCATACTGGATTATTAGTTTCTATATTTTTCAAATTTAATGTCTTTTTATAGCTGAATTGTCTATTAAAATTCTCATGTAATATCTATTTGTAAAATATATGCTACAATTCAAAATAATACAGTATCAATATTAAAATATTGTAATTTACATTATATTGGTTTTAATTTTTAAGAATAAAAATGTAATATGAATTATAGTAACAGTTATAATTTTTTTTAATGATCACAGATAATGTAGTTTTGGCAAGTATATTGTTTTTGAACTCAAAGTGAAGTAGTTTTTGGCAAGTTAAAGTTTTGAACTCAAAGTAGATTAGTGAAATTAACTATTGTTTTATTAATTTGAATTAGTTTTACTCACATAACAATAGATGTTTAAATGATCATAAAGAAATAACCTAATAAATATATTTTATTACAAATTTAATAGATACAATATTAATATGTTTATAATTTACTTAAATGACTAAGATGGTATGTTAATGCACATTTTCAGCTACATTGTGTGTAATAAAAATTAAATGGACATAATTGTATGTTAAACAATAGCTATAATATTTTTTTTAGATTACAATAAAATTGCAAACATAAATAATATTAACAGAATAAAAAAATAGCAATAGGAGTATCAAAAAATTTTGCAAATAAGTCTCAAGACAAATATGGAACCTAGAAAATATTTAAAGATAGAAAATACAATAAAGTTTATATATAATTTTGGTACAATGTTGCTTCTTGATATAGTATTACTAATTACCAAATTACAATGAAATGATTTATAATAACATTACCAACAATATAAGAGACCATCAAGAGTAAACTGACAGTAATATTACATTTACTTTACTTTCTGATACATAACTTTTTTATTTGACAGTTCTCAATACAAACGCAAATTATACTTAAAACTTAAAAAAGAAGTGATTTCAATTTATAACTCTGTATCTGCTTCAGAGAACGCTCCCCAGCGCCTATAAACAAAGATACCAATGGCTCCAACAAGCAATGCAACTAATATTTCTGTTAACTGGTCCAAAAATGCAACATTGGGTTCAGCCGATTCCAAAATCTCCGGTTCTGTCTCTTGAACTGTATCTTCCTGAGGCGGTGGTTTTTGATTTTGTTCTTCTTCTCCTTTGAAAGCTATTTGATTTAATACAGACTGTTCCTCTTCTGTTATTGGTCTAGCAGCTGTTGATGAAAGCAATTCCTTAATTGCCCCACATTGTGGACAAACCCAGTCTGTTGATTTTTTTGCTAATATTTTACGCTCAGCAGGAGAATAGTCGATTGAACCTATTGTCCCCTCAGCAGGTGTTGGCATAAAGGCGATCAATGCTAGCAAGGCAGTCCTTATTGACCAGGAAGGTTGCCAAGTCTCTGGATGATGGCCAGAAATCGATAAACAAATTTTCTTGTTAACTTCGAATCTACCATTAGGTGTGAGAAGTATAATGTGAGGTGGATGCATAGGATATTCTTTAGGTAATAATATTCTACCGTGGTAAATACCACCCTCAAATTCTGTACCTTTGGGCCCCTGTACTGTGAAATGCCATTCGAACAGATTATCCTCCAAAGGTCTTGCACAATATTCTTCGGTGGCCTCGGCTAACTCTATGGCCTCTCTCATTAAACGTTTCACACCAGGACATTTAATGTTATATTTCTCACCTATTTCTGCCATATTTTGAAAATCCTACAACAGATGTAGCCTAATATTATTTATGACGCAATGTAACAGAAAAGGTACACGCAAGTAATCAAGGTAATCACAAGAAAATTTGATAACAACAATTTCCTTTTGTATACGACAAACTGTCAAAATAAATATGGTGTTGCTATTGTCATTCTACGAACGAGAAAAATACAAAGCATTGCAATTGGTTTAAAAACCACAAAGCTCAGTTAACATTTTAGAGCAGTACAGAAAATATCATCTATACTAGTTCAAATTTAGTAGTTTATTTACGTTGGAAAAATAAAGAATATTTCAGTTAATTTTAATAATAAAGAATCTTCTTAAATATATGACTGTAAATAAACTTAACATACATGGTTTAAAAAACTGATTTCTTCATCTTCTAAAAATATCCTAATTTTCTACATTGAAAATGTATCTTAGTCACGCTATTTGTTGCTAGATAAATAACGTTTTGAGATAAATTTAGATTTATACATTTTAAGTTAGGCTTAAATAACCAGTATCCTATAGGTTAGCAGTCGTAGTAAATTAAAATGCTACATTTTGACGGCTTGTCAAACAAAATAACCTAATTGTAATTATCTATCTGTTTTATTTAGTAGTACCTACTTGAATAAATTACACGTATACTCAACATTTTGTTGTATTAGATATATTTTGAATATTACAACAGTGGTTTATTAGTGAAAATGGATGGTCCACCGGGGACGGGGCCTCTTAATAATAATGGGTCTATGGGTCCACCGGGGATGCCAAGCTTTCCACCAATGCCACCACCTCCCGGAGCAATGGGACCACCAATGGGGCCTCCAGGTCCAATGCCACCAGTGAGCTCAACAGGTGGACCACCAATGGGTATGGGACCACCACCATCCGGTATGGGCCCGCCACCTTCTGGAATGGGTCCACCACCCTCTGGGATGGGCCCACCACCCTCTGGAATGGGTCCACCACCCTCTGGAATGGGCCCACCACCCTCTGGAATGGGCCCACCACCCTCTGGAATGGGCCCACCCCCGTCTGGAATGGGTCCACAACCATCAGGTATGGGTCCGCCACCACCTGGCATGGGCCCACCACCCCCCCACCACCCCCAGGCATGGGTCCTCCACCCCCAGGTATGGGTCCGCCACCGGGTATGATGGGTATGGGACCACCTGGAATGGGGCCACCACCACCTGGTATGGGAATGGGGCCACCTATGGGACCACCTGGCATAGGTCCTCCTAGAATGCCACCAAATATGATGCGTGGTAAAAGTAATTTCAATAACCAGAATATGGATATGGGTCCTCCAGGCATGGGTCCACCGATGGGTCCATGGGATGGTCAAGGTCCACCAGGCCCTCAAGGTTGGGGACGGCAAGGTCATGATGGGCCACCAGGCTGGGAAGACCATGAGGGTGACGAAGAAGATGTAGATGATGAGAATTCAGGAGGAATGTCAGGACAGCCTATGTCTTTACCGTCCTTACTGACAATGAAAATTGATACTCCTGAAGAATTCAAGAGTAAGCAGGCTGCCGTTGGTGGGCTTGTTTTACCTAAAGCTTTAGAAGAGGCACTCGCATATAAGGATCAACGACAAGCTGCTCTTGGGAATGAAGAAGAGAAAGAACCAGGTATGAACATATAATACTGTCTGATTACAATTTTCTATTAATGAATGAATTCTTTATTGCACTTTACATTTGTACACTGGCGAGCTTAATGCCGTGAGGCATTTTCTTCCAACTAACCAGCAGTATTGATGTTAAGCAAAAACTGGTAGGTGGTAGAGCCACGTTGAAGCTATTACTGGTTTCAGCATGAATGGGTCGGCTCTCCCGGGGAGTACCACCCCCTCATAGAAAACCGACGTGAAGTAACAGTGCTTGCATTGTTGCGTTTCGTTCGGTCAGTGAGAGCGCCGGAGACCCACCTCCCCTCCCTTTCCACTTTCCCTTCCCCTTCCCTTCCTCCCCCCTCCCCCACACAGGCTGGCAACGCACTTGTGACTCCCCTGGTGTTGCAAGTGTCTATGGACCGTGGTGATCACTTACATCAGGTGACCCACCTGTTCGTTTGCCTCCCATGATATAAAAAAAAACTTTTTTCCTTAACTTAATAGCTCTATATTACTTTTTAAATTTTATTACTACAGTCATTACAAATAAAATGTAATATTATGCTGAATATAATCTTCCTAGCCAATTTAGTCTACAGAGACCAAACTCGGATGCTGGAGTGTTTAGCTAGTAAATGACTAAAGTACTTAATTTTAGCTCTGAATTTATAAGTGCATATAGGATATATTAAGCTACTTAATATAGTCATATTATATTTTATTTTCGAAGACTACTTTTAAGATATTTAGGTTAATATTTAGTCGCATCTATTAATATTAGAGAAAAACAAAATATATCATAGTTTTTTGTTCTCAAAATGTTTGTACATCTTACACTGTTTTGTTCTACAGTATTTAATATAACTAAAATGTTGAATCCATGTTTATTGGGTAATTAGGTCTTAATACACAAAGTTTAAATTGAAAAACAAAATTATCATAAATGATTTTTCATGCATAAATATAAGTATGCATATTTCTTGCATAAAGATCACATATATACATCTAATGCAATTTATTAAATGGTATATGTAATCTTGCTTATTCTACTGTGTTTTATATACTTGTGAGCTGACCAATAACCTAACCTGACCAATGACCTGACTAATAACCTGATCTGATCTTAAAACATGTTTTTCTTCTATTTATTAAAAAATAGAAATGTGCAAGTCCTACCAATATCACATGTGGATAAAGCTCTAAAGAAAGGAATTAGTATCAGTGATTATTGTTAATGTAAATTTTATAAACAACAAAGCTTCAAGTTATGTTACAAATATCTATACATATAATAAAAATGTTAATGGAAGGTGTCTGTATTTTTTAGGTTTTTGTAAAAAAAATAGATGCAGGTGTGTTGGAATAAAGAATAAAATACATTTCAAACATTTTTTGAAATATCTGTCTGTCTGTATGAACACTCATCGCTGATAAAGTACAGTGTTCACGATAAAAACTCAACAAGAAAATCATAAAGCATATCCTGGAGTAACATTTAGTTGTGGTTTCATTAAAATCGGTTCACTTGATCAAAAGTTATTGTAGTTTTAATGACAACGCAACTTAAGTATGAGAGATAACTAAATAAGTAAATGGACTTAATACATGCACATTATTTTATCAGTCACTGTTTTTTTACATTATTTTCCACGCAGACAGAGTCACGGGCACAGCTAGTACACAATACAATTATACACCTACTACTTACATCTACCTACCACCTCTATATAAGTGTTATAGATATAAACCTGATATTCCTATCCTTTGTGTTAAAACATATCATTCTTATATAAATTACATAGAACAAGAAAGAGAACCAGAAGCTCCCCCTGCTCCTGTAATTAGTACTGAATATGATGTTGAAGAAGATGAAGGTGAATCTGATGATGAAAATATACCAGAAGCACCACTGCCACCAGTCATTTCAAAACAAGAAGTAAGTACTGAATTAAATTTAGATTATTTAATTTTTTATAGTGTTTCCAAGTCAGTGTTTATCTTGGGAATAATATGTTAGCAAATATGTCCTCATCTATATGTGGATATGTCTATGGTGAATGGACTAATTGACTATAAAGAGGTTAACAGTCTTTGTTAACCTTATTTAATTTGAGAACAACGTTCTGAGAATTCTATAATCTATTGGCAGGTGTTGGTGTTATATTGATCATTAAGCCTCTTGACAACTCTGTTCTGGTTGATCTCAAACCATTATCAATCAGGAGAGAGTCACTATATTTTTATCAACCAAACAAAATTCCAACCACCGTATTAAATTATCTTTTCCGCAACGTTACAAACAAATCACAAAAGGAAACTGAATTTGTTTTTTTTTTCTTGTTTTATTTTTTAATGTCAGTAGAAATTAACAAAAAAATGTGGGAACAATCAATTTATCTGTTACCATAAACAAATAAAATTTGAAAAGGAATTAAATTTGAAAAGGAATTAAATTTGAAAATGTAAGAAAACTGTAAAGGTTTTTGTTTGGAGTTTGTTTATTTTCACAACCAATAAAATTCTGATGTACAATAATTTTAATACACGTTTCACCATGCTTTATGTGACTTAGTTTACTTTTACTATTATTTTAAGTTTAACTTTTACCAATTTTTTCTTGCATATTTCAATACAGTCAAAACCGTTTATTGCAATATCATTTAGAACAACATACCAGTTACATTGACCCAGAACAAAGGTCTCGGCTGAATGCCGTATCTCAAAAACATCATCGGTTGTTACGACTATCAGTTTTTACGACTGAATATGAGTAGTCCCTTTAATGTCGTTAACAGATTTTGACTGTATATGCAATCTAGAATTTCATTTGAAACACAGTTTTAATTTGATTCTTATATATTTAAGACACAAGCCAACAAAGCAACTAAAAATAAAAGACAAAAGAAGAAGAAGAAGGCGGCGAAGAACAAACGTAAAGAGGAAGCAAAGAAAAAAGGTGATCAGAATTCTAGTCGGGATGAAGCCAGGAAGTCAAGTGATAAAGAAAATGAAAAAGAAGTCACTATAGAGTAAGTATAAAAGTATATGGTTGTAAGTCAACACCTGTATAATAGTTACATTTTTTTAAATGAATTATATCAAAATGTAATAAGAGTTTGAGTAAGTAATATACACAGATTATAGAAAATAACATTTATATTGCAATGAAATAGTTTATATAATATTTTAAAAGAAACTCTTTGTCAACAAACTTCATGATGTAATATATTGGCGCACGCAAATTTCATTATAAAGTAAAAATTCACTATCAACAATCTTTCATAAGGTGCAAACAATGTCATATTACCAGTATAAAAACTGGAAAATGGCGATGAAGCTGTTCTCAGTCATAAAAGCTTAAACTTTCACAGCTTGTATTTTTCTTCATCCTCACCAATATAAGCTAAATATTTCTTTTTTAGCCAACTCGTGTAAAATGTGTGTTTGTTTATGTTGTGGTATATATTATGGAGCTTTACGACTAGCCTGGATGGTTAAAATGTTACTTAAAATTCCTAGAAATATTTGATATTTATGTTCTATGGAAATAAAATAAAAAAATTGCTGGTAATAGTACAGTACATAGTAATAATAATATATTTTATCTGGAATTGTTAAATATAGTTCTTAATTTGGTTGTAATTTTCTATACTTATAGATATGTACAAGAGAATATACAATTCCATGAGCTGGAACCAATGTATAGGCAGTTTCATCGGATATTCGAGGCTTTCAAAATTACTGAAAAGAAGGATGATGCCATCAAAGAGGAGGGGAAGGATGCACCAAAACCTTCAAAACCTCAGGAAAAAGTACAGGATCAGTTTGCTACAGATGAAGAAGCAGTTGAAGTAAGTGTTGTTTACAGATGGAGTATGTTAATATCAGTTGTGACTGTTGAATGATACTTTTAAAAAGGGATGTCATCTAAATACATATTAAAAACTAATTGCGCCTGCGCATTCGTCCGCATGGAACCTAATGTAAAAAAACAGTGGCTAATAAAATCATCTCAATGTATTAAGTCAATTTACTTATCTACTATTCTCTCGTACTTAAGTCGCGTCCTCGTTAAAATTACAACAACTTTTGATATAGTGAAACGATTTTAATAACACTAAGACTAAATGTTACTTAAGGATTATACTTTATGATTTTCTTGGTGTGGTTTTATCGTGAACGCAGTACTTCAGCAGTGGTGCGTGTTCAAACAAATAGATAGACAGTAAGTAAAATTGAAATTGGGAAAAAAATTAAAAGTCTGTAGCCTGCTCCTTTAGTGAAGTATAGGTAACGTATTTTTTGATTAAATGTAATTTGAGAACAGGAGCTAGTTGGTGAACAAAAAATAATATGAGATGCTCTTTTTTCATGAATTCGTATACTGGGTGTTAGGAGACCGCTTCCGAAAACGAAGACAGACGATAGTACTAATGATACCTTTGATGATGGGACGGAAAAAAAATCGATACTGTTTTAAAAAAAACTATATTTTGAAAACATTTTATTAGCATTATTTACGCTCCATCATGTTAGTACAGCTACATGAAACGATAGTTTCATAAAAAATACATTACTTTACTAAAAAAAAAACAGCAATATATAACAAAAACAAAAAAACAGCTGATACTCGGGTCAACGAACGTCAGCTAACGATCGTGCAAATACTTATTTACAACATTTAATCGTTACTTTTACACGCACACCACCGCGCCCCCCAAAATTTACAGCTTTGTCGGTATAAATTTCGCAGGCGCCATAAAAGAATTAGAGGCGGCATTCACAATAAAAATTGCAAGTAATTTTAGATAATTGGGACGTACCTACCTGTTTTCAAATAATGGTATTGGACGGACTAAAAACGGAAAGTCTGTTAACATAAAGTATAAGAATACTATTTTAAATTCATTCTGATAGATTAATTAACTGTCGATCATAATTGCAATTAATTTTAAGTATTAAATTATTGTGTACCATTTCGTTTTTACTTTCTTGTACAAAATCAAAGATAAAGATTAAATAGTTTTTATAATTGTGTACGTGAGTATCTAACTAGGTTAATTTAATATTCTAATATCATTTTTGTAGTAACGAGCTTCTTGTTACGTCAGGGTAAAATTGATTGAAAAATTGTATTAAATAATTAGAGTTATAACTTCTAAATTCCATAAAGACTAGTAAGTATAGTAAGGATAACTAAGCTTATAAAATAAAAGTTGGGAATGTCTAACGCTTTATTGATCTGTGGAAGTGCAGTCAGCGGCGCGGCGGCCGCGGCCCACCGCAAAAGGAGCGGTTTGTTTATTATTCAATGTTTTTTAGTTTAATTACGATTTTTTTTTAATAATGTAATGTATTTTTTATGAAACCATCACTTCATTTAGCTGTACTAACATGATGGAGCATAAATAATGCTAATAAAACGTTTTAAAAATACTTTTTTTTTTAATCAGGATCGGTTTTTTTCCGTCCCATCATCAAAGGTGTCATTAGTACTATCGTCTGTCTTCGTTTTCGGAAGCCGTCTCCTAATACCCAGTATATATAATTAAGTATTGCAAAAATGACAAATGTTCCCTTGGATGGCAGAATTGCTTCCTCAAATAATTCAGAGCATATCAATGTCATTGAAATGTTTCTCTCTGATAGGAAATGAAGGAGATGTCTTTGTACTATAATCTTTATAAATGGTCAATACCTAGGTCTGCCGTGGTCCGTGCATCATTCAAAACTTACTGGATAGATTTCGTCAATTTTTTGTAGAATTATTTGAATTTGTTCCTGACCCAAAATAAAGAAACAAAATATTTTCATTTAATATAAAGTGATTAAAGTATTAAAAATCTATATTTTTTTTTAATACCTCACATTCAGGGATGTATGTCTTTTCTTTTGTCGTGGAAAAATGGTACAAGCCGTATGGTGCCTATGTTTTTCCGTGTATTGTTAAGATAATAAAGGACGCATATAAAGTATCGTATACAGCAGCGGGTATCATCTAGTTGGGTTAGCATAGAAGTAAATGTTAACGAAATTGCAAAATTTGATTATATTTTGTGTAAATAACAGAAAACTGCAGCAGACGAAAAGGAACGGTTATCTAAGCGTAAATTGAAGAAGTTATCGCGGCTATCGGTTGCCGAGCTGAAGCAGCTGGTACCGCGGCCGGACGTTGTCGAGATGTATGACGTCACAGCAAGAGATCCAAAGCTATTGGTGCAACTGAAAGCACATAGAAACACTGTACAAGTTCCAAGGCACTGGTGCTACAAGAGAAAGGTATATGCTAGTTCATTTTTTCTAATTGTAACATAAGATGGTGACATACCTCATCAAGTGGTACCTTACCATAAAGCATAGTGGCTAATACCGAAACGCGACAAGCTAAAAGACAAGTCACTGTGACTGGTTTATAGTTGGTTATGGTTGGTTTATGGTTAAACACCTTTTTTATGGTGTTCGCAACCCACTTTGAAGCAATGGTGACACCTAGCTCAAAGTTTAGCGTGTTAGAAAACCACGTTGATCGATCTAGAAGCGAAGTTTTACGTATTAGTCGGCGGTTACGGTGAAGGAAAATAGCCATGAAACCATAGCATAAGTGGTTAGAAAGCTACAATCCGTCAAATCGAAAATCTGTAACCAATGTGTGGGAGTGCGTGTGCTCAGGCAATTTCACTTAAAAGCCAGGAGCCTCTACGTTTAGCGTGTTTACCATTTTAGACCACATCCGATATACACGTATGCGTTTCTGAATCATGCAATCTCAATTGTATGATTCGCAAACGAACATGTGTATGAATGGCTTAGAATAGTTTAACTAGGTCAGATACGGGATTTTGGGTAACAGCCCAAGCCGAGGTGTGTGTGCACCCTTGAGCTGGTTACCTGAACAATCCGCCGAGTGCCTTAAGTGCTCGCCTTAGTAGTCCGGTGAAGCTGTAAAGACCTTGCCAAGTCAATAGCGTAGTCAGTTCGAGAAAAAAAACCAGCTTAGACCACATACGTCATATAACATCAACTGAGATTATGGTCAAACAATAAAACCCATAAAGAATTTTAAATTTAAGTACACATCCTTCGCAAACTAGATGCTTAGGGGTCGCCCTTGATGAGAATTTGTCATTCAAAGAACATATAGAAATATTATCGAAGCATATTAGAAAATTAATGAGTATTATGAAATTATTACGGGATGTGACATGTTGCGATACTTTAATTCTAGTTTATAAGGCCTTATGTCAATCCTTACTTCAATACTGCATCTCATCCTGGGGCAACGCTTCTAAGACCGTTCTGATAAAACTAGAAAGGGCCCAAAGGTCTCTCTTGAAGGTTATTTTTAGAAAACCTTATAGCTACTCCACAAGAAATCTCTATGAAGAGTCCAAAGTCCTTACAGTGCGACAGTTATACATATTAAAAATGACCCTTACTCATCACAAATACATTACAAAATACCTACCATTAAACAGCGATGGTACGAGATCCTTTGATGTTGCTCACACTCAGTGCTTCAATATAAAAACACCTAAAGTTAACACTGTTTTCGTTCAACGTTTTAGTAAGTTTGCTCTCCCTTTCATGTATAGACAAGTGAACAAACACTGTGAATCAATTAACCGAGAATTAAGAGAAGTAAAAGCAAGTGTCATAAATTGGTTATTGTCCTTATCATACGAGGAGACAGAAAACATTCTTCATATCCTTTCTTAAACAGACACAAGCAATGAATATGAATACAATTATAAAGTCAATTTACAAACCTACCCAAACTTTTCACTTCCTGCTTAAATATAATAACCGTGTGTGTTTATGTACTTTAGGTATTAAATTTGTGTAATATTAACAGTTTGATATATATGTATATTCTAAATTTTATTAATCTTAATTGTCTAATAAGTAAGCCACTTACGGCACTAACAAGAAATAAATTTTGTTCGATTACCCACGACACAGGATTCAGTTCCTAGTGTGGGAATCTACAGTTGATTTTTATTAAATAAATACTTTTTTTTTATTCCCCTGTAGTTATTTAAATGAAACTTATTTTTATGACCCAAAGCTACCCTATATAATGGCGATAATCAATCTGTAACCGAAAATTCAAGTATCTATACAGTTCTTAGAGTTCCATATCCAAGGACGGATTTCTAATATATATCTGTGCTGTTTATATACCTATAGAAGGCTGAAGAAATGAATATTATTTTTTAATCTCGTATTATTAAACTATACTTATAAATGTATTTTTATTACTTCATGAATCCTAACTAATATTAAAAATGCGAAAGTTAATTTGATTGTATCGCTTTCACGCTATGAGTACTTAACTGATCATCAATAAATTTTGGATAAACATTGTCAAGAGTGCAGTAAGGAACATATCCTTATATAACATCCAGAGAAAAAATACAGATATTGATGCTACCGAAGCCGAAAGCAAAAACTAATTTACAAAAAATTTGAATGATTGACAGTATTTGCAAGGCAAGAGGGGTATAGAAAAACCACCATTCGATTTGCCAGACTTTATCAAGAAAACTGGTATAATGGAGATGAGAGCTTCTCTCCAAGACAAAGAAGAAACCAAAACTCTAAAAGCCAAAATGCGGGAACGAGCAAGGCCAAAGCTGGGAAAGATCGATATAGATTATCAGAAACTACATGATGCTTTCTTCAAGTAAGTTGCAAGTTCGTTTTCGCTCTTAGAAATAGGTATCATCTTGTTTTTTCATTTCAAATTTATAGAAAAGAAACCACCCGTGTATTGTAGTTAGTACTGTATAGTTGTTATTGCACTTCAGTTACCAGACTTTTTATAATTTGTGCTTTCTTTTTATAATGTCGTAGTGTGAACTTATTACACCTCCCTTAATAAGGGAGCTATCTAACTCAAAAACATATTTTTGGATCAAAATTAAAGTTTTCTAGATTTGTTCACTGAAACATGAATTCTCTAGATTTTTGTCACATTTATATAAATATCTTAATATATTGATTTAAATTTGATTTTCCAAGTAATGTTGTTCGAGATTAACTAATAAACAGTTTTAGATAATAAAAATTAACAAAATATAATACAAAAAAGTGAAATCTACAAATTATTACAGGTTCAAAAGTAATTGTTTCACAAACTTTTTGATTTCGATTCAATAACAGTCAAGTTCAGTGGTAGGTGATCAGACACAGTGTCGATTGATATAGGTTTGAAACCTGCAATGAGCCTAAACTTCAGAGGAAGTAGTGGTAGGGCTTTCTCTGTTGCACGCCTGACAAGCTACTGCACTAAAGTTGCAAGTCTGTTGTCAAGCGCATATAGGTTTGTCACAGCAGTTGCATATCTCTAGTTTAATATATTACCGTCTTAGGCCTCATAGCCATTTCACATCAGACGTGACTGATCAACAGATATCATATGCAAAATACTATAAGTGAAACCAATGATCACAAAAATGAGTTAAAGAACATTATTCATATACACAATTTGTGATCATATTTCGCACAGTGTGATAACTGGGCACTATGTATATCTTTTTCTCTCACAAACAAGGGGCCATAGACAATTAGTGGTGTTCGACAAATGGTAAGTACAATTTGCATACCGTAAATACATATTACATATTCATTTTAAAAATAGTGGTTCATGGTATAAACTACTCAAATAAAAGATGTTCTTTACTTTTCACTTTTCTTCTTCTTCTTTCTTTTCTTTTGAAATAATAGTACTTCATTTTCTCATGTAGATATTTGGTCTGCACCTTTTTGAGGTTTTTTGTATTTATTTATGGGTAACATATTATTACATATTGTCATAGGGGCTATCAGCAATCATAAAATTGAATAGAGGTAATTAAACCCACTCACAGACACAACTGTGCGACTATTAATTTTTTCCCCAAAAAATTATATTGCATTATGCATGACTATAAAAAATAACAAAACAGTTTGTAGGCAGTATTTCTTTAAAGTGGAGATTTCCATAATGATACACCATACAGTATAAAAAAATCGTTAATTTAAATGTCATATTAAAAAGCGAGTGGATGTGCATTATTTTTTTTTATTTTCTCGAGCTACTATGGCATACACCCATAAGTAAAAATTTCACTAAGGTTAAAACTTTATGTATAATTTAGAGTGCTTTATTTTTGAGGCACTATGTATTTAAGGGTTAAAATCAATAAAAGGGTTTTAGAGATTAAGTAGTAATTACGAATTTAAAAAAGAATTAACCACGACACAACTGTTTTGTCTGCAACACATAGTTTTTTTTAAAGAATAAAATTATTTCAAGGGAACAAAGTCGCAGGCATCTTGTACTTTATATAATAAGATAAAAAAAATACATAGTACTTGTTTTGTGCTGATTTACATAGTTTATATACTGAGTTTCTGATTTATTATTATTATTTTTTAAAATTAATTTACTAATGAATGTTTAGATGGCAAACAAAACCGCGTATGACGATCCACGGCGATCTCTATTACGAAGGTAAAGAATTCGAGACTCGTCTACGAGAAAAGAAACCCGGAGACCTCTCGGAGGAACTGAGGACTGCTCTCGGTATGCCAGTCGGTCCCGGATCTCATAAGGTACGATCATTTTTAATGAAAACTTCTTTGGACGCAATCCTTAATCTTTATATATATATATATAATTCTTCTGTACGTGAGCATGTGACTGAACTCCTCCTAAACGGCTGGACAGATTTTAATGAAATTTTTTGTGCGTGTTCGAGTGGATCCGAGAATGGTTTAGATTCACAATTGGAACCGGTAGGTGGCGCTGCGATCGACTTTTAGGATTTTTTTTGTTTTCAAGGCAGGACAACGTCCGCCCGGTCCGCTAGTATATATATATAATTCTTCTGTACGTGAGCATGTGACTGAACTCCTCCTAAACGGCTGGACAGATTTTAATGAAATTTTCT
Source organism: Antheraea yamamai (assembly GCA_036509395.1). Lineage (NCBI taxonomy): Eukaryota > Metazoa > Arthropoda > Insecta > Lepidoptera > Saturniidae > Antheraea > Antheraea yamamai. Next base: position 6,467,749 of record AP028448.1, on the reverse strand, counting down.
GTGTGTGTTCAGGTGGATTCAAGAATGGTTGACATTCACAATTACACACATTAAGTGGCGCTGCGATTTAATTTTGTGACTTTTTTCTACTTTGGAGGCAGGACAACGTCCGACGGGCCCGCTAGTATTTCATTAAAATTTCAAGCGTTTTATCAATTATATCGTGTTGTAATTGTTTCAGGTACCACCACCATGGCTCATTGCTCAACAACGTTACGGTCCACCACCCTCATACCCAAACCTGAAGATACCAGGATTGAACGCTCCTATACCGGACGGGTGTGCGTTTGGCTACCATGCTGGTGGTTGGGGCAAACCGCCCGTAGATGAGATGGGTAAACCCTTGTACGGAGATGTGTTTGGACATCAGAGCAACGGGCAAGATGTGTGTATAATTCAAATATTGTAAACTTAAACTAAATCTTTCTAAGGAGACTTTTTTGTTTGTCTTTTATCTTCGATTACTTTGTACCTTCTACCAATTTTCATCAAAGTGATTTTACTATAAATAAAATTTGTCCTTATAAACTTTTTTTTTATCTAGCTGGTCACTTACAAACATTTTTTTTTTAAATTACTAATATTCACCAGCTTTGATTATAATTTAAAAAATACAATTATAATACTTAGTTTTATTTTGATTTTACCAGGATCTAGAGGATCAGGATATAGACAGGACTATGTGGGGTGAATTAGAATCAGAATCCGAGGAAGAATCTGAAGAAGGTATGGTTAACGTTAATCATTCTATGGTACCTATGACATATAATAAATATATATTTATAATTAAACCAACTATTATTGCCTAGTTTGGTAATAATGAATGGTAACAATGTGTTTACAGTATAATTTTTTTTATAGATTATGTCTAAAATACAAGACTCAAACATATTTTTAAACAAGAAAAAAATTCAGTCTTGTGCTTTTATTCTCACTGATAAATGAATATAAGGGGAGTGTTCTTATGTGCGTCATGGAACCCATGACTATCTGTCCATGACGAATCCGTATCTATTACTAATAACCTATTATTTGTTTTGTCTAGGGCGACTGTCAAGCAACTGATCTGATTCTAAAAATCTTTTTAGTGATATTTTGTACATAGGTATTGTTGTAGAAGGTACACACACATACACATAGCTGACAGACAGCGTTTCTGTGTGCACTACAACAATTAGCATGACACACCAAGAGCGGCACTCTGAATAGATTAAACATTCTTGGAATGGACCAGACGCTTGCGGATTATTGTAACTGAATTCAATGGACAAACAAACAATAATTGCCCATCGCTGACCATTATTATTTCCACGTTTATTTTGTTACCTGTTTTTTTTGTACATAACTTATTATGTTTCTAATTATGTTGCTTACTCATTATTGTCATTTCCTAGATTTACTTTTATTTTGTAACACCGAGATTACTTGTACTGTCGGTTCACTTATTGCTGCGTGCTGTATATATGTCTTATTTAAATATGCCTGCTTGGCTCAATAAAAGAGGATTCGTAAACTTGCTGCCAAAAGGTTTATAAGTCAGCACAATCGGAGTCATTATACTTCATTTATCTTTTTCAACTTTCTGAAAGCAACAATGTGGTAGTTACGCTACCATATCCAGCTAAAGTGGTGAATATTTTGGAATCTTCAGTACTATGACTATTGTGTGTTTGTAGAGGAATCCGGTGACGAGGGTGAGAAGCCGGGTGAGCAGGATGTGTCCGCGGGAGTAGCGACCCCGGGCGAGGGTCTGGTCACTCCGATGGGGCTCAGCTCCGTCCCACCCGGCATGGAGACCCCAGACACAATCGAGCTCAGGAAGAAGAAACTCGATACTGATGTTGAAGGGTTAGTTAAATACATCTTTACTAGCTTTTGCACGCTGTTTTGCTAGCGTTAATGTATATTTGACCTATCCCGCAGGAATGGTACTTTTTTCTCGATGAAAGTACATATCCTGCGACAATGTGTCGGCAAAATATCATGATAATTGGTTGATTAGTTACAGTGTGAAAGATTTGTTACAAATTCACTTTCATTAATTAATGTTTGTTAGGGTTAGGATTCTAAAGGAAAGCTTTTTTAAATTTAATTTCTTAGCCGGTACAATATTCACTTATTGTAAGTGGTAAATGCTGTGTGTAGGTATTTATAACCTACTTGAATTTTGGTCATGGTTTTAATTAAATTAAATCTCTCTAAATCTAAATTAAAACTCTATGACTGATGGAAACCAACATAAAAGCGTGATGAACAAACTCACATTCTCATTGATAATATTAGTAAGGATGTACAAAAGAAAAAGAATAACCACCAAGCTAGGTTTTTCTACAACAAGAAAAACCACATACCAATGAAAATGTAGTACATTAAAAAAATGGAGTTTCTTAAATCTTTAGTAATTGTATATAGAGTAAAGTAAAAATAAGGACAGAGTGTCTAAGAAGTAAAATATTTTTTTTTATCGAAATATATCCATTTGTTTTTTAGTGATTCACGATAGCAACAGACCTCTTATCATTTTATTTTAAACAATTGAAATTGTATCTAAATTGAATGGAAATAACATTTATATATTTTATTATGTGTTTCAGTGTTAACACACCAGATTAGTATGTATTTAATCTATAAAAAATGTATACTTCATTATCTGTTTCAGCGGCGACACACCCGCTTTGTACCAAGTGGTTCCTGAAAGGCGAGTAGGTCTCACGTCCGGCATGATGGCTTCCACACACGTGTACGACATGAGCGCAGCCAATCCTGGTTGGTACCACACTCTCTTCCACTCTTTCTCTTCTATCTCCTCCTTCCCTTTCCAAACCCTCGTATAATTATAAATATAACTATAAGAGAAATATAGTAGAGACATATAAATGATGTACAGTTTAAACAACATTAATAGAATTTTTAATTGTTAAATTGCTTGTTAGTAGAACCTAAAAAAAATTGAATTAAGAAAGTCTGTCGATAAACAGAAGAAAAAACGGTACTGACCTGTTTGTCTTCATCTATATATAGGTGTATAAATGTAGTTGATTATTTAACTTTAGAATTCTTAATAATTGCATGTTAAAGATATGTGGGAAAAATATAGTACTGTGGATTTCTCGGAGTTTGAAATCGCCAATATATTGTAGGCTGGCGTAGTAATTATGCACTTCCGAAAGAGGTCTATTGTCCTGTAGTGGGCCACTTACATATATTAAATATATATAATAATATTAATTTATTAAAAATTTACATTATACACAAACTTTTACAGTGGCTACCAACAGCGGCTTGGCTTGGTAGCCAGAAAACGATTAGACAGCGAGATGATGATGTTAAACATATGGTAAATGGGTTTGTGTAGGTAAACGCAGTGCGGTTGGTGCTGATAGCGGTGTGGTAAGCGGAAGCGGAGGCCCCGGTGCGACTGGAGTAGAAGTCGCATTAGACCCCTCTGAACTGGAACTAGAGCCCGAGGCTGTGGCAGCACGCTACGAGCGACACCTCCGTGACCAACGCCCTAGGGACCACGAGGACCTCTCCGACATGCTCGCTGACCACGTCGCAAGACAAAAGGTAATATGGAATTTAAAAATAAAATATAACAATACATATACCAGGTCAAATGTTAAGTATTCGCGGTATTCTAGGATATGACACTTCATGGTCACATTTAACATATGAAATAATAATATCAAAACAAATACTAATAAACAACCAAGAAAACTTTTAAAGCTGTTCTAAGACTTTCAAAAGTAAAAACACAACCGTAATAAACCTAAGTGCAATGGCTGGTGCCAAAAGCTACAATGGGCGACTCGGAGTTAATAACTTTCGATAATAAAACGGACAAAAAACCCTTTTGTTTTGTTCCTGCCGTTCCCTTTCAAGTGAAATAAACTCACGCGACAGTCATTAACACTGTCCGTAAACATAGACGCGTGTGTATAATTTTTGTATTTTTCTAGATGATTAGGTCAAATATTAAGCACCTATTTTTATTGATTTAGAACGAGAATCGAGTGCAGGGTATCCTCCATAAATATTGCTACTGTCTAAATATTCAGCCTGTATGTACTCATAGCGTGAACAATTATAATTTCTTTCTTTTTAATTACTGGCAACCCAGTCAATTACAAGTTGTTAATCTATTACTTCATTATCAACTGACAGAAAATGTTTTTTTTTTTTTTCAGAACAAGCGGAAGCGGCAACAAAACACAGACTCAAAACAGACAAAGAAATACAAAGAATTTAAATTCTAAGAATGAGTTTATTTATAATGTTTTCCTAATAAATACCTTAGCTGTATGTTTGTATTATTTTATGTTGATAAAGAGCGTGCGAGGTTCTCTGAATTTATTGACAATTTCTATAGATGAAAAGTATGTACTATATTATTTAAATCATAGTTTGTCTCCAAATAAAGGTTATGAAGAATCATAAGGATCTCTCATTTTATCGTTTCATATTCTTAAATCATATGTCGGTGTCGTATCGTAATCGCAGTTTAGTGATTAATTTTCATTTAGTTGAGATAGATTTACGCATTAAATATCATAGGTAAGGTCTCAATATCTTAAAAATTGCTTACCTAGAGAGGTGTTAAATACGCCTATGTTTGGGACGTAGGGTATTATTAGGTGCCTAAACCTGTCACTACTGAATAAAAATATATTAGAATAAAAATGAAAAAAAAAACAATCCTCCACATAAGTATTTGTCAGTTAATTGACACCAAACAACATCTGATTACTACGTTGACGTTGTTCGTAAGTTTTGGGTGATCGCGTAATTTAATTGAATGATCCACTTTATACAGTATTTGTTTCTATCTGTAGGGTACATCTTGTAGCATATATACTGTATAAGTATAATGTTTGTCGCTACAATAGTATTATTGTAAATAGAATACATTCGTAGTAAAGAAATAGAAATTCGTAATAAGTTTATTTGTAGTGGGGCAACCAAGGAATTTATATTGTTTATATATAAATTCCTTGGGGGCAAACCTTCCATAGAAATATCATTTTTCGAAGGGAATAGGAAATCCAATATAACAAATATCCACAAGTAACAATAAAAAGAGAAAACGATAGAAATATCCAAAGGAGAAAGAGAATAACGAAAATAGCAATAACATGTAATTAATAATAATAAAACTATTCTGGGTGCGACTGTACTGCAACTAGCACTGACAGTGACACGCGTCAACGTCTATGCAATAGGGATAAGGAACGAATGTGGGTGATCCCGCTACGATTCCACCCCTTTCGCATTCCTCTGATACCCAAATTTGTGTTCTGCGCATGTATTTGAGAGCGGTCAAAAAGTTTGATGCGGACTATACCTGTATCATTTTTGTGCCCGTACGTATACCGTATATTCTAATTCCAATTATTATTTTAATATATGGATAAACTGATTTTTTATTTTCAATATGAAAGTATGCAAAAAGGTCTAAAATATTGTTGCCGTATTGTTTCTTCACGAATGAACTGAATCTTATTTAATTGGTAATAATCTACCGCTATTGAATTATTTTGATATCAATTATCCTTGAGTTTACATCGATTAAATTAATCGTGTATTGTGACATTTTGATACACAGAAGTAATTTGAAAAAACAATCATCCAATTTATTTCATGGTGTAACCTTTAGTTAGTTTAAATTAGCAATAGCACGTAAAACCTTAGTTTATATTTTTACTTTTAGTGTATTAAATCAATTTCTGTAACATACGTGTAGTCCTAAACATTTATAAACAGTTGTTTTAGACTTTATTCATGGTTTTATTTCACTAAAATTACGAAAAGAGTCTAACATATATATACTGACAGGTGCAAGTATACTATTAGAGTAATAAGAACATTACCAACTTACGAGTTAAAAATTCTCAAACATGCAACGCTTCCGTTTTTTAACACGTTTTTATTTTGGAACAGGACCGATTAAACAAAGACACATTGCCTTATCGTATTTTAATTGGTCCCACCTACCTGTATTGAGGATCTACTTGTCTAGAGTAAATAGCATGTGAATAAAGTAAACGAATTTTAAATGTTCAATAAACTATTTCAGTATTGACTTATACAATATAATCGATTCGAATAATGACTTGTTTTATGATAATTGGTCCCACCTACATGTATTGAGGAACTACTTGTCTAGAGTAAATAACATTTCAATAAAGTAAACGAATTTTAAATGTTCAATAAACTATTTCAGTATTGACTTATACAATATAATCGATTCGAATAATGACTTGTTTTATGATAATTGGTCCCACCTACATGTATTGAGGAACTACTTGTCTAGAGTAAATAGCATTTCAATAAAGTAAACGAATTTTAAATGTTCAATTAACTATTTCAGTATTGACTTATACAATATAATCGATTCGAATAATTACCTGTTTTATGATGATATTTTATCTTTTCACATCACTATTTAACTTTTTTATATGTTGGAGTTTGGACTTCGTAGTAAAAAATTTTGTTTTTAAATTTATTTTCTCTAAAAACAACATTATAAAAAAATACAATGTCTCGTGTACTTGTTGGTGTTAAGAGAGTTATAGACTACGCTGTTAAAGTAAGTTTCGGTATTAAGTGCAAAGGTTATTTTTATATTATTTTAGAATACTACAAAGATAAATCATGAAATTAAGCATTGAATTGAGATTTATTAATCGTTTAACCACAAGCAGAACTAATCAAAACTTGTTGCTATGCCGTTTTACCCAGTCGGAACTTTTTATCAGTAGCATCAAAAGTTACCTTGAACTCCAAAATATTTTTTTGTCCTCTAGGAACTTCTCTATCAGTAGTATCAGAATTTAATTGTATAAGCAATTTTTAAATTAAAGGTTCCAGTACAAAAAAAATATAGTATTGAGTTTAAAGAAACTTTGAAATTCCCTCATAGGAATTCCTATGAAATTTTTTAAGGTAACTTGTAAATTTTTCAATCTATATTGAAATGGGTTAACAGATGAGCGCTATTATTTGCCATAGGTCCTCTATTTTATTTCTAACTGGAATATTTAATCATCTTTGGCTTCATCATCATAATTTTGAAGTTTTAAGGATTTTTATAACATATGTTGGCCAGTAACATGTAAATATGGATACCATTTTCAAAGAATTTCAAATTCCACATACTGATACATAAAAATAGTGTTACTATTTAATGACTTCCTTATGTTTGTGTACTTTTGAATGCATTTATTTTTTAAATTCTATAATTACAGTATAGTAAGTATATCAATTTAATTATAATATTTATTTCTAAGGGCACTTTCATTCTAGGGAGGATTGTTTTCCTAAACTTCATATGGATTTAAAGACCTATCATCGGTTTATTTACAGATTCGTGTGAAGCCGGACAAGTCTGGAGTCGTAACAGATGGGGTAAAACACTCAATGAATCCCTTTGATGAGATTGCTGTAGAGGAGGCTGTTAGAATGAAAGAAAAGAAAATAGCAAGTGAAGTCATCGCTGTCTCTTGTGGACCTTCACAATCTCAAGTATGTTATTAATTGGTTCCAGTTATATTTTATAAATTTTGTCTATAGTCAGTTCTTATTTTGAAAATTTTGCAGAGCTAGTTGACAATCACTAATGTCAAACTTAGCATTCCCACACCTTTTTGTTCTTCTACTTGTTTATGTAAGATGTAAGATAATAAATTTTTATTATTCTAATTTAATTAATCAATCAATATGCATATGGTAAACTACCTACTAAATAATTACAAAATAGAACACTTTCTAGGCCTATAACAATAAGAATTGTGTATGAGCCTCACTTTAATTATTTGATATTTTTTCTAAAATCTACAAATACTAATAATATCTAGTAAAGTTTTATATTGATGGACTTAACTATTTTTAAAATTCAATTAATCAACATTAGAAGAAATGTGATAATACTGTTCAAAATTAAAAGACATACAATCAAAATGTGCCATTTGATAAATATGAACTACCTAGGACCGTCAACAGAGTTTCTTCTATTGCATTATTTTTAAATATTTCAGGAAACACTCCGCACAGCTTTGGCGATGGGTGCAGATCGCGCCATTCACGTCGAAATTGCTGGGGCTGAATATGAAACTCTTCAGCCAATCCATGTAGCCAAAATTCTCGCAAAGCTGTCTCAAGATGAAAAAGCAGACTTAGTTATTGTAGGAAAACAGGTAATGTTATTTCTATTTTGATATATGTAAATGTTAATTTTGCAAAAATATTTAAACAATTGATTTAATTCAGGTTTGATAGCAAATAAGAAAAAGATTTAGGGATATCCTTGCCTGTAAAAACTAAATACATAATGCTTTGTGTACATAGCGTAAATCACACATTTATATCATGTATTTTATTATTAATTTGTTTATATATATAATCTTTATATTACAGGCTATCGATGACGACTCCAATCAAACTGCACAAATGACGGCTGCTTTGCTGGACTGGCCTCAAGGCACATTCGCTTCTAAGGTAAATTAACATTAATAATATTATCTTTTTAGTAGCCATTAATAGGTATATATAGGCATTTTAATCATGTATATTTATCATTACATTACAGTAATAATCATTCTTTTATTATCATTAAAAACATAACATTTTAACATTTCAGTTTGAGCTATTTTTTTTTTAAAGACATTATTGTAACATTACTAATTTGGTGTCTGTGATAATTTCGTTCTTGTGAAAATTGTTTCACTGTTTCATAAGAATTACATATTTTCCTGGATTCACTATAGGCATATACTTTTTATTGTAAATTCCTCATTACTATTTAACCCTGCAACAAGATTATTGATTCTAAGTTATCTCTCATACTTTTTTTATTTACTTTTAATGACAGTTTCATCAGAATAGGTTCAAATCTTTCATAAATTTGATGAACAAAAAGAGGAGACACATCAATTTTATTCATGTGTACAAACTATAAGAGAGAAGGAATACTTCATAATCGTTTAAGATTTTAATTCAACAGTTACAAAGGACATTATAATATGGATTTAATAGATCACCATTAAAATCCTATGTATATTATGAAGTAAAAACCATACAATTATAGAAAAAATCATGTTTCTGGCTGGTTTAGATTAATCTATAATTGCTTATAGGTAATACAGTCTGTGGTAACAATAGTAGTCTGTGTAAAAATAAGCATATAAAAAATAACTACGTTATGCCATAAACTAAATGAGGTTTTAAGTTATGGTGACTTCCTGGTTTTGTGGTGATAGGGAAACCAGTAGTACTCACTCATCAAGCTTTTGAAATTTAATCTTGCATGTTAATATTTTAAATTTTGTGACCATTAAACTGCATTCTGACAATAATTACATACATTTCTAATTTTATATATTTCATGAATGAAAATTTGGTCCTTTTTGTTCTGTAATACAGTAACGTTAATACATAGTATAGTTTGAAATATAAAATGGCATTTCTCCTCAGGTTGAAAAGACTGACTCGGGCCTTACAATAACTCGTGAAATAGATGGCGGTTTGGAGGTGATAAAGACCAAAGTGCCTGCTGTCCTCAGCGCCGACCTTAGGCTAAACGAGCCACGATATGCTACATTGCCTAATATCATGGTATATTGTACTTTTCATTTACATTTTTCGTAAAAAGGAATTGATCTCTTTAGTTTTACTTATTTTGTAATGACATCATACACGAAAATTTATATATAGTATTTGGTTCTTGAGCTGGCATAATGGGAAGAAGATTGGGTTCATTTTAGAACAGCATTATTTTTTTCTATGGAAGTCATTGTTGTCATCAAAGTTGTTGTTGTCAAATAGAATGTTTTACAAAACCGAAATAAGTTGAAATTTACTAATTTACTGGATGTTTCACACTTCTATATACATGATGTGCCAAATCAAATTCTCGGTACAGTCTTCGCCAATATATTTGACCGGTCTAAATATAGTTGCACAGGAGACAAATTCACATATAAATACATATTATATATAAAGCATTCAGACAGCTTACGGATACATAAATGTCAATTTTATATTACTATAGTAATATTGTAACTTTGTATTGTGTTAAACTCTTGGGTGTACTATGCACAAGAGCAAACATAAGGCTATATTCAGAGCTGCCAAAGAGATTGACGAGAATTGTTACAGTAAATAATATTTACCATAAATTTTAAACTGTACTATCACTACATATTATAAGACAAAGTCCTTGCCACTTCTGTCTGTCTGTTCACGATAAACTCAAAAACTACTGAAAAGATTCTCATGCGGTTTTCACCAGAAGGTAAAGTGATTCATGAGGAAGGTTTTTTATATGTATATATTACATATTTAGTAGGTGGTAGAGCCACACTGAAGTTATTGGTTTCAGCATGAATGGGTTGGCTCGTCCGGGGTAGTACCACCCGACCCACAAAAAACCGATGTGAAGTAACAGTCCTTGCATCGTTGCGTTTCGTTCGGTCAGTGAGAGCATCGGAGGACCATCTCCCTCCCTTACCCCCAAACACAGGCTGGCAACGCACTTTCGACTCCCCTAGTATATATATTTTTCAAGATTTTTTTTCTTAATATTAGGGTGGGATAACGTCCGCCGGGCCGTCTAGTGATAGCATATATTTATTACATGTCAAATTAAATTTAATATTCCCATTTCAATTGATAGTGAGGGAAATATCATAATTAAATAATTTTTATTATAGAAAGCAAAAAAGAAGCCACTGAAGAAGATGACAGCGAAAGATCTTGGTGTAGATCTGACACCAAGGATTAAGGTCCTCTCTGTAGAAGATCCACCAGTGAGACAGGCCGGTTCCATAGTACCAGATGTAGACACACTCATCGCAAAGCTCAAAGAGGGTGGACATATCTAATATTTTTATACAGACAGTTCGGAGTCTGTTTCCCATAGTCTCTTGTATATGTAATAGTTGAAAATTTTGTAATAAAAAAAATTATACAGAATCATGTGAAAAAAGTAGATTTTTGAGGTGTTTTGTTTATTTACATTGTTGAATTATACAATTGAAATAATTTTGAATGATTTTTATTCTTATTCCTCATCATTACCAATTATTGCTTATAGTATTACATAAAATTTCCGAAAAACAGATCACCAGTCATAGTAAAAAAAGGAGTCATTTCATTCGTTCATACATAGTAATTATCTAATTTAATCTACAATAATTATAGACCATGCAAGTTTTTATTTTTGAAGTAAACTTCTTTAGGCGCGACTAGGAGGTAACTTGACGACAATGCAACGGAAGTCCGTTACGGCAATATGGCGTCACGTTTCTGTACCATCAAGTTTTTAAATATTTTTGATTTTGTCAATAAATAGATTATAAACAAATCAATCAAAAAATTTTGAGAAAAAAAAATAAAAAATATTAAATTGAATAATAAAAAAAATAATACAATAGAATTATGTATATATGGGCGCGCGACCGTGCTGCCATCTGGTTTCAATGTAAGTAAGTAACAAATTAAATCGAAACTTAATTATCTGTAGTGCCGTCTATCAGCCACTCATATAACACCAAAGAAGTTTTACTTCAATCGTGTGTGACGGGGTTACACGCACTCATTTTTTAGACAATACATTCAGTTCCATTATACATAATATTGATTATTAATAAACATAATTTATCTCTATAGATAATAGGCGGCTAAGTGATCTACGGACTAAGACCATTTATATTTGAGTTTAGTGACGTGGGGGTTGAGCTGAAAGGATGTGGATTTTATTCCCGCCCGCATGACTTCAACCAGCATAATTGTCAGTTCTGAATCATAGTATGGGCATATTATCCGTTTATTACTTGAACTATATACCCTATTCACCTTGACTTACTTACTATAGTTAAATCTACATGTTTACTTACGTTTTGAATACATCGTATTATTAAAGTTTGACGAGATAAAAACCACTATTCTCCATTAATTTACAAGCTCCAACATACACTACCGGGTTGTGGGGATAAGGTTCAGTATCGTAGATTTAAGAGTAGAGTCTTTTTAAAAAACTTATATATGATTTTTTTATCTTACTTATGAAGTAAAAAAGTTCAGTAGGTGGTAGAGCCACGTTGAAACTATTACTGGTTTCAGCATGAATGTGTCGGCTCGCCTCCGGGGTAGTACCACCCTCTCATAGAAAACTGACGTGAAGTAACAGTGCTTGCATTGTTGCGTTTCGTTCGGTCAGTGAGAGCGCCGGAGGCTCACCTCCCTTCCCTTCCCCCCCTTTCCCAAAAAACACACGCTGGCGACGAACTTTCGACTATGGACGGCGGTGATCACTTAACATCAGGTCACCCACCTGTTTGTTTGCCTGCAATGACATAAAAAAAAGTACCTGACTATAACGCATAAAATTTCATTCTATTATTTATCACTAAATCAATGAAATGGATTGTATTATTTTATTTAATTATTTCCAGCAAATACAAATTCTATCTAAAATAACTTGCATCCTCTTTAATCTCCGTTTAACATATATCGATTATCAAGATAATTTCGTCAACTTATAAGCGAGACTAACATTTTCTTTGTTACATGCATGAATCAACTTTTAAGACAGCCCTTTAAGCCGAAAATATCGACGGGTGACTTAATTTCAGGATTTTATCATCATATAATTTTTTTTACATTTCATTGATAGTAATTTTATAGAATACACGTTGAAATAAGAAAAAAAAAAGAAATTTTGGTGATAAAATCGAAAAATTAATGATATTTACTTCTAGGTATTTCAATTAAAACAATTTATCAATTATAAAGAGGAACTAACTTTCTAAACATTCTAAATACCTTTTCCTTCAAAGATATTTAATGTATTCTTTATAACATTATTACTGAGGACGCTAAACGAGTGCTTTAAAAGTCGATTCACGGTTATACTTGACAGCCATAAAATTCAATTTCATGAGTGACACATTTTAAGTAAGCATCGCTAATCTTAAAATATTTTGTTTTATTAGATTCTCTAGATAATAAAAATATATGGCTGTGACGGAGTTAGAAATGTTATTTTAAATGTGTGGAAATATTGGCTGAAATGATTATTACAGTATATCACAAACAAATGGTGTATTAACGACTTTACACGTTCAAGTCATCATGCCTTAATAGTGAAGCTAAATGAGTCGTCGCAAATAAAACATTATAAGTGCATTTATTTGACTAATAATTTTTGTTATTTTAAAGAATTGTTTAAAGTAATATTTGTGGAATATGGATTATTTACATAGAAATACTTTTTATTATATTAAAAAAAAGTAAATTGTCAGTTATAAAACAAATAAATAGACGATACAAAGATTTAAAGTTTAAGGAAGTGTTTGATTTGAATTGCTGGAAATTGATTTACATGCTACGGGCGATATAAAATACGCTTAATTGATGTTATGTAACATTTGTCACTAATATTTCAGCGGATTAGGCCCCCATCAGCAGCGACTCAAGCCTAGGTCCGTTCCCTCGGCGTGGAGCCCTTGAGTGCGCTGCTCGCACGATACAGTCACACAAAATCTTACATCACTGCGACAACATTACACATATCACCTCCACACACGTGCACGCATACACGCTCACACATGCAAGTGGAAGGGTTTTAATTTTTTCCCTTATCAAACTGAAATAGTTTAGAAAATTATCCGATACGAAATATATATAAGAGTTGTTGAGGTATGTATGCTTGGTACACATATATGTTTCAACAACTCATATATGTATGAATAGTTAGCTTAGCGTAGCTCAGATAGGTCGCGAATTGTATGTATCAGGAAACAGCTCAAGCCCAGGTGTGCCGTGCACCCTTGAGCTCGTTGTCAAATAAAATCGGCTGAGTGCCTTAAGCGCTCGCCTTAGTAGTCCAGTGAAGCTGTTAAAAATTTGCTAGGTCAATAGTGTTGTAAGTTCGAAAAAAAAAAAACTGTAATATTTGGTGGATAATATTCAATTGTAAAATAATAACTAATTCAATTCAATTTAATTCCAGTTAAACATGAGAATGCAGTAATATTACTAAATAAATCTATTGAAAATTAAGAAGTTACATTTTCACTTCATATATTGCAAACATTTTAGGGAGTTACTTTTTTCACTGGTGCAGTTTTTCACTTAACCTCTTTGTACATAATTAAAATAACTTATTTTAGGAAATAATTAACTCCTCCAAGAAATATCAACAAAAGATTCAAAATATAACACTATATGAACACATCATCAATTTATTAGAAAGCATTTTTCTCAGAACAAGAAGGATTAGTGATAAAAATAATTTTAATGTTTATTACGGACTAATTACTAATCTACGGTAATATTATAGTTGGTATTTACTTTACAACTACCTTGATATTTTACTTCTATTTGAAAACTGACTCGAATCACTTAGCCACCTTTCATAGTAATAAAGTACACGCATCATTTATTAATATTATTTCCCTTTCAAGGAACTTTACAGAGAGATCAATATTCAGAGTTACTTTTACAAGTTAAAACATTGACTTATTACATCGATTTTATTACTTTTTTTATAAATTAAGTATATTTTAATATAAGGCTTCGCCGCTGTAAGGCTGGTACCAGACTACTTTCCCTTCAAGACAACCGGTCACGAGGAGGTGGTATCGTGGACTGAATTTGGAGCTCACCACGAGGTCCTGGTGGATGCCGAGGCTCTGTCCGACGTCCTTCATCAGCTTGGGTCCGTTGAAAGACTCGATGCAGTGCGATAACTCGCTACAGTCTTCGTTTAATGCTAATAGTCGCATACCACGACCGAATGGTGAACATATAACACGACCGTCGGCTGAGAAGCACAGTTCCTGTATTAAAAAAAACCACCAGTTGAAAACTTATTACCCGCCATTAGAGTCGAACCTCGATAACACAAACTTCGATGAAGTAATTTACTATAACCTCTATAATTAAAAAAAAAAATAATCTGTTACCTTCCCTTCGGAGCCCAAAACCTCTATTACTTAAAATACGCACCCTCTATAACTTAAACTAATAATTTCAGTATTAGCCCTCAGTTACTTTAAGAAATATTTTGACGAGCTCTATAGCATAAACTGTCTGCCAATGAGTCATCTCAAAGAAATGAACAAAACAAAAAGTGTCTCGAAATGTATTGCTTGCACGTGTTTACAAGTTAAATTGTTAACACAAACAATAAATACTATATAAATCACCTATTGTTACTTTGAAATCGCTAAAAGCTGTATTTGCGGTGGTTAGGACAGCGGCTTACTTGTATGATTAGTTGTTGATCACTGTCCGGGAAACTGTGCTGTGTGATAAAAGTTACCTAATTAGAATGAGTTCAAAACGAAAATTAACAACACTAACGTGTAGGGTGATAAATTAAAAGCGATACAAGCAGTGAAAAGTGGATTAAAAAGGTAAGATGTTGCGGCAAAAGCAGCTGAACTCTTAAAGAAACGAGAAAAAGTATTTTATGTAAAAGACAAAAAATTGCTGAACTGTCTATTTTGGAGCAATGTTTGCCTACGTGGTTCAGATAGTGTTGAAACCGAAACATCAGCGTCAACTCATCAATCACTCTCTAACATAATCCATTGATAAATTGAAAACTCTGTAACTTAAAATGTTTTGTGTTTCCCTTGGTTTTTATTATTATTTTATGTGTTTAATGTGACGATGAAGTGTTACGTCCTAACGAGGTTCTACTGTACTATGTTCCGTTTTGGAGTGTAGAGGTAAGGAGAACCATTTCTCTGTGTGAAAACGTGTCCGTCAAAATGTGTTAAATTAGAGTGGCGCTACAGTAGCAACATTCATTCATCCATTATTGTTCAATTATGTCAACAAGTTTTATAAAAGTAATCACTGAAAATTTACTAACAGCCACTGATTGAGCCACTAAACTATTACTGATTTCAGCCTGAACGGGTCGGCTCGTCCGGGTAGTACCACCCTCTCATAGAAAACCGACGTGAAGTAACGGTGCTTGCATTGTTGCGTTTCGTTCGGTCAGTGAGAGCGCCGGAAGCCCAACTCCCCTCTCTCCACTTCCCCTCCCCCCACTGCCTATCCTATCACCCGAAACACAGGTTGGCAACGCACTTACGACTCCCCTAGTGTCCATGGACGGTGGTGATCACTTAACATCAGGTGACCTGCCAGTTCATATGCCTCCAATGACAAAAAAAAAATACTAAACACATTACTGAAAGTTCACAAAAATTCTATCGCACTCTACGTTTTCTTACAGCAGTTATATTAGATAATGTTTATAAGATTATTTCGTACTATCCATAGCCTTTACCTATGCTAGCGCCAGTTTGAAGGATCGCGGAACTATTAGTTAGCACTTAGAGCTGGTCACTTTTCAATATGTTCCCGATATGAGATAGTTCCCCTTACCCTTACCCTACATAGTTCCGGTACTTGCATACGAAGTTTTGACATTGCTAATTATTATTTTGGTCGTTTTAAGAATCAATATTCTTACTATAGATACTAATATTCATATTTCTAATTATCAATAAAACTGCATGTTTCGTGTTTCAAGAACGACAAACTTAATTTCATAGATTATAGACCTTCATACATTGCACAGATAATCCATAAATACACACAGATTATACAAGTTATCAGTCCTTATAATCTATCAAGAGAAAACTACTAGTATTTTCACTTATTACTATATATTTTGATATACTATTTATAGAAATTAAAATATTAAAATCAAACTGAAACATTTGTCACAAACCTTGATAAATCCCTTGCCCTCATTAGTCTCCTCAATATAATAGAGTAACCGTTCCTTGTTCTGTCTGATGTAGTGCTTGGTGGCCATCTCTTCTTCGCTGGTGGTGCTATTCCACGGAGTCTGCCCCGACGTGGACGGAGACATGCTGGAATTATTTCAAAATTTGAAACAAATAATATGACAAATTAACAGAGAGAAATAGAAGAGATATAAATAAAGATGGATTTGACTATTGTATGGAAAAAAGTAGCTATTCTCAAAGTTTTTTTATTGATAACTCTAAAACAATGGTCCCCAAACTTTTTTGTCTCGTAGATCCCGTACCAATTTTTACTATACTGCGTAGGACCACTATTAATCAATTTTACAAATTCAAATGTGTTTTTGAGAGGTGAAATTGTTTTTTGACTTGAATTTGGTGGGTTTTACTAAATGAAAAACTTATTAATAGCTAGCCGACTCCCCGATTTTGTTATCGCTGTCGTAGACCCCTTGAAGTTCGAAATTGTCTTCGAGGGGTCCATATGGATAACTTTGAGGACCAACGCTCTAAAGCTTCTAAATAGTTACCAAAACATAAAATTGTTTGTCTGTAAAGTCGGTTTACGGACGACAATTGTACGTGACAACGTTATAAGAAAACATTTTGCATATTTTTATGAATTGAATTATTCAATATATATACATAAATGCTATACAAGCCGAATGCTTAGGCCGATCGTGCCTCTCTGTCGCTTGTACCGCGCTCTCGCTTGCACCGAGCGCTCAGGCGGAACGTGACAATACATCATGCGCGTACAGTACGTACACCATAAGACGTTATCACGTCAAAAATAAAATCAGTTGTAAAACGAGGGAGAAAAAGGTATTGAACTTCGGTTTTTATTCAATAAAATAACGAACCTTCCAGTATATGTATGGGAGCCGAACGAGACGGGTCGCAAGGGACGCACTCGCGACGTGGGCATTGCCACGGGGGCCGTGATTCCCGTATTTATCCCACTTATCCGCTGCATATTAAAATTCCGACGCACCTGTCCTCTGCTGAATAATATTCCAAATGATTTGTACATTCGAGGCAATTACTCCATCCATCCATCGACTTATGTTCAAATCGCTACAATAATCCCTGAGCTTCTCGGTGAAGAAAAAGAAGTCGTGATAAAAACGTAGCGACCACCATATACTATGCGTAACGTTCGCAACAGTGTATGTTCACTATTCAAGCGGATTGATAGGATTTCTGTACCATATTAAAATTTAACCACCGCTCACATGGTAATAAAAGCGTCATAGTGTATCGCTTTTGGTTTTTTACGGTTCGGAATCAGCCGATGTATGGATATGACATACATGAGTTGGGTTGTCATTCCTTAATGTTTTTAATCCTGATTAAGCTGTATATAACAAAATGACTTTATTTTGTCGTACTTGGCACAAATGGCAACGACGACCGACGGAGGAGGGCGTATCTCTCGGTGGTCACCGTTGTTTTTGGATTGTACTGTGCTTACCATCTGGCACAGTGCACTCACTTTGCCGTGCTACAGTAACAAAAAAAATGACCACAGATTCTAATCACTGGATTCGACCACACTGACCACATGGAAATTTTCATAACCACATGAGTAACTTAATTGATATGGATATTAATATATTATTTTATATGTTAAATGTGATAATGAAGTATTATATCCCAGAATACTGCGAGTGTCTAACCATTGATCTAGTATATTATAAGACTACTTTTAAATAAAGACAATTTTTTGCACAGTTTTAATTTCATTGCTAAGGCATTCGCTCTTTATGTATATATGTATTTAAATCGAATATTCTCACATAATACTATTAGTAATTTAAATAGAGACATTGGAAAATTATATATCAATATGCAACGCCAGGTTTATTTCGATGCTCTATTATAGATACCTGTACTCAAAATAAAACTATAAAAAAATAAAGTTACAAAAACTATAATTTTTTTAAAGAAAACTTTTATAATATAAATAAATGGTAAAAAAATCAATTACGCTGAAGTATATCGACTCCATATATGTAAGTATATTTTATATGCACCTCACCTGCTATACATTTCTTGAAGCATTCGATGTTGTTTAAGAGTGATCGAGGCCTCCCATACGTCGTTTTGTATACTCGACAGACCCTGATGAAAGATTTTTTAAATTAGAATACAAGTCACCCATGTTATCTATACTTGTATTAAGGAACGCCCCGGAAATAGAACAAACAGACAAGAGGTCCTACGTTAAAAAAAAATTAGAAGACTGGCCAAACGTAACAAAACATTAAAAAAATAAAGCTTGTGTTTTACTGTTACGACATTTTAATTTGTCATTATTGACATTTCAGTTTTAATGTCCGCCTTGTTTTTTTTTGAATTTCAAAGTACAATTTCGTCGAACGTGAAGTAAAATTCCAAAATCGAAACTTAACGTAACGTTTTTCAACAAAACCATTTCCGACGTAACAAGGACAGAAATATGTACATTACGTAATAAGGACAGAATTATGTACTTGTCTAGAGAGAAAGAGCGAGAAAGAGACATTGAAGGAACTATGCTGAGAACAGAGAGTTAGTGATAAAGGTGACATGTTAAGACGGAATAACAGATCATATGAAGGTCTGCCTGTGGTTATATATGTCATGGGCAAATAATCCATATTGTTATTCTATTATTTATCTATGTGATACACACACAAGATTGAAATATTACCTGTTGTAATGGCATTCAATTGCACAATAACACTATTGTAACATATACATAAAATAATCGTGAACTAATAAACAAACTTTATTCCTACAAAAGGGCATCGGAAAAGATATGTAAGACAAGGACTTGCACCTCACGTCTATGCGTGTACAATTTTTATTTCTATCACGTATAACGAGTTGCACGCAATATTATTCTTAGATGAAAAGTAAATAATAAATTTGATTACATAAATTATTATTTGTCTTATTTGACTATGTTTATTTTATTTTTTTTTAAGACTTAAGAGGCCGTTTATATTGAAGTATAGTGAGTGTACATGAATAATGTGAGTGTTACCCCTCCCGGCCTGGCGGCGGCGGCGGCCGCCTCGCCCTGCGACGAGCTGGGCCCGGGTTCGTACTCCGCCGCGGCCACCCCGACCTCCCGATCCTCTCGTGGCACTTCCCTTTCCATTGAAATCTCCGCAATCTCTCTATTACACATACTCAACATGTCAACAACCAGTATATGTTCAAATTAACCGATTCTTTAAAGTGTATTTCTTAACAAAAATGATACAACAAAAATAAACGAACCAAAGAAAACTTATTTTATCAAACGTCTTTGAATGTATAAATCACATCCCATTGGCGTGCATATATATGATGATTGATATATAATTTCCAAATGTCTCTATATAGTTAATCTTAAAGACTTATATGAGAGGAAACTGGTGTTGTTTATACTCACGATTGTGTAGTGGTGTCTGTACGGTGTGGACGTACGTGGCGGAACCCGGTCCTGTGTAGAGCTCTACGCATGAAGGGTCGTGGCGGTCGTCGCGGTGGACTCGAATCAGAACCACCGGCACTCGGAGTGTGCGGGTACGTCGGAGCCGCCTCGCTAGTGTCGCGGGTGCCCTTGTCTGACGGTAGTTCACACGGTTGGATGTCGTGGATCGACGACCACTGTGCAATTTACTTCTTTTATTCCATGGATTCAATTATTGAACTTCAATAATAAGTATTTGAAGCGATTATGGCTCGGGCAATGCTTTTGGATCTTTTGGTGAAGGTAAAGAACGTGGTGAAACCATAGCATGATGGCAGGGCACTTTCTTGTTAGCTACCACCTTCAAGTTCAAAAATTGTCACCTCGCATCCATGGGTGTGTTCCGGCAGCTGTACTTGACAGCCAGTCTCCGCTAAGTTTGGCATGTTTACCATCTTGGACCGCATCGTTATTTATCATACTTAACATCAGGTGAGCTTGTAGTCATCACAAAAACTTATAAAGCATACAAAACTACAATCTCACTGAATGTGATGAAGAAGTAAGAGTTGGTAAGACGTATAACTTAGAGAAAACTGCCTTTTAAACGTGATTACAAGAATAAGTCTAGTCACTAGGCAACAGGTCTTAGAAAAACTACAACCACCTGCTATGCTATCATCACGCTGTTTTCAATAACAGCTGAGGCTCATTAAAAGGCTTCGAGCCTACGACAACCAATGATTTTTCAAACACTATTGTGAATGAGACATCATTGCTTCAAAATAATCACCAACGATGAACTTACTCCACAACCTAATTATAAACGTGGATATGTATCTATATGCAATATCTCAAAATAAATAAGTTATAAAATTAAAATATTTCTGTTATCATATATTAACAGAATTTGAGGGTATAACCAATAAAACGAATTCAAATGTTTATCATTGTCAAGTTCAAATAATATGATGTTTAAGGTTCAATTATAAAACGAATATATCTGAATAATTATTTATTAAAAATCTCTTACACCGTTTCTAGAAACTAATATCATTATCATTACATAGTATAAAACAAAGTCCCCTACCGCGTCTGTCTGTCTGTTCGCGATAAACTCAAAAACTACTAAACTGATTTTCATGTGGTTTTCACCAGTGGATATAGTGATTCACGAGGAAGATTTTGGTATATAATTTGTCAAGGATTTTTTTATAATCAGGGTGGGACAACGTCTGCCGGGCCCGCTAGTATAAAATAACTATAAAACTCATTGGTGGTGATTAAGCTAACGCAATGCATGTCTATAATAATAAAACAATATGCAATTTTTTTCTTATTTACTTATTTCAAACTTTTCTTATTTACTGAAGGCAAAATAAGTTTACTTAAGAATTTAAAAAATAAAACAATAAAAAAACGATCGCTCAGCGTGGTATCCCAATTATACTTATTTTAGTATCCTGATCGAGAAGGGGGAATTCCACAAAATCTAATAAGGGCCCGTATGAGGGTACTTATTGATTAGCCATTGGGGCAAGTGCAAAACAGTGCTAGTTAAAGTCCAAGAATCCATTGAATAGTCACTATAACAACAACTTTTTTTATTGACACCCGACAGTCACAGTATTAGCCGAAGATAAGGGCTAGCAACGATAAATCAAGAATATGTCTCGTTTTAAGCCTCTAGCTGATCCTAAAATGCGGCAGACTAAAAGTAAGCTAAAACTGTGACGTATTTATTACCAGGAATGATCGTCCAATGATCATATAGACTTTTTTCTTCGCGCGTTAATAAATCGGTATTACTATCTGAATTGAGTATTGTACAAATATTGTATATTGTCGACTTAAGGAGCGTGAAGTATAAATAGAGACGCATAAATAAAAGCTTGCGGTACCATGAAAAAAATATATTACCAAAAACTTTTTTACTGTTAACACTAAACCTCGCCAATAGCTACTAAGAAAAAAAACCGGACGAGAAACAAAGGAGAAAAGGTACTGAACTGATTCATCTTAGCCTATTTATATACACCAAGTGATTGCCTAGTGGTCGAAATTCGCCAAGATTCAATGTTAAGGAATCAAAACCAAATTTGTCCAAAAATTTTCATTGATTGTTATAAAAAGCTCGATAATACTAAGCGAATACATAAAAAAACCGGTTGAGAAACAGAGAAGAAAATGGTACTTAACTGATTTATCTTGGCTTATCTATACTAATATTGTAAAGCTGGGGGGTTTGTTTGGTTGACCGCGCTAATCTCGGGAACTACTGGTCCGATTTGAAAAATTATTCCAGTGTTAAATAGCTCATTTATCGAGGAAGGCTATACGTATATATCATCACGCTGAGACCAATAGGAGCGGAGCAATAATGGATAACGTTTCAAAATAGTTTTTTTTTCTTTCTTTTGAGAGCTTCCGCTGCGTGTTAATGTTAGCCCAGAGTAACTATTCCACGCGGACGAAGTCGCGCGCAGAAACTAGTTTATATATAGATATTATTCGTGATATACTACACCGGCTGATGCCGGAACACGTCAAGCTTAAACACGTTACTATGACGTGTGTTAGACTTCGTGTATAGTGTTCGCGATCGACTTAAATACGATTATATAAGACTAGCTTTTGCTCTCGACTTTGCTCGCGTTAATATATATTTAGCCTATCCTCGGGAACAGTACATTTTTTTCTGGTTAAAAGGTACCCTATGTTCTTTCCTGTATCCTTGACAATATGTATGCAATTTTTTAAAATAAACGATTAAGTAGTTAAAATGTGAAATTGTAACAAACAAACTCACTTAGCTTTGTATAATATTAGTTAGGATAATCTACACTAATATTAAAAAGAGTAAACGTTGTATTTTTGTATGTTTATAACGAATAAACTCAAAAACTACTAGACGGATTTCGATAATTTGTTCATCATTAGAAAGCTACATTATCCCTGAGTAACATAGGTTATATTATTTACTAGAAAAAAATAGGGATCCCTACTAAAATTTCAATAATGTAATTCAAGGTATGAAAAATATTACCATAAAATGTTTTTCATCGCATGCGCTGCGGAAACTATGAATGATAGAACAAAAATATTTTCTACAATATTAAAGAACATATTAACATCTATAAAAAACCTCGCGGTACCATATGTCCAGCTATTGTGATTATGTCACTATAACTAAATTTTTGAAAGAAATCTTAACAAAAACCATGCCTAAAAGACCATGTTATTCATGTCTTTATATTTTTAATTTAAGACTGTTTCAGTACCTGTAGATAACTTTTTGAATTATTAAAATCGGCCATTGCATTCACAAGATATTACGAGTTTAAAATTGTCAATCTAAAGAAAATATGCCGCTCGCGGTCGTTACAAGATTTTCAAAATTATAATCAGTTTTAGCCAATCCACATATGTTTAACCCAAATTAATAAACGCATACTCTGACCGTTATGTAATCAATCTTCGATCAGTAGCCAAGTATTTTAAGGATAATTATACTCTCTTTTTTATTAAATAAACTAGCGAGCCCGGCAGACGTTGTCCCGCCCTGATTATAAAAATATCCGGAACAAATTATATACCAAAACGTTCCTCGTGAATTACTTTATCCACTGGTGAAAACCGCATAAAGATCCGTTCAGTAGTTTTTGAGTTTATCGCGAACAGACAGACAGACAGACACGGTAGGGGACTTTGTTTTATACTATGTAATGATATACATTTTAAATTATTCTCAAATAAATTTTATCATTACATCCTTTTTGTAATATAACCAAAATAATTAGTAATTACCTCAGATTTATCGTCGTGACTGATATTTCTACTTAGTGCGCACCATCCTTGAGGATGAACCTAAAAAAAAATTATTTGACCATTAACAACTGTATAAAGTTATATATATCTATATAAGTATTATATATTAGTATACAAGGTGATTTCTAAAATACAACTTCCATGAGTAAAAGAAAATAATGTTTTTTTTTTTATATCAATTAATTAAATTGTTTATATCAATTAAATAATGTTTTTTATATCAATTAATATTTTAATTAAGTCACATATTGATTATCACATATGAAAAAATGTATTTCCCCTATATAAAAAAATTATGAGTTTAATTAAAAATTACATGACCATATTAATTTTGCAGGTGGATCTTTCATACTTAGAGAGTCGTCGAATCTCTTAGATCTTGCATTCGGTTTTGAGTTGGTTAAGTTCTATTAAGCTAAAACGATTACCTGCAATGCGCTAACGACTTCAGCATCATTCCCATCAGGGAAATCGGAGACGAACTCAACGCGGTTCTCTTTGCGGTTCACGTCAAACAAATGGTCGTACATGGCGGCTATCGGAATCAGCTGTTGGCTCATCTGCATTAACCTGTACAGGTTTGGCTGTAACAACACAATATAATCGGGTTGTTTATGTGTCTGACAACAATTTGATAAATAAAAAAAGACTTTGGCACTAGGGACCAAGTTCAGAACTTACCAATACACATCAACACAAAATACAGTTAAATACAGAATAATTATTTGTAGATTACATAAAAAAATATTTTGCATAATATACAGTGCATAGGCAGCGAGGCGACCGCCTTAAACTTCTATCATGCATTAAGTCATGAAAATTAAATTGGCTACCAAGAACATACGGATAAATGCTTGCTGATCCATTTTCTAAAACTAGAATAAACAAATGTCAACAATACCCTTACAATTATACTTTCTTATCATGTTATCTTTCAGCATACCACTGAACCTGCAACCTTGCATCACAATTTCAAAGAGTTGTTATATAATAATAAAAACATTTATGATCTTATGAAATGTTAACCACAAGGCATAATTTACTTTGTCTTTCCCTTAATTCGCCAATGTTGACAAATCATCTATACTAATATTATAAAGAGGTAAAGTTTGTGAATTTGTGATGTTGTAGGGGGTAATATCAGGAACTACAGGTCCGATTTGAAAAATTATTTCAGTGTTATATAGCTCATTTATCGAGGAAGGTTATAGACTATATATCATCACGCTAACGCCAATAGGAGCGCAGCACCAATAAAGAATGTTTCAAAATCGGGTATGTTTCCCTCTTGAGAGCTTCCGCTGTGTGTTAGCGTTAGCCCAAATTAACTATTCCAAGCAAACGAAGTCGCGGGCAGAGGCTAGTACATCATATTTTTATTTAATATTTTAAACACCTAGAATGCGCTGCCTAATGTATACTGTTTCAACACAATATTTCGTGCCTTTTCTAGCGAAGCCTCCTCCTCCTATGTAAAACATAAATGTTGAGAGTGATGGTAAACTTTTTCAGAGCTTTTTTTCGGATATACATACTCATATAAAAAAAATACTAATATAATTAAAAAACCAGAAACTGTTTCTATTGATTTTTGTAAAGTGATTTTGCAGTAAAAGGTTCACCCAGAAAAGGTTCAATTTGTTACCTTCTTTTTTATTCAATTTATATAAGGCATTGGTCTAGTTGAATCTTAAAAAAATAAATATTACTACAATATGATAAACAGTTGTATAATTTTAATTAGATAAGTGTTCCAAATAAACTTAATTAAGGAAACAGCAATAGATGCTACCAGGAAGCCAAAACATCAGTGTTCCTCTTTAGAAAACCTGACTTATTTTTAATTATGCTTATTTTTTACTATATCTTTTTTATTTTTATAAATATATTCATCCAGGGTCAGCAATATTCATATCATTATAAATGAAATAACTGCTCTATCAGTATGGGAGAAAACACAATAATAAATAAAAAATATTTAATTAATTAAAACTTACTTTAAATCCATGTAAATCTTGAGCCAATGTTGTCAAATTTAAGTCATGAATAATTATAAGTAATCCGCCAGTCGTACACATAATCATCTGCCTTGCATCTGGGGCCAGCCTGCACCTCATCAGACTAGATGTGTGAAACACTCTTTGGTATACCAAATTGTACTCTGTATAGGAATTTATGTCCCATGAGTAGATGCTGCCATCGAGCCCCGATGTCACCAGTAATTTATCTTTAACTGAAAATTCTATATTTTTCACCCATTTAGAATGACCGAGAAGTGAGCGAATTTTCTTTTTCAAGTTCCTTACATCCCAAAGGGCGATTGTAGTATCATCTGAGCATGTTGCAAACATTCGGGCGTCAAGAAATCTGGTGTAAAAAAATATAGTATATTTTTAAATAGCTAAAAGTAATTTTTTTTTTATTATAGTTGGCAAACGAAGATGTGGGTCACCTGATGGTAAGTGATCACTGCCGTCCATAGACACTAGCAACACCAGGGGAGTCACAAGTGCGTTGCCAGCCTGTGTTTGGAGGGAAAGGAGAGAGGAGGGGGAGGAGAGGGAGGGCAAGGGGAGGTGGGGCTCCGGTGCTCTCACTGACCGAACGAAACGGAACAATGCAAGCACTGGTACTTCATGTTGGTTTTCTATGAGAGGGTGGTACTACCCCGGGCGAGCCGACCCATTCATGCTGAAACCAGTAGTAGCTTCAGCATTGCTCTACCACCTTAAAATGTTAAATTAATGTCTCACTTGGAGTCAGTCTTGCATTTACTCTACAAAATATGCTAAATTGGAACAAAAATTTTGTGTTTTTTTTTCATTTAAGTAATTATA
The DNA here is from genome assembly GCA_036509395.1 of Antheraea yamamai. Lineage (NCBI taxonomy): Eukaryota > Metazoa > Arthropoda > Insecta > Lepidoptera > Saturniidae > Antheraea > Antheraea yamamai. Next base: position 6,440,849 of record AP028448.1, on the reverse strand, counting down.
CTAAAAAGTGTGAGTGAAATAGATACATATATTTCTGAACTTTTATTTTAAATGTTATTTTGTGTTGAAATATAAAAATAATTTAATTACCTATTACTTAATTAAGTATCATAAGCAATAACATTTTTTATCAATGATTAAAAAGATTATGACTTGCTACTCACTTGACACAGTTTACACAGTCTGAATGTGCCCCATTTACACAATGAATCCGTTGATGTGTGAGAGGGTCGAATATTTGTATGGATTTCTTTTCACAAGCCGCTACCAGCAGTGTTCTGTGAATCACAATTTCAATTTTCAGCAGTACTCCATCAAACTTGAAATGTTCCCACATAAATTACACAGAAAACAATTTTATCGAACATTATTGTCACCTGTAAACTGTGAAGAAATTTTATTTTGTTGTAATGAATGGATAGGTCTCATTAAAGGATAAATATTTGACAAAAAATTCCATTGTGTCAAATTTGTATCATTATTAATATTTAAGTTTCTATTGACCTTTGAAAATCAATTTTTTATTATTTGTGTTTTTTTATTTTACATTTTGCTAATAAACTATCAAATATATAATAAAAACTTAAATGGCAATTTTGTAGTTCTCTTGACGCTCTATAAGAAAGCCCTTAACAAATTTTCTGTATGAATAATAACAACAAATTATTCATGTTAGGGCCAAAAATACCTATACTGACACAAAGGAAAAAAAAATTTTCTATGGCAAATGACACTTATTACTTTTAGTTTTAGTTTAGTATATAAATATAAAATAATTTAAAATATAAAAAGCTTATTCTTTTTTAAATTATCAGTTAAGAAATAACCAGTACGTCTCTTATAGGCTGCAAGTCTTAAGTCATCTTTTAAAATACGAGACATGGGTCTAGGTGCTATCTTCATCTCCCGAGATAAAATCTTTTGCTTTCAGACAGGATTTCTTCGAATTCTTTCCCTTAATGCTTTAACCTTTTTCGTACGAACACTACGTGGACAGCCAGGTCTTTTTCTGTCACAAATAGAGGAAGTCTCATTGTACCTATTAATAGCCCGGTACAAAAACATTTTACTAATACCAGCGTATGGAGAGTTTTAAATATTGCATTTGGCTCCATACCTACTTTGTGTAATGCAATCACAGCAATTCAGTTCTCTTTATTATCCCACTCCATTTTAATATCGCAAAATATTGTACAATGTATCGGCGCCAAAATGAGAAAACTCAATGAATAATCATATAAAAATGACAGATTCCAAATTCAAATGTAATATTTTGTTTATTTTTAATTGTAACAGTATTTATGGCCAGACTAAGTATAGTACAAATTTGTATAAGTTTATAACTTTGTTAAGAACTTTTGTATAGAGCATCCAAAGAAGTATAAAATTGCCATTTAAGTTTTTATTCTGTCTTTATATAGTTTATTAATAGGTTAGCCGGAAAAAAAAAACTCAAGTTATTAAAAATTCAAAAGTGGTATCCATAGATACTTAAACATTAAGAATAGAAATTAGACTTAATAATTGTTGAAAATTCATCACTTAATAAAATCTAACAATTCATTTTAACAAAACAAAATTTCTTCACAGTTTGTGGTGAGAATAAGTTCAAAACATTTTTTCCTATGTTATTTATATGGGAAAATATAAATTTTAATGGAGGGCCTCTAAAAATTGAAATTAAAAGCATTTCTTTGGACAGAATTTTAGTTTGGATTTATCCTATGATATTTTGGGGTGAGAATGAGAAAAAAAAATATCAACTGTTTTTGGCACATCGTAATACATAAATAGAAATGGATATAGATGACAATCTAGGATCAATAAATTTATAGAAGATTTGACTTCAAACATAAAAGTTAGCACATCTAAATGTTTTTTTCATATTATTTTATAACTTGTCACAAAGAGGCGGCATGCCATTCTATCTATGAAGTTTGATATTGTAATTGCCAGTACAGTACAACCATAGTATAGGAGTGATAACCACATAGTGTTGACAATATATTCAGTTTCAGTTGTTGGAGCAACCTATAAATATCACTGAGAATATTTCTACACCTACTGATCATATCTATACTGAGATTATAAAGCTGAAGTGTTTGTTTGCTTGAATGTGCTAATCGCAGGAACTACTGGTCCGATTTGAAAAATTATTTCAGTGTTAGATAGCTCATTTACCGAGAAAGGCTATAGGGCTATATAACATCAGACAATAGGAGCGGAGCACCAATAAATAATGTTTCAAAATGTGGGGTTTTTTTTCCTTTTGAGAGCTTCCACTGCATGGTAGTCCAAAGTAACTATTCCACACAGACAATGTCACGGGCAGAAGCTAGTTATAAATATAACCTGACAGATCTTAAAATACATCATTATAGAGAAATCTTTATGACAATTTCTAAATCATATTTATGATTATATACCTATGTATAATAAGAACTTATGAATAATTACATACAATATTACTCCAACATTATGTAGCTCAAGTCCTTGTAGTGTAAACTTAATAGATATTGTTGAAAATACATTGCTTACAATTTCCACTTCTATGAATTGCCAGGAGAACAATATGTAATTATGTATCGTGATAAATCACAAATTCATTGAAGTTTTTCAATCAAACAAAACAATTAATTTATGATTCTTATTATCAATTAAAATTAGTTTAACCTCCTACTAAGATAAATGATTATGCATTTATGTAAATAAAGATACAGATAATTTACCCGTCTGGTGAGAACTCGAGATTGAACACTCCACCAGTGGGTAGTGCTTTGACACGATCGCAGTCCCACGATGCGATTGGCTTCATACCGCAATACAAGCTCTTAGCCATAGCATCTTCTGATCTTACGGGATTAGCAAAGCCCGTTTCCCGTTGACGTAGCCTATAAGGGTTGAAGGCAGAATACTTTGCCATGAAAATGTCTTGGGTACCCATCGCTTATAAATTCTCCAACACGTGCTTTATAAACTTAGCCACTTGTTAAGTACTTAAAACATTAATTATATAAATGCAAATAAAATTCATAAACTACATTTTCTATTCAAAATTCTAATCGATTTGGTATTTTATATGCATTGTGTAAATTTTCTCATTTTGACTGAGGTTTATCGTTTTAATATATTTAGACCACTGGATACATGTCCTTAAAGCCTCTTGGGTTATCCGATAATGTTGCTAGAACATTTCTTTTTCTCTAATTGCCCTATGCTGTTGGCTTTAAAGGCCTTTACAGCTTCACCGAACTACAGTACTACCTAGAATATATAGCTAACAGAAGCTTATATAGATAGTTAGATTTGGACTATTTATAAATACATGTAGTATATAACGGAAGAACTAAATATGGTAGTGTATAGCAGACGTTCTAACGACTAAAAAGTGTGGGTAGCTAAAAATTGTCAACTGTATGTGCCTAATTAATAAGACCACAGAGAATAACACGCAATATATCAATAAAATATTAACGTAACAGTTTAGTTTATAGGATGAATTCACTAATTGGATTGTTGAATAACATTTTACACGTTTATTTAGGGCTTGATTATAATATATTCGAAAACTGTGATAAATCTCCGAAATTAGCAATATAATAGGTATAGATTATGCTCGTAATAATATTAGCAGCTTATTAGCTTTAGATATAATATCGTTTTGGGCAAAATATTTTCTCCGAGGTGGAACAAACCAGCTTGGGGTTATAAAATAATAACACTAAAAATTGGAAGCGCGCTGTTTCTTGATAAGAAAATTTGAAAGATATCTAACCCTAAAAGAATGTTGCCCGCTTGGCACTAAAAAGCGACGCGGCACGTCCGCGCCGCGGCGTCCTCAGCCTTTCAATTGAAGCTTGGAATAACTGGCCATAATCTTGTCCATAAAAAATAAAAAGTTGCTGATTGTTACTAGTTAGATAGGTATAACATTTCATAAAGATTTTAACACATGCTTTTATACCATTCTCATCAAAGAGGTCATGTATGAAAATTTAATATTTTTTTGTAATTTGAAATAACTACTTTTTATTGAAATTGAATTAATATTTATTAATTACATTGTTAGTCTATTGCTTAGTATCACTGTTATCTTTTCACTTCATGATCCATATACTTTAAATTTATTATGATGCAATTCGCCACTAGTATATGTAGGTACATAAGCAGACCAAAGTTTCTTCATAGAAGTTCACATTTTTATGTACGGTTGATTTTCACAATCTCAACACTTACATATATATCTATGTAAAAGATTTTAAAATAAAACTACGTATATTCAAAAGAATCACATTTATAATTACATAATTGATTTCTTTATAAAGCATGTCATACCGTACAAAAGTATTTGTTGCAAATTATTGAACATTACATAATCGGGTGTCTATTACTACAAAGTATAATTCTGAATTAGAACATTTTTAAAAAATCTGTACAATTTGATATATTCTATTTAAAAAAATCCATATTAAGAATATCATTCTGAATACTAACATTAATTCACATATTAAAGTAATATCAGTCAAATATCATACAGAGTGACATATTATATAGATATAGTTATTAACTTAAAAGTACATTACTATTGTGCTAATTTAAGGATTTTATCTTATAAATAATGTTATACGCATAACAGACAACATTCTTCTACCAAAGGTTGCCTATTACACCAGTGGGAGCTGCTATATGACCAGTTTGTAATACATTTTGAAGGAATACTTCGAGCCTTGTTTTTGGGCCACCTTCATCAATATTTTTTAAAATCGCTAAATATTGTGAACTTATTAATTCTATTACTTTTTTAAACTGTCTACCATATAATTTGCTGCAATCAGATCCACATACAGTGAAGAAATCATGAAGCAATGTCGCACTTATATCTGGCTCAGGTTTTAAATTAACAAATGAGGCTAACCACTGCCACCCATATTTTAATCCATGAGGATTGGGTGCGTTTATTAATTTAGGCATCTTTGCAATCCAAATTGCACAACATAGTCTGAATATACCAGACATTCTTTTTAAAAATTTATCTTGTTTTTCAACAACACCATCTTCATTGTATGTATACCCTCTAGATATGTAGAATTCTTTGTCAGTTTGACCTTCTTTCTGTGGTAAAAACATTGGTACCAAATATGGACAATGTCTTTGAAAATAGGCTTCTAATAACTTGCCAAATTCTGGAAATCGGGACCATAATGCCACAGTTATTGCTGCCAGTGGAAATGCTGCCTCAGGATTACTGGAAACTAAAAGTTCTCCTTGTCTTACAATTTTCTTTGCTAATAACGCTGTACAATATGACAAGCCTTGAGGATGTTGAGTAGCTGTTACATAAATATCTAAGACTTGTACTCTTTCACCATTTAATAATTTCAATAATTTTTCATATTTATCTCTCATATGTTGACCACTGACAGAGGATAGAGCATTAACAGGCGTGTTCACAGCCTTTTGACAGTCAAATCTAAATTTTTTTAATCTCACATCTTCTAGTAAATCTCTATATTGTGCTTCATATTGATTTAAAAAATTGCTAAGTTCTTTAAAGTAACTATAGTTTTTAGAGGAATAAAATATTGGTTTGGTGATCTTAGTTGATTCTGATACAGTATCCCGAGTTTGTCTTTCAAGTGTTTCAGCAACCTTTGATTCTGCCGCCTTCTTCTGCTCATGTAACTCTTTTACTCTTACTTCTTCTTCCTCTTTCTGTTTTTGTATTAATTCTTCTCGTTTCATTTCATTTATATCTTCAATAATTATTTTCTTGATGTTATCAATATTCAATGACAATATTTCTGCCTGTTTTACCTCCTTGTCTGTCACAGAAGCATTCTTGCATAAATCCATAATGACACTTATGTTACCCATAACAGTATTTATAGATGACATGTATTTTTCACAGACTTGTTTGGCCAGAGGTTCTGTGTTAAATATATTTGTAATTTCATTGTAACATATACAGATTTTTGTTTGACTGTCGGTTATTGATGCAAATCTTGTTGTGGCTTTATTCTGCTCCTCTAGTATTCTATTTATGTTATCTATTGTTTGTCTATTTACCATCACGTTGGCCTTCTGTTCATCCAACTTGGCCTCCTCCAAGACACACAGATTGTCATTTTCTTGCAGTTCATTTTGCAACTGTATCTTTTTCGCTCTAATTTCCATAGCTTTACGTTCACAATGTTCACTCTGTTTCTTAAAATATTCATTTATGGTTTCCGCTCTTTTACTAAGTATTTTCTCAATCAAATTTCTAAAAAGTATTTCTGAGGTTTCTTGCAATTGTGCTTCATATTCTTTCATTATAAGAGTATAACGTAGATCCTCGCTGAGTTTGTCTTTTGTTAAGTTTTCTTGGGTTTTATTTTCATCTTTAACAATTGTACGATCTAATTTCTCAATAAGAGTGTCTTTTTTAAGAGGACTGTTAGGTCCTATAGTTGCTTTTTTAACAAGAGGACTCATCTCAGCAGCTTTAGTTAAAGCAGAAATGCGTAATTTTTGGAACCCCGCTAGTGCTTCAGTAAGACTAACATCACCTTGTCTGCTGGTATTTTTAGGTAATATATTTTCAGAGCTAATGTTGTAAGCATCGTAGGTTATATCAAACGTATCATTCATTATGACTCGGTAAAAAGAGTAAACAATATATCTGATGTCTTAATCGCCAGGTACTCCGCATAAAAGAAACCAACGAAAACTTTTATGTAGTAATTTCAAAAATTTGCTATCCACTTCTCAGATATTCTAGAGACAACCGACAATTATCACTTTGAAGTTTGACACTTAGGGTTGCCAAGCTTTATAATAAAATAGCCCCATTATAGTTATGATGTGTAAAATTGTCACTTGGAGTTTTTGACGGGATTTTGGTCTGTCATGTAGTGGATTTTGTATTTTATTCATTATCTTGTGTTACTTTACTCTATATTGTGTAAAATTGGTGGTGTTTTATGTAGTATAGTTTGTTTATTGGGCATAAGTGAAGTGAAGGGAAAATAATACCACGGACCATGAATTCTGAGATGCCACAAAAACTCGATGGAAAGTTCTAACAAGAGAGCCACCGTCTTGTTGGAACTTTGAATTAACTACTTGACAATGGAAATTAACAAACACTGGAATTTAACAAATACTCTGAGTGAGAGAAACGAAATAATTCAGACAAAGAAGATGGTACGCTACTATTAGCAAGGAGATTAAGATAAAAACATGGATAAAAGAATATGTACGAAATATTATATAGAAGATTTGGCGCTTATGCCGTTAAATTAACTTGGACACGGAAGAAAATTGGTGAAAGGATATAAATAAGAAATACCTATATTGACAACTTCAGAGTTGGCAGTATGGATTAATTCCTTCGCCTGTCCTATTGAACAAATATTATTACTTACTTACTATCCTTGGTATTTATTATCTACAATTTATTGTCTGTATTTATTATTGTATATGGAATTTCGCGGGAACGTGGATAAAAACATTTCTCTGTACAGCTGTTTTGAAGTTTTGGTTGTGGTTGATGGGTAGGTTAGTAGGTAGGTTACAAAGTATTTTTTATTATAGGGAAGTTCTATCGTTATAGTGTTATGCAGTTGAGTCCTCAGCTTATACTTCCTTTAAATCACACTATTTTGTATAAAACCGCTATTAAAGATGGTTCTTCAAAACACGGGTAAATATAGAACGAACAAAGATGACTCCAATAGGAATGATGCTGGTACATCATCAGGCCCGAGGTAATGTGTAATGTATATTGATATAATGTTATAATTATAAGCGTAATTATTAATATTAATACTTTTAATTTAGAGAGGAATCGTCGGAGACACGTATCCGTGTTGCTTTAGAAAATGATAAAATCGACTCAAAATATGGATTCGACAGGGTTCGTGATATCAAAGAAAGAACAGGCTATCTAATAAATATGCACACAGTAAGTAATTTATGATAAATATTTCTGACACTAGTAACTGCTAACAATTTCCTATTCTGTAATAACAATAAAACAGCCTATAATCATTATTCTGAATGTAATTCTCTATATGTGAAAGAACAAGACAACTTATTATATCCAAGTTCAAAAATTTTACATATTTATAACAATATTAGCAAATACTAACTAAAGCAGATCCTGGCGTGAGGTTCATAAAACGTTAGGATGAAAAAGAAAAAAACTAGCAAACACTTCCTGATGTTTTCACCTCCGCTACAATTTTAAAATAGTAATTAAACATAGCTTATTACCCAGGAATAATGTAGTTTCCTATTTGTATAAAAATTTGTATAATTAGATTATTAATAGTTCTGGAAATTACCTCATACAAACAAACTTTAACTCCATATAATAATAATATAGACTAGGAGCTCTGTAATTTTGTGCATGTTAGTCACATAATAAAAATCATAACAAAACACTATGTAATTATCACCCTGAATATGTCTTTCTATCACTAAAGTCCTAATATTGCTAGGGTTTCATGCCTTAACTAATCAACTGAACACTGAAATTTTGCATACATCTGGTCGGGAAGTCAGAAAAGGACATATGTCACAAAGACATTCACAAAAAAAATACTGTTCCTAAAGGATAGCTCAAATTTACACTAATGCAATTGAAGCTGTGGGATATAACTAATGATTTATAAATCATAAAAGTGGTTCTAGAGATAACCTACTAGATCTAAACCAGATACTCATGTATCAGGCATAACAATAAATAAGACTGAGTCTTGCAACTGTCCGTTCCACGGTTGTGAAACTAGGTGTAATTGCCATATTTATTATACTTATGTTTATAACATTAAATATTTAGTGTAAAATCACATTTTGAAAGTTTTAATTTCAAATTATTAATGACTTAAACAGTTTCAAGTTTATTCTAATAAAAAATACACAATAAAATTTCTTTGAATTAGTAATTTAGTTTAGTCCATGCCCATTCTTAGATTTCTTAGTTAGTTAGGTATTTCAATATTTAATAGTGTTACACAGTTTCTGCTTTTCTATTTAGACAGGTAAATTATTGTTAACATGTTCCATACCACACGTTGGCCTATGGCCTAAAGGCAAGTGTAACATATATCATCACCAGTAGTAACACTTGGCACAGAATTTGTTAAATATTCAATAAAAAATACACTATAAAATTTCCTTTGAATTAGTGCGATTGTGTTGTCCTTGTGAATTTTTATCTTAGTTAGGTTATTTAATATTTAATGATATTGTTTAGTTTTTGCTTTTCTATTTAAAATGGGAAATTTGTTGTTAATTATTTAATAGAAGATACACTATAAAGTTTTCTTAGAATTTGTAATTTAGTTTAATTGAATTATATCATTGTGTTTTCTTAAATTTCTTAGATAGCAATTCAATAATTAATAATATTATTATGCCCTTGACATAAGGAATATTCGAGTCGATGTGAATGAAGTCGTGAGCACACCTAGTTCTTATATAGTATACATAAATATAAGTAGTAATTGAAACAAGTGTTTATACATCTTTGTATATCAATTTATTTTATAGGCAGAGGTACTGGATGAAGATAAACGTCTGGTGGCAGCTATGGATTATTACTTCATAGAGATGGATGGTTCAAGATTTAAAGTGTCTCTCACCTTCCAACCATATTTCTTGATACTAGCTCAGAGGGAGTGTGAACAAGAGGTGATTCAGTATCTATCAAAAAAATATGTTGGAACACTTCACAAGATTGATGTTATTGAGAAGGAAGATTTGGACTTGGTTGGTACTTTCTTAATATTAATGAATTGAAGGAATGAATGATTTAAAACTTGCACTTTTTAATTCATACACTAGTGGACTTAATGCGTTAAATTTTTCTTGTAGCTACACCAAAAACAAAAAAAAACGATTATAGGTAGTGCAAATATAAAAGTAAAACTGAGTTAACACCAAAGAATAACTTAAATAAAATGTCATAAAATAAAGTACATTTTTTTAATGTAAAAATACAGTTCATGATTTATTAAGTATGGAAAATCAATAAAAATGCCATACATAACATTTTAATATTACAGCTGAACCATCTCTCGGGGCTTAAACAGCGTTATATAAAGCTCTCATTCATGTCACAAAATGAAATGATGAAGGTGAGGAGAGAGATATTGACGGCTGTTAATAAAAACAAGGAACGTGAAAAGAAAGATGCTATTTACGCACAGATGTTGACAAATGCACTAACAAGTGCGGCTGCTTTAGAGCATGCTAAGAAGACAGCTAATCGTATGGAAAATATTATTGACATAAGGTAGTCTTTTTTTATCCTCAGTAACTAGATGTAAATTGGCTAATTCTGAAAAGAGAGCATACTAAAAGATAGTTACAGTGATGGGTTCATCACTGGTAGTTATTAGGCATATATATTAGGCAGGTTAACGCGAGAGGGCAGCTCCTGGCTCCTTCCCCTTCCCCCCCCCCCGCCACGATCCTTTTCTCCATTGGATTACCGCAAATCAATCGATGGAGGTGAAAAGAATCAAGTGAGTGGACCAAATACACTCCCCATCAGTTCATGGTCCCTCTAGCCGCAATTCCCTCCAATCACTTATAAAGTCTTTGCGACCCATATCACATATTCTTGGTAATAGGATCCACAGGAAAACAGGTCCAATCAGAGTGTATGATGATTGTTAACTATTCACACACTTCCTATATCTTTTTACCTACAAAGGCACTTTTATTTTGTCAGTTTAGTTTTAATATTTCCTTACAAGTATTATAAATGTGAATGTGAGTTCGTTACGCTTTCATGCCCTAATTATTCAACTGATCATCATAAATTATACATCCTGTCAAGGATACAGCAAAGGATATTTCATCCAGAAAAAAAGTACAGTTCCCAAAGTGATCTACATTAATGTGTGAGTGAAGCCTTGAGCAAAAATGAGTATAGGCTGCGCCATCCTTATCTGGTCAGTGAAACAATCAGATAACTTTGTCAATTATCTATAGATTACGGAGAACTTTTTTGATTCATAAAGCTCACACTTCTACAATTTATCCTAGTTAGTTTCCTAAAACGATATCGACCAAGTGGTCACCTTTCAATAAAGGTAATACACAATTGAGCTCTTTTCCTTGATTTCCCATCACATTGACCAGCGTCTCTGGTGATATCGCTGCCATTTCGTCTCGGATATTGTTTTAGAGGTCTTCAATGATCTTCGTACTGTTGGCATAAACTTTACTCTTAAAAAATCCCCACGAGAAAAGTCCCGTGGCCAGTCAATATCGCCTTTTTTCGACACCACAGTCCCGGGAAGTTCTAATGCAAAAAGTTTATGATAGAGAGCTTCTTTAGGTGTGTAATGTTGCATGGCTGAAATTGTACTGAAAAGAGGTCTCCGAAACTAACTGACCAGATGACGATGGTGCACACCATATAATATAATTTAATATTTAGGAACGGTTTCCATAAAATATACTGTATATAAAGATTTGTTAAAAATTATGTATAAGCTCAGGTAGGAGTGATAATTGTTGTCTAATACTCACTTTTCGTCTTGGCTTCACTTGCGTTAATGTAGATTTTCAAAATAAAATATAGTTGAAATATACTGATAATATAACTTCCTATAGGTGAAAATATTTTAAAGATTGTTTGAGTACTTTTTGAGCTAATCCATTACAAACAAAAATCAAATCATTTCTCTTTATGAGAGATAGTTGTAGAGATTATTAGGTAAGTAAGCAATTATTATATGTGTATGTATATGTAATTGGTTTCTCAGAAATAGTGCTAATGATTTTGATGAATTTTTCTTTTTTTTTTGTAATAAATTGAGCAAAGTTCTGTCACACAAGTTTGAATTGCTAATTACTAGTTTTTTTTTCCACTATTGGCAACTTTTAGGAAACATCTCCAATTTATAACCGTCTATTTTAACAAATAGGTATTTTAAAAAATCCTTACCTATTTCTGTGCAAAATTTCATGCTTCGAGACTTGTTTTGTTTTTCGAACTGACATAATGTTATTGGCCTCATGGGTCTTCACAGCTTCACCGGACTAATTTCTAGACTAATTTGTGTGGCTTTTCAAGGGAACATGATGTGCCATACCATGTGAGAGTATCAATTGACATGAAAATCTTCTGTGGCACATGGTATACAGTAAAAAGCAGAGGGTCAGAGACACCAGTATTCATTAAAAGAGATGACATCATCGAAAGACCTGATCTCATTGTGCTGGCATTCGATATAGAAACAACAAAACTTCCTCTTAAGTTTCCGGACTCGCAGACAGATCAGATTATGATGATCTCATATATGATTGACGGCCAAGGTTATTTGATCACAAATAGAGAAATTATATCAGTAGATGTAGAAGACTTTGAGTACACACCAAAGCCGGAATTTGAGGGGTGAGTTGTATAGAAATGTATGCAATTTATAATTATGATTGAAATAAAAATGTTAACAAATAATTTAGACATATAGATAGACAGATATTAAGTTAAACGTTTTTTTTTCAGGCAATTTATAATTTTTAATGAAGAAAATGAATTGGCACTGATACAAAAGTTTTTTGACCATATAATGGATGTGAAACCTCATGTTTTTGTGACATATAATGGTAAAGAGATCTAAAATAAAAATATAGCAAAAAGGACCCTGTGTTCATTGAAGTAATACCATTCTTTTTTTTAATGACTTGTTCAGGTGACTTTTTCGACTGGCCATTTGTGGAAGCACGTGCAGCTATACTAGGACTCGATATGAAACAGGAGATAGGTTTCAGTAAAATCGCAGCTCGTGACGGCACGTATGCTTGCCGACCCGCCATGCATATGGACTGTTTATGGTATGGTTTTATTTGGTTGTACTGACTTTGTAGAATAATTATAAACAGGTTTATATTTAGTAAAATTGTAACAGACTGATAGGGTTTTTGTTATAACTTTGTAGGAGATTTGCTTATATATTTGATGTGCACTTGTCAATATATAGTTTTATGCCTGTTTGCATTTTGAACTTTATTTGGTATCCGTAGAGATAAAAATCAAGTAGACACACTTTCACACAATCATACTACAGTGACAGTTAAATACACCTTATAATACTGTAGTGGCATTCCTCTTGAAGATTGTTTACTTATTTCTCTTCGTATGCGACCCATATCCTGAATAGAAATCTGTCGGACGTTCTGTGTGTTGCCTTCATATACCTTTCAGTAAAAGAGTATGGAAAACTCTGGAAGTTGACGTCATTGCTCGAACAATTCGACAAACTTCGAGTCGGATATTTTTAAGAACCCCGTTGTATATCGTTCCCAGGGTCGATGGTCGATGAGACATTATTTATTTACTTGTATTAAGTTCACAAACACAGTGGAAAAATAAAAAAAAAATCTATTCATGTACACGCTGAATTATCTTTAAACGTGACACAGACAGATTGAGTTATGTTTTTGTTTGAGGAGCCTAATATTGGATTGACTATACATTGACACTTTGTAATCCCTAAAAGGAAATGGTTAATAATTTATATTATACTGGCCGATACGCGCCCGTTTTGATTAAATAAACTTTTAATTTAAAAATAATGGCAAAAAATCAATGGAATCAATAAATAAATAGCGTAGAATCATCCATAACCTACCCACATCAAATGGTCATGTTGACGTGTTGACCCTCAAATGAACATTATCATTATATATGTAGATACAAGCTGTAGACGTCTCTAGAGTCAAATTGGTACACTGGTTACATTTATAAAAAATATTTTTTTATTATGAACTAGCTGACCCGTGCAACTTCGTCTGCACCAAATCGGTTATTACCGGTTTCAATTGTGTTTTTAAACGCAAATAATCTTAAAAAACCTACAACCCTATTGCAGCGTTATCCAGCACTTCCAATCGGGAATCCAAACTATCCAGGGACTCACTCAAACATATACCCAGTTGGTATGTGAGAAATCTTTTAAAATAAGCCTAGAATCTGTTCGCAGCATTACCTAAAGTAGTGTCATCAAAGTGAAGATCAAAACTAACTTACATATATTGCCGATAAATGTCTTCCCAGTACCCCTTGTAACTTCATCACGTAACATACTGTAAAAGTTGAACTTTATCTACATTAAATTTCCATTTTGTTTTAGTTGTTTGTTTTATAAGAATTTGTAAAGTATACGTGAAATCTCCATTCAATTTTAATTTGGTCACGTTTATTTTACTTTTGACATACAAACCACCTTTTTTACTGAGATACTGAACTTGGGATAATATACCTTTCTAACAGTGAAAGAATTTTTGAAATCGGACCAGTAGTAGGTACCAAGCATTCCTTGAAAACAAAACTTTACCACTCATTATAATATTAGTATAAATACAACATAGTAACTGCAAACAGTAGTCCGGTGAAGCTGTTAAGACCTTGCTAGGTCAATACCGTGGTCAGTTCGAGAAAAAAAAAAATAACTGCATACACCTCAACTGATTTATTTTAATCTTAGATTCACAAACCTGAACCCAACTACTTCAAGACTCAACAACATTTAGAAAACTAATTTTATCAAATATCGAAACAACACACGTACTGATAGAACTCTAGTTGAGATTCATCTTCTACAATGCAATGTAACTATTATCTAGGTTTATGTTTTAGGAAAAAATCTTGTCACCTTTGTTTAGCAAACATTTTTTTATATAATAAAATAAATGTAACAACATATAAGTGACAGTTTCGTTTCCAAATATTTTCTTCATATAAGGTCGATAATTACGCCTAGAAACGTCATATAGCCGTAGCTCAGTTATAACGTACTGGACATTATATGGTCCGCCGGAGCCGACGGTTCGAATCCCGGCGATCTTTTTTTTGGTATTTTTTTTAAAGTAGCTTAGGGAAATATAGTTTATCTTTTTAGCTAATCTGTCTGCTATATATAGCACAATGAAAATTTACCAAAATCCGTCAAAAATTTCATTAACTACAAATTTTTGACTTTCGTCCGTTATCCTGGAGAATCCCTTGCGTTTTATGAGATAAAAAGTATTCTAGATGTAACCTTGTAATATTAGTTATCACTGTGCCAAATTTCGTCAAAATTGGTTCAGTACTTTCAGAGTGGTACGTGTTCAAAGGGACAGACAAACAGGCAGATCCTGGAGAATCCCTTGCGTTTTATGAGATAAAAAGTATCCTAGATGTAATCTCGTAATATTAGTTATCACTGTGCCAAGTTTCGTCAAAATCGGTTCAGTACTTTCAGAGTGATGCGTGTTCACAGGGACAGACAGACAGACAGACAGACAGACAGACAGACAGACAGACAAAAATTGTAAAAAGATTATTTTTGGCTTCTATATCGATAACAAAGTCTACCCCGATAAAAATTTTCAAAAAATATTTAATGTACAGATTTGACCTTGCTACAGTTTTATTATAGTATAGATATTATTACATATATAAAAAAATATGTAGATAGATGAAATCTTTGTAGCATGTACCGATATGATTATTTTTCAGTTGGGTAAAGAGGGATTCATATTTACCCGTCGGTTCGCAAGGATTGAAGGCTGTTGCTAAGGCTAAATTAAGGTATGATCCAGTCGAATTAGATCCGGAAGACATGTGTCGAATGGCTGCTGAACAACCTCAGGTATGATTTAATTTTTATGTGATATGTTGGATATTTTAAAGGGGTGTCCTGATCTGTATAAAGCTTTTACTGAGGAGGTACTAAGCCAAGTTTCAGCTATCAGCCTATCTACAGCATATGTGAACTCTACTGAGATTTTTGGTCTTGTTGAGAATTCCAAATTAAATTGAAGTATATTTTCCAGGTTCTGTCTAACTATTCAGTCTCCGATGCCGTAGCAACATACTATTTATATATGAAATATGTTCATCCGTTCATATTTGCGCTGTGTACTATTATCCCTTTGGAACCGGATGAGGTAAATTTTCTAGTTTTTAAGTGCTTTTTATAAGGTATACTCGTAAAATTAATTTTTAGTAAAATTGAAGATTAATTTTCAAACACTGTATTTATTAAGTGAATAGTTATTTATTCTGTGGATCCCATAAGTTAGTTACTTACTCAATTTGATTTATATCAATAAATATACATATACTATATATACGAGGCTTCCGGTTGGAGTTGAATTGTAGAAATCATCACGTAAGGGAGAAGTGATATTCTTTTTAGTCTTTTATTTTCCATGTGATTTTATCCGTTTAGGTCGACAACATTTGGTAACACTTCGTTAAAACATTTTTTTTTTAATATAATTTACAATTCACTGTCTCATATTAAATTTTTTATACAAGGATATTCTTTCTAAAATACTTTATGATCGTTTGTGATATATTTTCCATTATTTGCATTGAAAAGATGATAGAAAATAAAAATATACAGGTTACACTGAGAAAAGATAGAAAGAAAGAATCGCACGGAGGGGTATAACGCCTTTTTCTTACGTAACGAAAATATACAAATATAAGCAATCTGAATTTCCGTATCGTATTATATTCGAAGTTAACGGAAAAGCATAAGAAAATTTATTTCTGACGCAGGCCCTTGACCTCGCCGTTTTTATTTATTGGTATTTTTTTTAGTTATAGGCAGTATAAGCTACGAATAAAGAGTACAATTTAATAAGATGATTACCTTATTACCTGTCCTAAAATATAAACACTGCATTCCTATTTGGCATCCTATTTGAAAAATCTCTTATGACAGAAATTGTTAGGTGAATTTTCTATAGTTTTTGTGAATTACATTAGTTTATTTATGTTAACCGTCATTATTATTATCCGGCATGTCGTAAGTATACTCAAAAATATATCTTAGTTTCTAGAACATTCTTCTTCCAGGTACTTCGCAAAGGCTCAGGCACGTTATGCGAGTCATTATTAATGGTAGAAGCTTTTCATGCTAACATAGTATTCCCTAATAAACAAGTGGAGGAATTGAACAAACTGACCAGCGATGGACATGTTTTAGAGACTGAGACTTACGTCGGAGGTCACGTGGAAGCACTTGAATCTGGTAAGAAATTAATGTACTTTATTAACTTTAGGGTTTTCAATACGGGAAAAAGGGTCCTATTGTTAAATTTAACCTGTACCTCAAAGTACATAGTATATCAGGTGACTGTTTAAAGTTTAACACCCTTCAATCCTTTGGTAGTTCATGGTTACATTTAACATATAAAATAATAATATCAAAACAAATACTAATAAACAACCAAGAAAACCTAAGTTAAAATCTGTTCTAAGACTTTCAAAAGTATGGGAACGATACTTTTATACGTAAAAATCTGGGTTCAATGAACAGTATCAAGGTTAATTATTACGTAGGACGTGGGCGGGACTGCGCGGTAAGGTGTGATTCATTACTTTCCTTATTATTACACCAGTTCGATTTTGCGTAAATCACCTGATGTTGAGTCTATATTAGTTTTGCGTTAATAATAAGGGTTTAATAGTAAGGATTTAGAAAAGTTTGTTGCATATATTTATTATTTCAGGTGTATTCAGAGCAGATATAAAATGTAAGTTTCGGATAGTCCCATCAGCTGTAGATAAATTAATGGAGACAACGGAAAAAACTATGAAGCATGCAATAGAAGTTGAAGAAGGTATACCTTTAGACTTGGTGACTAACTTTGACGAGGTCTGCTCGGAGATAAAGGCTAAACTGCAACATATGAAGGACCATCCACGGAGAGATGAGAATCCACTAATTTACCATTTGGACGTGGGTGCTATGTATCCTAACATTATATTGACAAACAGGTATTAAGGCTCTAGCTTTTATAATTACCGAATTATATTTAAGTTGAAAAGTTAAATAAGAATCAAATTGTTACACTGTCTTTTAATACTAAGTCCTTGAATATGAAATTTGCGTTTTGTATGGAAAAATTAAAACGAAAAAAATATTATAAAATTATATATTTTATTCATTTAAGTATGTACCATTATCATCTATGCACTTTCTCCATTTTATATATAGTTGATTGATTCCATTGCTGAAAACATTGTGGGAGTGAAATCAATATAATCGTTGAAGGCGGTTTGCACTGCCTCATCACAATTGAATTTTTTCCCTTATAAGAAGTTCCATAGGTAAAAATTTCCAAAACGAAACGTTGCAACCAAAAACGTACCGTGCTTTGAATTATTATACATTTCCTATCAGCTTTTTAGAAGTTCCCTACTGTATTTTCAAAATCCAAGGAGCTATGATAATGAATTTCATTTTAATTTTAAAATGGTACCGTTTTTTTATCATTTTATTTCGTACAAACCTTGGTTCTGTTAACTACAAATACAACAAAAAAACGATTACTCTAACAGGTGCAGCCATTTTAAAGTGATGCTCTTACATACATTCAACAATTGATTTTTATTCATATAAGAGTCATCTAAACTTAGTAAAAACCAGTAAATACGGAACCTTCGTTAAGAGACTACTTGATGCTGAATGCTACCTTACAAAATATCTTAAAGATTTATAGTGGTTAACAGTAAATCATCATCATCCGCCTGTAAGAGACCCACTGCATGGCCAGAGGCCTCTTCCCGAAGGAAGGGATCCTCTTAGTCACCTCATCAGCTCACAACGCATTGGTGTTTTCAAACTCTGAGAAATCCATAGTTTTAAGTTTTCCCACATACAGTAGTACTGCACGAAAATTTCTCAGGTTGAGGTTTCCTCACAATGTTTTCCTAGCCAATAGTGCCAATTAAAATTTGTAAGTGTATACGAATTCCGACAAATTCCTTAGTACTTGCCAGGGTTAGAACATGCAGATATTGGAGTGATATTCTATCGGTCAGACTACAAGACCACCACGTCTATGTCTATGTCAGTCAGTAAATGTGGCAGTAAAATATCTTACAGGTTACAACCTTCAGCTATGGTTAACACTGGTATATGTGCCGTATGCGATTATAATCGACCCGGCGCCACCTGCCAGAGGCACATGGACTGGATGTGGCGTGGCGAATATTGTAAGATAACTTCAAATTATATTGTCGATATATACACTTCCATATATATATTAAGAAGGTGATAGAATATGTGCACGATACAGAAACACATGTGTCGCGACTTGTTTTATTTATTTAATTATCTATACATATAATAAGAATGTAAATCCAAAGTGTTTGTACTTTTTAGACTTTTGTGAAAAAAATTGTTGCAGATGTCTAAGAATAAGTAATATTTTTTTTTTACGTCATAGCTGGCTAGCGAACATGTTAAGTGATCACCACCGTCCATAGACACTAACAACACCAGTAGAGTTGAAAGTGTTAGGGGGAAGGGGAGGGAGGGAGGGGGAGAGGAGAAGGGAAGGAATGTGGGCCTCCGGCGCTCTCACTGACCGAACGAAACTAAACAATGCAAGCACTGTTACTTCACGTCGGTGTTTCTGTGTGTCGGGTGGTGGTACCTCGGGCGAGCCGACCCATTCATGGTGAAACCAGTAATAGCTTCAGCGTGCCTCTACCACCTTCTAAAATACATCTCAATCATTTTTAGAAACGTCTGTCTGTCTGTTTGTATAAACACACGTCACTGCTAAAGTACTGCGTTCACTATAAAGCCTCACCAACAGTATTATAAAGCATATCGTCGAATAACATTTCGTCTTTGTTTTATTAAAATCGGTCCTCTTTACTAAAAGTTATTGTAATGTGAATGACGGGTCCAGAGATAAGTACGAGAAAAGAGTATCTAGGTAAGTTAAATGTAATTCAATGTCTTCCAAAAACAGTTTATAATATAATTTATAAATGATATTTAGAGCGCAGTAAACGAAAGACTTTTTTTGCATTAAGTTCCACGCGAAGTCGCGGGCACAGCTAGTTTAAAATTAAAAAAAAATGATGGTATGAAGTGACAAACAGGCCGGCAGACTGTAGCTCATCTAATGTTAATCGGTTACATTGGCCTGTGGGTATATACACTTATTAAGATATCATACAATATAGGTAATTTTTTTGTTATTTTGCCTGTCCTCCAGAAATTTCGCTGTAACTTAAACGACTCATATGTTTTGAATTAATCATGGGCTGTCGAATTGTTTATGGCGGTAAAATATCGTTTTGAATTTTATTATTGGTCAAAACAAAATGTTTCAGTCAGGGGTCAGACAGTGTGCAAATGTACACATTGCCCTCATTTGAATTCATGATTGCGTTTATTTTTTATCCTCTCATATATATTGAGAATGTATTGTCCCAGTACCAGCAACAAGGAGTGAGTACCAACGCATTCAGCAGCAGCTCGAGACAGAGAAATTCCCCCCACTGCATCCAGGTGGTCCGCCCAGAGCGTTTCATTCTTTACCAAAAGAAGATCAGGTGAGGAAAGTTATAAAAATTATGAGAAAATTACTAAATATATAATCATTGTTTAATTGATTTAAGGTTTGTACAGTGCTTGTGAATGCCATTTGCTACCCTCCATAATCTATACTTCTATACTAATATTATAAAGAGGTAAAGTTTGTGAGTTTGTGATGTTGTGGCGTTGTAGGGGGTAATCTCAGGAACTACTGGTCCGATTTGAATAATTCTTTCAATGTTATATAGCTAATTCATCGAGAATGGTTATAGAATATATATCATCACGCTAATGCCAATAGGAGCGGAGCACAGATGAAAAATGTTTCAAAATCGAGATGTTTTTTTCTTTTTGAGAGCTTCTGCTGCGTTTCAGCGTCAGCCCAGAGTAATAAATATTACTACGCGGACGAAGTCGCGGGCAGGGGCTAGTTATGTATAACAGTGGTTGACACTCAGTGTGAATGTTTCTTAGTAGCATTTATTTGACTAAAATCTAGACTTAGAATGTCGTGCTAAAGTGTGCCTTACATGGAAACTGTTGAACAAATTTTAATTTATATGTAGAACTATACTTTAGAAAGGATTGTTCTTGCATTGTACTCTTTTTTGTAAGTGTTAAAAATGGAAAAAATAAGGTACTGTGATTGGTCGAATATAATCATGAGTCAGTTTTATAAATGCAAACACACTACATTGAAATGTATTCAATTGCTTAAAAAACTTGATTTTTATAACACAATCCATATATTCAACGAATATTGATTGATGTATTCCTTATGTCATAATCGTAGCAAGATTTATCGTGCGCAAAATAAAGTTATCATTTCGGACTTAGCGCGCTAAGAAAAAATCGCGATAATGCTCATCTCTACTAGGTAGTAATAATAGTAATAATAAAGATTATTCACTTCTAAGTTCAGATAATGCAAACAGTACATATGAACAAATTTACGGCGAGCATGTTTAAAATCATTCTTAGTAATACAATTTTTAATTATTTATGATTACATTATGTGAAATTAAGAGAGGAAACAAGTATAACTATATAATTATCTTCTGTAGGCGGCGTACGAGAAGAAACGTCTAGCGGATTACTGTAAAGTCGCTTACAAAAAGACAAAAGTCACTAGAACTGAAGTGAGAACTACTACAATATGCCAGAAAGAGAATTCATTTTATGTGGATACTGTACGTGCCTTCAGGTCAGGTTGAGTTATTTGTACAATTTATTGTTTGTGGGTTTTAATTATTAGATCATTGATTTGGTAATATTACCAAGAACAGCATTTTTTTTTATGTTCAACAGGTACTCCCTTGGCCACAATCTCACCTGATGGTAAGTGACGATGAGGCCGACGATGTATCGCGCTTACCCACTAGATGCCTGTTCACTCTACTCTTGAAGACTCCCAAGTTATAAGATGACGGGAAGACAGACGCCGGAATATTTCATGTTTCATAATAATATATTTTTTCCCAAGTTCCACAACCTAAAATACAAGATAATATACTGATACATCCTCGGATAAATCAAATCCGATTTGTGATACCAAAAACTATATTATGTACTTGTAAAGACATAGATCAAATAGACTCTATCACATAATTGCACTACACCCGCACTTACAGTATATATACCTGTAGTCACAGTCCGTTAAAAGATTTCTTCTTTGTGGTTTCTCGTCATATTCGCTCCAATGTCTCGAACAGAACTCTCCATGGATCACTGCGGCTCGTTTTATATATCTATCAATAAAAGAGATTAGAAAAGTCTGAAAGGTTTCGTCATTCATTAATGACGTCATTATTCGAATAATTTGACAACGGTCGAGGCAACAATTTTTAGAAACTCATTATATTCCGTTCCCACGGTCGAGGAGTCATTCGTTTTTTAAATGTATATAGTTCCCATACAGAGTAACAATACCATTTAATGCAATTGTCTGATTTTAAAGATAAATAAAATATCAATCCTAGAGTATAAGTTAATGGAAGTTTAAAAGTAAAAATGCTATTTTACAGGGATCGTCGTTATGAATACAAAGCGCTAAACAAGCAAGCTAAAGCGAAAGTATCGGAAGCGGTGGCGAGTGGGGACGCAGCCGAGATTAAATCTGCGAAAAGCAGAGAAGTGCTCTACGATTCTTTGCAACTCGCTCATAAATGTATTCTGAATTCGTTCTACGGATACGTAATGAGGAGGGGGTAAGTATTCTTCTATTTGAAACGTCACCCATATACCAATACTATTTGTAAAGTTTTATTCCATCCACATTTGTTATTTTCTTGAATTGAGAAACATTTCCGAATAGTTATGCACCAAGTCGTTTTTTCGTACTTAAGTTTTTTTTTTACTCATAACTACATCTATTAAACAGTACTTGGTGTATTAATATTTGAATGCTATTCTCACTTTTCCATAATACGTTTCTTGTTTTTGTTATTTGGTTTCGTGGATGCGTACCTTAACTATATCATCATACGCTATCGTACTTATCCGTCCCTCTTTGTTATAATGTAGTACATACGAAATAGAAACGATACGTTAAAAAGTCTTGCATATAAAACATTATGCTGAAAACGTGTCCTGGATTTCTTTTATATTTATTGAAGCATTAAGTGTCGTCAACAACTAATAAAAAAACATGTGCACAGCTCACACACGGTAACAGTGAAACTTATAAAAAAAAAAAAAAATAAGTAGTCTGGTGAAGCTGTTGAGACCTTACTAGGTCAACAGCGTAGTCAGCTCGAAAAAAAAATTATATAAACAATAAACCTGAACAATACGCCACGTTAGTTATAACACCATTGCCCAAGGCTTCATAATACACAGACGCACAAACATACGCACGTACAGCGTTCGCACTAGAGCAAATATTAGGTCCACTACCTAAGTAATACAATGAGAAGACCGCGAATATAAAACACTGTATATTGTATTCTATCTCATTCTCTCACACGTTAAATCCTATAAATGTATATCTTTGTCTTTTTTCAATGTCGCATTTTCGACTTTCAAATAGAGAGGTTCAAGAAGTTCTCATAAAAAATATCCAATGCTCATAAATATACTTACGTATAAGAAGATGACAATAAGAAAAAAATGTCAACGGTATATTTTCTTTACTTTAGACGGATTTAAAGGTTGTTCTATTATATTTATTTCAAAATTCATTAACTACAGTGCCCGCTGGCATAGTATGGAGATGGCCGGTATCGTATGCTACACGGGGGCTAACATAATCATGCGGGCTCGGGAGATTATAGAACAAGTCGGGAGACCATTGGAGTTAGATACAGACGGTATATTGTTTTTTATTATATATTTTTAATGAAAAATGTAATCTAGCATTCTAACTAATATTTCAAATGCGAATGTGAGTTTGTTCATCCATGACTTAACTACTTATCCGATTATCATGAGTTCTTGTGCATAAACGTTGTTAGGTGTACAGCAAAGAATATAGGGTGTTTTTAGGCTATAGGCTATCATCTCCAGCAAAAAAGTACTATTCCCGATCCTGTCCAGTGATATCTATATTAATGTGAGCGAACCTGGAGGCATAAGCTAGTATTATATGTTTCTAATTGTTGTCAAATGTTTACTTGTTACCGACTTCGAATAAGGAGGAGGTTACTACGTTCGGTTGTATGTATTTTTTTTTATGTATGTTAATCGATATCGCCGTCAGTTATGAACTAATTTTAATGATTCTTATTTATTTGAATTGGTTATATTCAGGGGTGGTCCGATATAAATTTGAAGAAAATATTCAACCCCTAAGGGGGTGAAATATCGTCTATTTGATTTTCACCCACTTAGTCTCTACGTATTTTTTATTATAGATCTTTACTAACTGAAAATTTTGAAAATATGATATAAAGTGTTAATAAATGGTTACATATAATATATTTTTTCGGTAACATGCAGGTATTTGGTGCATCCTACCATCTTCATTCCCAGAAAACGTGACGGTACACACTACTCATGCTAAGAAAAAAAAGATCAATGTCTCTTTCCCTAATGCGGTACTTAACGCGATGGTGAAGGTTAGTTGTGTTTAAACAAGGTTTCTGTGTATAGCAGTTATTATCAGACTATGCTCGTTAGATCATTCATAATGTTGAGTATTTATATTTGAATATAATTCTTGACTGTAGTTGAACGTTTTTCAAAGCAATCTCGTATTAAAGATAATTTATAGTGTGGTATCAGTAGCGAACTTTTAATGCTTTTAGTATATTTCAAAGAGATGACATGTTGATCATAGGGGGTTCGCTTTTTAGTTTTTGAGGGATCGTAAAGGGTTTGTTAGATGATCGTAAAGGGTTCAGTATTTGATCGTAAACGCTTCGGTAGTTTAAATATATTTTCTAACGCATTTCTGAAAGGTTTTTAAAAGAAAAACATGTCCCAAGTGCATGCTAGCTACTCAACAGCTGTAAAGTAAATCTCATCGTGAATCCCTTTCGATCAACAAGTGAACCCTTTACGATCATCTACCGAACCCTTTACGATCCCTCAACAACCAAAAAGCGAACCCCCTACGATCAACTTGCCATCTCTTTGAAATATACTGAAAGCATTAACAGTTCGCTACTGATACTACACTATAAGTTATCCTTAATACGAGACTGTTTTGAAAAATGTTCAACTACAGCCGGGAATTATATTCAAAAATTAACGTTAGCCCTAATGGGTTACGAGGTGTTATAGATATTAGAAAATCTGCTCTAAATTATGTGACAGGCTTTATAGGTATTTTTTTAAATGTTATGTGAGGCAAACGAACAGACGAGTCACCTCATGGTAAGTGATCACCGCCGTCCATAGACACTCGCAACACTAGGGAAGTTGCAAGTGCGTTGCCAGCCTGTGTTTGGGAGGAGGGTGGAGTGGGGGAAAGGGACGGAGGGGAGAGGATGGAAGGTGGTCCTCCGGCGCTCTCACTGACCGAACGAAACGCAACAATGCAAGCACCGTTACTTCACGTCGGTTTTCTATGAGAGGGTGGTACTAACCCGGGCGAGCCGATCTATTCATGCTGAAACCAGTAGTAGCTTCAGCGTGCCTCTACCACCTCCAACAGCTACTTTCTAACATTAAAAAATAATCTATTTTTTAAGTCATTCTCTAAATAGAAGTAGGAAAATTATTTTCTATAAACTGTCAAATAACATATTTCATACTTCCATGTGTTTTAGGACCACTTCACAAATGATCAGTACTATGAACTCGTCGATCCCGAAGCGAAGAAATATGAACAGCGTTCAGAAAATTCTATATTCTTCGAAGTGGATGGTCCATATTTGGCGATGGTGCTTCCCGCTTCTAAAGAAGAAGGGAAGAAATTGAAGAAACGTTACGCGGTGTTCAATTTTGATGGATCGTTAGCTGAATTGAAAGGTCGGTCATTAAGAAATACGCTATTTAGTAGTTTTATATAGTTTTATATAATACTAGCTGGCCCGGCAGACATTGTTTCGCCCTGATTATGAAAAAATCCTTGACAAATTATATACTAAAACGTTCTTCATTAATCACTCTATCCACCGGTGAAAACCGCATGAAAATCCGTTGGGTAGTTTTTGAGTTTATTGCGAACAGAGAGACAGACAGACGCGGTAGGGGACTTTGTTTTATACTATGTAATGATTTGACTAATGTATCTACCACAAGTTATTCCTTAATGACTCGATGACATGATGTCTGCACTTTGCACATTTTTACTAATATTATAAATGCGAGAGTGAGTTTGTTCGTTACGCTTTCACACCTTGACTAAAATAATAATAAATTTTACTCACACGTTGCGAGAGGTACAGACAAGGACATATGGCACTTTTCACCTAAAAGAATATACTGTTATTGGTAGTATGGGACGAGCGAAGCCGCGAGTAAAGGCTAGTAAAGTACATTAATATTGACAGGTTTCGAAGTAAAACGCCGCGGGGAATTACAGCTCATAAAGATATTCCAGTCGTCAGTTTTCGAAGCTTTTCTCAAAGGGAACGACCTCAAATCCTGTTATAACGCTGTCGCTAAGGTAGCTGACTATTGGCTCGACGTGCTATATAGCAAGGGGTCGAATATGCCCGATTCGGAACTGTTCGAGTTGATATCAGAGAATCGTTCCATGTCGAAGAAACTCGAGGACTATGGCGGACAGAAGTCGACATCGATTTCTACAGCGAAAAGACTGGCAGAGTTCTTGGGGGATCAGATGGTTAAAGATGCGGGGTTGGCTTGCAGGTAAGCGTTTAATTCGCTAATTTCTTCTAAAATCCGTAAGTTGTTGGTTAAAGGTCACCTTTATGCTATTCTTAATAAATTTAACTAAAATTTAAGGATTCTTGAGAAAAATATATAAATATTTAATTCAAATAATCAAAGTTCATTGCAGTGAAAATAGTTTTGTTATCTCATGAAAACTATTTTTATCTGGATTAATAGTGGGATGTATTTTATTGTTTTAATTGTTATATTTTACCTACTACTCTATAACCTTTTTGTCGATTTTAAATGACCTCTTAAATATTAGGTCTTTACCTATGAAATTGCCGTTTTGTATGAAAAAATTTAAACGAATTTTTTTCATGTATTTTTTATTTGTATTAATCGAAGTAATCACCCATGCAATCAATGCATCTTTGCCAACGCAGTGGCAGTTTATTGATGTCCTTCTTAAAGAAATCAGCTGGACGGGATGCAACAAATTCTTCAAAGGCACTTTGTACTGCCTCTCGAGTATTGAATTTTTTTCCCGCCAAAGAGTTATCCAAATTCTGGAAAAAGTAGTAGTCTGTAGGCGCAAGGTCTGGTGAGTAGGGCGGATGACGGAGAACTTCCAACCCCAGTTCTTGCAACTTGGAGACCGTCTGCTGTGCAGTATGAGGTCGCGCGTTGTCGTGCAGGAGCAGCGGAGACGAGCGATTGACCAATGCTGGTTGGAGATGTGCCAGCTTCTCCATCATTGTGTTCAGTTCTTCACAGTACACATCTGAAGTAATGCTCACCCCGTTTCGTAAGAAGCTGTGATGAATCACACCGGCGCTATACCATCAAACAGTGACCATCACTTTTCTAGGGGTAAGTTTTCGTTTAGGGCATTGTTTAGGTGCTGAACCAGGATCCAACCAACTTGCTGAGCGCTTGCGGTTATCAAACAGAATCCATTTTTCATCGCAGGTAACAATGCGGTTCAAAATTCCTTCATTTGTGTGTCTGTTGAGCAGTGCAAGGCACGTCTCGACGCGTACTTCGCGCTGGCGATTATTGAGTTCGTGGGGCACCCATTTGTCAAGCTTTTTTACCTTGCCAATTTGACGCAAATGGACCAATATTGTTATGACGCTAACGTCGAAAGTTGCTGCTAATTCAGCCGTAGATTGTGTATCAACAGCTTCCACAATCACCTTTAATTCGTCATTGTCGACCAAAGTCTTCGGACGACCGCGAGGTTCATTTTTCAGGTCGAAATTCCCAGAATGGAAGCGAGCAAACCAATAAGAGATGGTGCGTTGGTTTGTAGTGTTAGCTCCGTAAACGTCGTTGATGTTGCGTGCCGCTTGTGCCGCGTTGCTGCCACGACGGTACTCATATTCCGTAATTACTCGAATTTTTAACGTATCCATGATGACAAAAAAGATTGAAATGCGATGAAAATATAACACTAATCAATAAACAAATGACTACTTTTAGAAAAAGAATTCCATGTTTTTAAAATAAAATTAATTTGAAATTAGAATTCTTAGCCAAACAAAAACTATTTTAATTTGAAATGGCCAGTATTGCAGAACGGCAATTTCATAGGTAAAGACCTATTATTATTATTACTGCTTAGCTCAGGTGGAAAATTGTATTGATATGATATAATATTAGTTTATAGGCCGAAGTAACATATGATATATATTTTACATACATAAAGAATTTAACATATATGTATATCTTACTTATAATATAATAATAAAATACTAAATAGTTGAAATTAGTAATTTACTAGCGGGCACGTCAGACGTTGTCCCGCCCTGATTAAAAATAAATCTTTGACAAATTATATACTAAAACGTTCTTCATGAATCACTTTATCCAATGGTGAAAACCGCATGAAAATCCGTTCAGTAGTTTTTGAGTTTATCGCGAACAGACAGACAGACAGAAACGGTAGCGGACTTTATTTTATACTATGTCATGAAATATATCTAAAATGGTAACTGTTTTTCTTAATTCTACCGATAAGTATGACATTGGCTCAGTTTTGCATTGATATTTGGTTTTGGGTAATGGTCTGCTCTGGTATAAGTGAACGAGTATTTCTGAGAGGAGATTACGTGACAGTAAAACGATTCGGTGAGACTTGCTACCGAATGAGACCATCAGAGCAATGTACTTGCATTGAAAGTCAATAGCAAACGGCTCATTTATTAGTTTAAATTTAACGTTTAGAGGACCTACATGTCGATCACGTAAAAATGAACAGGTGTCTGAAGCACTGATAACTGTCGTTTTAAGTTCTACTCCGAATCGCGAAAGTCACATTATAAATATACATTCAGATAGTTTAATTAATCACTGTTTTTTAACCAACTTCGAAAAAGGAGGAGGTTATTAACCAACTTCGAAAAAGGAGGAGGTTATTAAACAACTTCGAAAAAGGAGGAGGTTACTACGTTCGGTTGTATGTATTTTCTTTTTTATGTATGTTAATCGATATCTCTGACAATTATGAACCGATTTTAATGATTTTTTTATTTTTAAATTAAATCCCACGCGGATTTATTTAATATTATTTAGTAAGTTATTTAATAAAATAAGGTATATAAAACTCCTATAAGACCAGTCATGTTGTACGCATCTGAGTGCTGGGCGAGGAAAGAGACGGATGAGAGAAAACTACATGCGACAGAGATGCGATTGTTAAGGTGGATGTGTGGTGTAACTAGAATGGATAAGATTAGGAATGAATATATCAGAGGAAGTTTGAAAATAGCACCAGTGACAGAGAAGTTGAGCAGTAATAGGTTAGCATGGTATGTGTATGTCATGAGGAGAGATGAAGATCGTGTAACTAGAAAATCTTTGAGTATGATGGTCGATGGATATAAGAGTAGAAGAAGACCGAAAAATCAATGGATGGATTGTGTGTGGATGTGTGTAAAAGGTGTGAATACTGAGATGACATCTGATAGGCGAGAGTGGAAAAGGAAAACATGTTGTGCCGACCCTACTTAGGGATAAGGGTGAGAAGATGATGATGATGGTGATTCAATAAAACAAGTAGGATAAAAGTTAATTTCTAAAAAGTGAAAAAATTGAGAAAATTAAATAAATGGGAAAAGTATCACCTTTAGATTCAGCGTTAAACGGTAACTGATTTTTTTTTTCTTAAATGATTTTAGGCTATAAACTAAAGATTTGAACGATACCCAAGTCAAAAGCCAACTTGGTAAATAACGGACACCCTAATATATATACATTTAAATGCAATATTGATATATCGTAGGTTTATAATATCAAAGAAGCCTGATGGCGCTCCCGTGACGGAGCGAGCGATCCCTCTCGCTATATTCCAGTCCCCGGCGGCGGTGAAACGACACCATCTCCGCCGTTGGCTCAAAGACAATAGTATTACCGAGGAAATAGACATCAGAGACGTGCTCGATTGGTCCTATTACATAGAGAGACTAAGTGGCGCCATACAGAAGATTATTACTATACCTGCAGCGATGCAAGGAGTAAGTATTGTCACGCCCGTTGGTAAATTAAGTGCCGTTTATGTCAGAAGATATGGATTTTGTATTCATAAAATTGCACTTACACCTTATAATGCAGTCGATTTGTAATCGCAGTCCGCTTGACGATGTCTTGCTTTTTGTTCCACTTCTAATTCGCTCCGATGTCTAGAATAGAACCCTATTCGGAGTCAGGGCTTATATGCATTTTAATAAAGGAGGATGTAAAAATGTTGTGTGAAGCTATGAAGGACTGTCAGGCCAATAGTGTAGACAGTTTGAAAAAGAGAGTGTAAAATTCTTGAAAGTTGACGTCATTATTCGAACTATTTGACAGAAGTCTAGATGTTTTCGGGTTACCTCTTTTCTAGCATAGATAGAATTTTTTCTAATGTCTAACTGACTAGCTACGGTAATCAAGTTGAAAATCCATTTTCAAATAGCTACATGTAGGTTTTCGGGTAATTTTTTTTTGTATAGGTAAAGTTTTTTCGAAAGCTCAAGTTGGAATCTATCTCCAAACACATATATATAGTTGCTTTTGGGTAACTTTTTTTTAGTAATAAATTTATAATTCACGATATCATTACGTGTGGTGCTAAAAACCAAATCTATTTTATTATAAAGATTAACGACGGAGACGATAATTTACGAACGCGTTCGCATTTTACGATCAGTGGACGTGACGTTTCGAACCTGGTTGTTGTCAATCTTATCGCATATCAAAATAACAATCAGATCTACTCTTATTTGAATGAAAGTTAACATGAATATATGTTAATAAAACATGTTTTCAGTTAGACAATCCGGTACCACGAGTCCAATATCCCGACTGGCTTCACAAGAAAATGTTAGCTAAAACCGATAAATATAAAACTAGAAAAATCACGGACATGTTCTCGGCCAGGCCTAAAGAGTTGAAACAGGCGGAAGAAAACAATACCGACAGTATGGTATGTTATACTTTATACATATACTAGCGAGCCCGGCGGACGTTACCCGTCCTGATAATAAAAGATACCTTGACAATTTATATACCTATAACTTCCTCATGAATCACTTTATCTACTGGTGAAAACCGCATGAACGATCGTTCAGTAGTTTTTGAGTTTATCGCGAACAGATAGATAGACAGACATCTCTTTAGCATTTATAATACTGCTAAGGTTAAGCTATTTCACTAAACGTGTTGACTCATTAGAGTATATCTACAGAGTACTTAGCTTTTGCTTGCAGCTACGCTCGCGTTTTTGTAAATTTGGACTATACCTAGGAATCATTACATTTTTTTCTAACTGAAAGATACCTTATGTCTTTCTCTGTGCTCCCTAACAATGTATATTAAAGTATAAAAAATTTCACCATGGTCGAATGAGTAGTTAAGGCATGAAAATGTAACAAACTGTTGGCGCGCATTATATATTCAGGTTTCCGAACGCACAAGCATCCCTTCTGCCCTTCCAATCATTTTTACTTACACCACGATCCTTACCGCGGACGCAACGAAAACGATATCTCGCATAGTCATACGAAAGAATTGCTAGTCACTGATCACTAATATTGTAAAGTTTGGTGTAAAAATCGCATAGACGCTAATCCAATATAGTGCATATTATATATCGCCGCGAGTGAAGTGAATTCAAACCCGCACCATCAACACCGGTGAGTCCGCAATTCCTTATTTACCGCAAACCCCCCCCCGAACCAGCACCTTTACGCAACAAACACAAACAAACTATCAAACTCGCCTTCACATTTATAATATTTGTAGGGATATTTAGATATATACTAGATTCAACTTCAAAAAACTTAAATAATAGCGTAAAGTTAAATATACAGTACTGATGCTATTTTAAATTGTGCAGGATATAGAAGCCGATATGGAAGATATAGGTAAAGAAGGCAAAGAGACGAACGGTGCTATTCGTCCTATAGTGCATACCGTGAAGAGGAAACGTGAGGAGTCACCTCCACAAGAGGCAGCTACGTGGAGGGAAGCGCTGGGTCCTCCACCACCTTTTGGAACTACAAAGGTATAAATACATGTGCCATTACATTTCAAAATAAGCTAAATTCAAGCCATTCTTAATATTTTACGTTATTTTTCGAGATCTTCATATTTTTTGTATGTAAAAATGAAGATCATAAAAAAAGGGTGTGTGTACTTATGTACACGCGTTAGAAGTTATACTTCTTTGGCGTAACAAGATAAAAATCTTTTCATAAATTTTATCTTTCGCCTTATTCTACGTTTGTAGAAAAAACGACACTAACAATAGAAAAAAGGTATTTAATACATTGAAAGTTTTAATACAAAGAAATACAAAGAAACAAAATGTTGACTATAGCTAACTTCAGGGTGTCGGTTTTTCGTGACGGTGTGCGCGCGCATCGTAAAAATTTACTCTCATCATTTTTCCGTACCGCGCTAAAAGAATTATAACTTCAAAAACTAAAAACCTTATGAACGGCAAAATTTTGATCGTCGTCTGTGTATATAAAATCTGGAAATCCTAAAAAAATTAAACATGTTATATGAACGGTTAATAATATTATGCTAGCTAACCCGGCCACGCGTTGCTGTGGCTCGGTTATTACATGTTAAATTGAATAAATACATGCACCATAAAGTAAAGTAGAGTGTAAAAAGAAATTCAAAATTAAAACGTGGCGTCATCTATGGTATGTATATAACAGGAGGTCCTACAGTTTTCTGTCAACAAATTAATTTAAAGCGCAAATTTTTTTTTAATCAGTCTATTATACATGTCATGTAGATCAAAACTATAGTAGTTCAATAGTATTTCATTAAAACGGATATCTACATTTCACCCGTGCACGTATATAATATATATACTCTGTATATGATGATGACATTTAATATGCAAATCAATGATCATCATACCTTATATTATTTTAGGAGGAACGTCGAGAATGGATTCTGTTTCAAAAAAGGAAATGGATGTGGCAGATGGAGCGTAGAGGATTCCGTAATCGAAGTAAACGAGGTATTATAGAGTAATTTTTATTTATGTTAGTCAGAAGACTTTGATATCGTCTATTAATATTGTGTAGTTAATAAATTAAAAGAGTTATAAACTTTCTATAGAGATAATTTGAAAAACGATAAAATTATATACGTAATAAGAAGTTAACATTTTTTTATATTGTTATGATTAGATAGTAGATTAGACTAAATAACATTTGCGTTAGAAGAATTTTATTTTTTTCACGTACACACCTTGCTACACTGTAGCGTAGTCCGCTTAAATATCTCTTCCTTTTGTTTTCTCTTTGTATTCATTCCGATGTTCAAAATAGAACTCCACCTGGACGCATTGTGTCGCGCTTAAATATCTTTCAAAAAGGAATGGGGAAAATTAGACTGCTGACGTCATTATTCGAATGATTCGACAACGTTTGATCCAGATTATTTTTACAACCCTGTTGGTATTGGTTATCACGGTCGATGTTTAACAATATATTATAGGTAAAAAGGACAATGACGTGATGCTACCTCCGCCGAAGAGCTCAGGCCCTGTCAACACCTTGGGAGGGTTTATTAGAAGAGCGCAAAGAACACTATTGAACACACCTTGGCAAATTATACAAGTAAGTATAATATCCCATCCAGGAGGTAAGCCTGCATATACATTCATTTGTTTGTAACAGATTTATTTCCCTGCTGTTTCTTTGTATATACGCGATTTTTGACGAAAACTTTTACTTTGATATAATATAAAAAAAACCGTCAAGTGTGAATCGGATAATATAAACTATAGGACCTCGCGAAACATTAAAGGCCAATTTTGAGGAATTCGGTATCCTAACTCTACCCTACCAATATATTCTTAATAATTTAATGTATATCTGCAAAAACTTTGAAAAGCTGAAGGTCGTAAAAGATCGGCATGATCTAAACACTAGAAATTGTGACGAACTGGTTGTCTGGTGTTTCAGACTCAGTGAATAAGTTACAGTTTTTTAGGTAATACTGTTAGGTTTTACAACAAAGTCCCTGAAGATATTACCGATTTGCCGGACTGCAAGTTTAAGCGCCATGTCAAGCGGGTTTGGGCGTCAAAAGGTTATATATAGAGTGGATCAATATATAAACGACTAGCCTCTACCCGCGACTTTGTCCGCATGGAATAGTTATTTTAGGCTATCGCTAACACGTAGCGGAAGCTCTCAACGGTTGAAAAAAAACGATTTTGAAACCGTCTTCATTGGTGCTCCGTTCCTATTAGTCTTAGCGTGATGATTCATACATTCCTCGATAAATGAGCTATATAACACTGAAAGAATTTTTCAAATCGGACCAGTAGTTCCTGAGATTACCCCCTACAACATGACAAACCCACAAATTCACAAACTCACAAATTTTACCTCTTTATAATATTGGTATAGATGGCGATGCCTGCAATTGACATCACTCATCTACTATAACGATTGCAATGTATGTTCAAAAGATAAACCCTTCGAGTTTCTTGCCGGTTCTTCTCGATGACTGGGTTGTTTGTCCGAACTGATGACGGTTTTGACGTTAATAAGCGCCATCTTGATGCCTAAACTGAAAAAAAATTAAAATAGATTTTGATAGGCGTATTGAAATTTCTAGTCCACGGCACAATATGTATGCCCATATGTATTTACAACAAAATAAGGTTGAGATTCTTAGCATAAGCCCAATTGACGCTTGATCAGTTTCTATTATCCTGATGAATGTGTACTGTAATAATGACATCAAATTTGATGTTTGTATGCATTATTACTTGTATGATGGAGCAAAAGAAACTATTCCATCGTTATTTGTGTGGGTGTGTCACCTGTTTTAGTAAAAACTAATATGTTGTGAATAAAAATAAACAAAAAACTTCTTCATATTGTTATTGATAAGGTGGCGGAGACAGCAGAACATGGTTTGTTCAAACTCTGGGTGTTGGTCGGAACCGAACTCCATCAGATTAAACTGACAGTGCCTCGAATATTCTATGTGAACCATCGCGTCGCGCGCTCCACCGACAGCGGCCAGTACTGGCGCAAGTGTAACAGGATATTGCCGAGAGCGCATCCAGCGTTACACCTCTACCAGTACACAGTGCCTGAACAACTCTATAGGGAGCATCAAGAGTGAGTCACTTTGATTTTTCGAGTTTCTGATAAATATGTCTAATTAATATGATGCTTATTACAAAATTGGTCTTTGTTTCAAATGTTTAATTTTTGTGCCTTTTAAATAATTAATTAAATGAGCTTAAATATTTCATTAATCAAGTCTCGGGCATTAGGCAATTAAAGATACGAAGATAGGAATATCGTTTGGTATCTTAGCTAAACAAATTTATTTTAAAATATTATAAATTGTACGTCATGACACGGGATACTTTATATTTGTAACTACCGAGTATGTCATCCTCTTTGGCAGACTGGCTGAAACTTGTATATATTGTAAATAGAATGTTCAAACAAATGAATGATCGCATCTCTATAAATACCTTATATGGTCATATAAATAAACAGTCTATTTTACGCACTCCGAGTATTATTATTACGCTGTCTGTGTCTTATAGTAGTGAGCCCGAAGCTCCTACATATCTATGGAATAAGTTAAATTCTATTTATTTCTTGTTTATGCACTTCTGTTTACCTTATATGTACATTTTAAAATAAAATATATTCGACTATGATCTCGAGTTGTAGGCAGGATCTTATTCTGTTATGTAGCTATGATTTTAATTTTTTACCCATAAACTTGTATTCTGTGTCCCTGTATTAGTGGCATCTTGCGGAATATAAAGGTATATTATTCCCAAGGCGATTGAACACAATAATGGGGGCCATTAGTTCTAAGATATAATAACTTCCTGGAAAGTGGGCGAACAAGGGGCCACCATTTTCAAATAAATTTCAAATTTAAAATAAATAATTTTTTTATTTAAATTTAATTAATACTTAAATAATAATAATAATCATTAATATAATTGATAATTTATTTTTTTAATTTTTAAATTTCATTAAAAAAATTTTTAAATCAATGTAGTCATCATAAATCATGTTGTAAAGCATAGGTCCCCGAAACTTTTTTGTCTCATTGACCACTTGCCATGTTTACTGGTAATGTGTAGACCTCCTGTTTACCTGATATTTTATTTTTTGCCAAATCCTCAACTTTAGATATGTTATAAAAAGGTTTTATCATTTATGTAGATAGATATGTCTTCACATTATAAAGAAGCATCATTTAAGTAGACAGTATATGTATTGTTTCATTAATGGAAAGCCAAAATTAAATCTGCTTAAATGAGATCATTATATCATTATTGGCGCTTATTTGCATTACATTGACCCCCAAATTTTTTTTTCGTTGACATCGACCCTTTTGTTCTTCGTTATACGACCCCTTGTGGTTGATATAGAACCGCTTTGTGAATCACAGTTCTAAAACATAATAATTTGATGGCTATAAGTCTTCAACAGTCAAGATTTGCTACTAAAGTGGGAAATAGAAGAAGACTATCATCCATAAGTTTCACGTTGAAAAATTGGTTCTGTATATTCACATACTACACTCGGTTTCGCTCGCTTTAATGCTGGAAAAGATATTTCTCTATCCCTTGGGAATCGTTTTTTTCTGTAAGAAGAATGGTGTTCTATGTCCTTTCAACTTCAACTTTTTAATAATGGCGTCTCGTAGATACGAATTCTGCCAATGTTAAGTCAGTTTTTTTTATATCATAGGAGGCAAATGAAAAAGTGGGTCACCTGATGTTAAGTGATCACCACCGTCCATAGACACTTGCAACACCAGGGGTGTCCCAACTGCGTTGCCAGCCTGTGTTTTGGGGGGACGGGGAGTGGAGGGGAGAGGGGAAGGGAGGGAAGATGGGCCTCCGGCGCTCTCACTTACCGAACGAAACGCAACAATGCAAGCACTGTTACTTCACGTGGGTGTTTCTGTATATCGGGTGGTAGCACCGCGGCCGAGCCGACCCATTCCTGCTGAAACCAGTAATAGCTTCAGCGTGGCTCTACCACCTACAGATGCAGTAGATGTAGCAACCTTGCAACAGTCCCGAAACTTATAAAATCATGGCTTACTCGGAATGTTATCCTGAATGGAAGCATATGATCTGCCTTTAGTTTGTTTGGATACATTCCAGTTTGAGGTCTGTCCTTTTATCTACCCCTAACAGTGTGTATGCAAAATGTCATGACGATCGGTTGAGTAACTAAGATCTTTTAGGTAGGTGGTAGAGCCACGCTGAAACTATTACTGGTTTCAGCATAAATGGGTCGGCTCGCCCGGGGTAGTACCACCCTCTCACAGAAAACCGACGTGAAGTAACAGTGCTTGCATTGTTGCGTTTCGTTCGGTCAGTGAGAGCGCCGGACACCCACCTCCCCTCCCCTTCCACTTTCCCCTTCCCTTCCTCCCCCCCCTCCCTACACAGGCTGGCAACGCACTTGCGACTCCCCTGGTGTTGCAAGTGTCTATGGACGGTGGTGATCACTTACATCAGGTGACCCACCTGTTCGTTTGCCTCCTATGATATAAAAAAAAAAAAAAAATCTGAATAGACAAACAAACAAGTAAAATCACAATCGCGTTTAGAATGTTACAAAGGATTATAGAATATAAAAAGGTACAGACAGTACAGGGTGCGGTAAGGGCTAAAAAATTATATTATTTTCAGAGAACTGATGGGCGAATTATCCGCACCAGAAATAGAGGGTATCTACGAGACACAGATGAGTCTTGAATTTAGAGTCCTAGTACAGTTGGGTTGCATATGCGCTGTCGATCCGAAAGAAGCGAAAAAGTACGTCTCCGACTTTATTATATTACTGTCTATTATTATTACAGTAATTTACGTAATGAAAAGTATAAAAAATACGTTTGCAAAATACAAAGTAATCGATAAAACTATCACATTTGTGATTGTTAGTTTTTCATACTTATGCTTAGTTGAATTTTGTAGTAAAAACGAATTAATATCGAACCCGAAACATACAGAAATCCAGTTGAAATGGAAATGGTAATTTTATTTGTCTCTTATATGATACCTTACAGTACAATATTGTGCCAATTACAAAATAATCATTATTACATTATTTTACATACTATACACATATTTGTATATTCAAGTTTGTGCAGTCTCAGCATTGACATACAAAAACCCAAGATGCACACTTAACGTCTCACAGCCGGCACACAAAAATGAGTGCATAATTTTGGATTATGCAGTCATTTCTAATAGTCTCGCGTCGCTTGCGTCCTTGTACAAACAACTTTAAATCATTCAGGGAAGGTTGAATTTGCAAGGTCAGAAGTTTATCGCATAACTATAACCACGTATGTATATTGGGGAGTTTTTGCGGGACGGTTTTGAGCGCCACGACGGTTTATTCGAGACTGTGTGTCTGGGGTTTTTGTATGTCGATGATTCTCAGGTTTAAATTTGTGATGTAATCTATGTGTAAGTGTATCTGATATATTCATGTTGGATTCGTTATTATGAAAATATGAATTACTTTTGAATTCAGTTTCTGAATTGATATGTTCCTGTTATGATGGAATAAATTATATGATGGAACTTCCTGTTCCATGAAAACATCTCTGTAAATCAGTTCTTGACGCTGTTATTTTTAACTAGTGTAAATAACCACTGGTACCTTAAGTACTATTCGTGTGTCTTTTAAAGAGAATCCCGGTTAAAAGCCGGGGAACATAAATATAGTAGTTTATAATGACAAAGAAAATTTTTCCAACGTTTTCAGATTAATTCAATTTGGATCAAATAATATGGAATCGTTTAGTCTCAATCAACTTGCATTTAAAAGTGTTGCGCATCAATCCTACTTACAAAAACAGGTATGTTTAAATTATGATTATTTTACGTGAATCTTCCTTTATCTAGTTACTAGCTGCCCCGGCGGCCGCTTTCCCGCCTTGACCTTGAAAAAAAAACCCTGACAATTTATATATCTAAATCCTCATGAATCACTTTATTTAATGCTGTAAACCGCATGAAAATAGGTTTAGTAGTTTTTGAGTATATCGCAAACAGACAGGCGTGGCAGCGAACTTTGTTTTATAATATGTAGTGATGTATAGTCACATTTATAATTAAAGTTATGTACAAATGTTATTTATGGTCAAGATTAATAATAGTAGTTTAATGAATTTGAATCATTAATTAATTTGAAGTCGTTCAAGTACTACGCAAACAGAATTTTACCTATTTTTGAATCGCTCTTCCATCTTGTTAGCAAAATTGAGCAAAACTTTGACACTAATGC
Source organism: Antheraea yamamai (assembly GCA_036509395.1). Classification (NCBI taxonomy): domain Eukaryota; kingdom Metazoa; phylum Arthropoda; class Insecta; order Lepidoptera; family Saturniidae; genus Antheraea; species Antheraea yamamai. The sequence continues at coordinate 6,401,470 of AP028448.1, read as the reverse complement.
TTACGTGAGTATTGGCATAATTTTTATAAAATGTCTCGTAAATTTCTTTACAAGTTAAAAAAAACGAAAAAGTAATATTAAAAGGTATATATTCTGACGTAATCTACATTCACTCCTGACATACTTCATATCATGTAAAGTACTATTATAAAGAAGGAAGGTTTGTTTTTTTATTTGTAATCGATAAACCAAAAAAAAAACTTAACTAAAGGTAATAAATTTTTCACCCGAGCTACATTAACATCAAGTTAAATGGGTTATATTTTACTTTTTAAATTCTTAATTACGCGAGCGATACCGCGTGCAAGATTTAGTCAAAAAAATAAAATACTTCATTCAATTTAGGCCTTGAGAACCTTCTCAGGTGCTTATGAACGTCAAAACTACTGCCGATTTGCAAAACCATCGAGTCATCGAGAAGAAGGCAAGAAACTCGATTTGGTTTGTCCATTTCTTGAATACAATAAAAGTGAATACATTAAAATAGATTTTTTTAAATAGAATAATAAAAACACTATATTTTAATTTTTAATCAAACTATATTAACCTGTTTCATGAACAAAAACTTGTTTGAAAGAGGTATTAACAGCCATTGCGTCGAACTACACACCCGCTCTCACAAAAGTGAGGTTACAACCAAATTGGCGTTACACTACAGACACAAAAAATTTATCGCACTAACAACGTAATTAAAGGACATGTAAACAATGAGTTTAGTAATTTTTCATGAATTATTCCATGAAAAAAAATTGAATCTAGCAAATCATGTATGCGGTAGAGGCACAAGTAATAATTGGACAAATTTGTGCTCAGAAATAACAACTTTATCATTACTTTATTTGTGTAACGGGCTACAGCATTAGTTGAACGATAATGAATAATCCCATTTATAAAACATTATACTTCTATTAATTCCCATGTGTTTTTTAGGATGGTGTATCGCCGGTCAAACATATATTCTTGTACCAACACTCGGCACCGAACTCGAGTCGCAGCATGTGGGCTCTCATACTGTCTCCTATCAAGAAAGGGTATATAATCGTACAAGATACGGTGAAGACTAACCAAGTGCCTAATATGAACACGCTTTATACCGCTGAAAGGACAGCCAAGTACGTTTTTTGTTCCTTCTCATTATAATAATAACTTCAGTAAGAATAGTGGTACAGTGTAAGAGCTGTAAAGTCGCAATAATAGTTAATGAGGATACGGAACTGATTCCTCAGAGTTTGAAATCGCTAATATGCCGTGGGCTGGTGCGGTGATATGCCTATATCTTCCTTCTGGAACAACTTATGGCCTTGCAGTGGATTCCTTACAGGCTGATGTGATTATTAGTTGATTGTTATTGGCTTAGGTTCATAGTTCATAGCGACACTGAACAATTTCAGTCACTAGTTGAACAACACAACACCGGTCACCTCACATACGTGTACACATACACACAGGAACACATATAGTGGAAGGGTTTTTATTTTTCCTCTTATTTTCGAACTGGGTTATTTCAGATATGAAATATACAATTGAACTCGTGGGGCTCACATACCGGTACAAATGTGTGTCTCAAGAATTGTTATATATATGAATAGCTAGCTTAGTTCAGCTCAGACACATTCGCGGTGTGGTATCCGAGGCACCAGCGGAAGCCGAGTTTCTGCCACTCTGGCACCCTTGAACTTGTTGCCAAGCGGTGAAGTACCTTAAGCACTCGCTATAGTAGTCCGATGAAGCTGTGAAGGCCCGTCAGATCAATAGCGTAGTCAGTTCGAAAAAAAATCTCTGGCACCAACTGGTGATTTCAATCGTCATAAATATAAGGACAATTTTTGAAATGTTTTGTTAAAACTGTACACCATGATTACGGTGAGTGGTAAAGGATAAGAGTTAGTTGATTTGGTCGGTGTAGCTACGTTGTAGCTATAACAGGTTTCAGCATGAATGGGTCGGCTCGTAGAAACACCGACGTGAACTAACAGTGCTTGCATTGTTGCGTTTCGTTCGATCAGTGAGATCACCGACTGCCCTGGTGTTGCTAGTGTCTATGGACGACGGTGACCACTTACCATCAGATGATCCGTCTGTTCGTTTGCCCCCTATAATACATAAAAAAAATGTAAGTGTATATATAGGATAAGTACGGGTGTGGATGAGAGTACACTTCCCGGTGCGGAGATGTCGTGGGAGGTGTCGGTGGAGACGGAGGCGCGAGCCGTGTGGCGCGGGATACAGCGCGCGCTGCAGCGGTACCGTGACGAACGCTGTGGCCCCACGCTGCTCGCCGTCCAGGCTTCACTCTCCACTCCAGCACTCACCGCCATGATGCCGGGTTAGCACTCCATATCACCGATTACATTTTACACTATACCATCAAATGCACCAACTTTGCCAACCATTGTGTCTTTCTACAAAAAGTTCTCTAAAACCTTACAAGATTGCCCAATCGATCTGAGTTTGCCCAAAACAGTATCCCTCTCCTCGCAGGCGCTCACCACCACCATGCCAGGTTAGCACTCCATATCACCAATTACATTTTACACCATACCATCAAACGCGCCAACTTTGCCGATCACTGTCTCTTTGCACAAAAAGTTCTGTAAAACCTTACAAGATTGCCCAATTAATCTGAGTTTGCCCAGAATGGTATCCCTCTCCACGCCGGCGCTTTCTATAAAAGCCGAGTTGGCACTATATATCACCTACATTTTACACTATACTCATTAATAAATAATAGTTTAAAAAAACTAAAAAAACACGCTTTCATAAAAAATCCAACTAAAAAACAGAAAATAAAATTTAATAAATTTGGATTAAGAATAGTGTAAATTAGAAATAAATGTATATTTTTGTAAAAAGTGACAAAAAAATGATAAAAATACTGATATCTGGAGGTGCTGATATTGTGTTTTTTTAAACTATTATTTATTTTTCATTTTTTAGTTAAATTTTTTTAACTTTTTTTTTCGGATTATTGCATTGTCATCGAACTTTGACAGGTGTGCAAAGTTTGAATTAAATCTGATCGTCAAAGTAGGACAAAATCGAGCTCAAAGGGGTCGGTACAACAACAACAGGTGAAGCAATAAAAGCGTGAAAAAAAAAACAGGCACTATCGCTAATAAGGTGCTTTTTGTGTTAAGAAGCCATTCAAGTATTACATAAGCACTAAAGTGGGAGGGGCGATGTATAATTTGCTTATTTTTGATGGCATGAGGGATACAGATCTGGATCTTATCCGCTGAGATACGCCATCGCCCTAGTAACGAACCACTATAAGTTACTTCCCCTATCTTAATATATAAAAAGCCAGTGTCATGATGTTTGTCCACGGTAAACCCATCTGGATGTGTACCTTTGATACGTAAGGCACGCGGTCTTATCTACTGGACTGTCATCGCCCTAATAGCGGACCACTATAAGTTAATTCCTCTATTTTAATATATAAAAATCCAGATCTTAATATTTGTCCACAATTAACCCATCTGGATGTGTATGTCTGACGTAATACTAAAACGGCCCCTTATTAATGATTTGCCACTTAAAGTTATCACCTCGACATACTGTATATTTCAAATGAGAAGATAATTCCTATCGGTGACAACTTCACTCCTTACTTGACAAAATTGTACCGCCAGAAACAAATATATGGAAATCATTTTATATTTGCTGTAAATATAATTTTAACCCGTTAAATTATTGTAAATTAAACATATTTAATTCATTTGTCTTAGTTTAAGGCGATAAAACTCTTCGTAACATTATTAACAAGAGAAAACCATTTTGTACCTCACATTACACACAAGTAACACTTCCGAGTAGTAATATAGGTGAAACAAAAGTACTTTGTATTGTAAAACCCTTTGTATTCTATTAATTTTAGACCGGTAAACATATACAGTACAGCATAATGTTTATATGTCGTTTTTTCCATCAAACATTGTTAACTACAATTGCATGCGAAATGCGAAGGAAAGTGACTATTCGACACTTATCTCCTTATTTGGAATGTATAGTATAGAAGGCAAAGTTCCATACAATAGAGACCACCAAAGTACGTCCTTTTTTTTTTTATTGTAGCTCGGCAAAGTGACTGTACTGTGCCTGATGGTAAGCACAGTACAATCCAAAAACAATGGCGACCACCGAAAGACATACTATCCATCGCCGGTCGCCGCTGTCATGCCGGCCTGAAAGCGACCCAGTCAGGGTTAGCACCCCCCCCAGTTGTTGGATTTACACCGGCTGATCCCGGAACGCGACACGCCCAAACGTGCCACTATGGCGGGTGTTCCACCTGGTGTACGGTGGTCGCGATCCAGTCGGGTACAGACACCCTACCACCCCGCATACTTTGTTGGTGTATATACTACATATGTGTATACTTATGGCAATCTCAGATCAAGGCGTGGTCACGATTCGAGAGGTGATTTATTTCTCACATTTGATTGTGTTTTTTTTACCAGGTTTGACGGATTTTCCTTTAGTTCCACTGCATGTTCGTGATGTGGAGACACTGTATAACACACTGGAGTGGCAACGCATTGGCGTGCGGGCAATCGTACGACACTACCTTAACCTGGAGTCGGTTCTTCACCTCACCATTGAACAGTGCAGGTACTGTATATATTTTAAGTCTGAGTTAGTTATATAAATAAAATTATACAGCTCTCCCGTTGTGCGTACATCGCGTAGAAAATCTAAGTGTACGTAATCGAAGTTTCATGGTTATAATTAGTGGAATTATTTCTCCATTTATTGTCAATTAAGCTGTTGACGTGAATAGCACTTGAATATACTTTGCGTAAACAAAATACTAAAAATTGCTATTTCACATCTAATTTGTAAGCAGCATTGTCTTTTGTGTGTTATTAATTTACACGTAGGCTTTAGGCTCAGACGACTGTTGTTGATTGTAAGTTATGGTTGAATTTGATATTTATAATCTGTTTTGTTTACAAACACAATCATTAGTAATTTTTACCGTACGCATTGTCAGCAGTACAGAAAAAGGCAAAGGGTACCTCTCATCAAGAAATAAAAAATATTGTACTTGAGGGGTAACTCTCAAATCTGTATTAACGCGAACGAATCCACGGACAAAAGCTAGTAAATCATTCTTTTGCAGGTATTTCCACGTGCCTGTGGGCAACATGCCTGCAGACCCAACATTATTCGGTGCTGATTTGTTCTTCGCGCGTCACCTCATCAAACACAATTTTGTGTTGTGGTGCTCTAATTTGGAAAGGCCCGATCTCGGAGGCAGAGAGATTGACGACAATCGGTAAGAATTTTAACACATTATGTTGTTAAAAGTAGTTCTAACATCAAAGTCGGATTAGATAAAGGTTAACAGGGGATCTAACTCCGGGTTCTACAAAAGAAAAAAATATGAAGAAAAACAGCATAATGTGTAATCTGGTGAAGCTGTAAAGGCCTTGCTAGGAATAGCGTAGTCAGTTCGAGAAAAAAAAAACAGCATAATATAGATTATATGAACTACTGCTTACAAGTAAATAATAGATACACAGTCCGTAATCATTTTTAAAATTGTGTATGGGGAATAAAGGCTTATAAATAAAGTAAATACATAAATTTACAAGATCACAACAAGACATTATATCATTTTGTTTGTGTGTATAATTGCGTTTTTCACGGAAGATACCAATATAGTTAAACTTAAAAAGGAAAACCTTATCTAAATACGAAATCTGATCCAAATCGTAAGAGCCGTTTCCGATATACGCTAAATAAATTTACAAGAATTGCACGTGTGATGTTACTAGTGGCCGAAATTCGCAATATTTCACGAAACATCATCATCATTGAAACATTTGAAGCAAAAGAAAAAAGAAAATGGTTTGAGCAGAAACTCCCATGGCTAGTTTATAATATAGATGATGTACGTAGGTTGGTGAGCGAGGTGGAGGAGTCGGCGGGGTGCGCGCGTAACGCGAGCGGCGCGTACGGCAGCGTGTGCGTGGCGCTGGAGAGCGACGCACTGTGCGTGTGCGCGCTGCTGCAGGCGCACCACATCCTGCAGGCGGAGGGCACCAGTGTCGCCACCGCCTTCGCAGCGCACCAGCACTCCATACAGGACCTCATGGCGCACACCGGTACCCACATACACACATACACCGCTACACACACTCACTCTCACACACACACACACACACATACACAGCTACACACACTCACTCACACACACACCGGTACCTACACACACACACCGGTACCCACATTCACACACGGCGGTACTTACATATACACATACGCCGGTACCCACATACACACACGCCGGTACACACATACACACACGCCGGTACCCACATACACACACACCGATACCCACACACACATACACACACACACACACATTATAATGTTTTTCATATGTTAATCTATATTAATACTAGCGGTCCCTGCGGACGTTGTCCTGCTTAAAAGTCAACCGCAGCGCCACCTACCGGGTCCAATTGTGAATCTAAACCATTCTCGGATCCACTGGAACACGTACACAAAATTTCATCAAAATCGGTCCAGTCGTTTAGGAGGAGTTCAGTCACATACACACGCACACAAGAAATATATATATTTTAAGATTATAAAGAGGTAAAGTTTGTAAATTTGTGACGTTGTAGGGGGTAATCTCAAGAACTGCTGGTCCGATTTGAAACATTCTTTCAGGGTTATATAGCTCATTTATCGAGGAAGGTTATAGGCTATATATCATTACACTAAGACCAATAGGAGCGGAACACTAATGAAGAATGTTTCAAAATCGGAGTCTTTTTCATCTTGAGAGCTTCCGCTGCGTGTTAGTGTTAGCCCAAAGTAACTATTCCACGCGGATGAAGTCGCGGGCACAGGCTAGTATACATATAAATAAGCTATTATTTTTTGAAGTGCTATAAGTTAAATTTTTCATATATCAAGTATCAATATTTGAGGGCTTACATTTGAGTTAATTTAAGAATATTAGTAAATATCTATTAGTGATATTTTAATACACCTAGTAACTTTTATTATGAAATAATAATCATTACAGTTATTTAAAAAAAATAAACGAGTTTTTAGTAAACAATATCATAAGAAATAAGAACAAAACCAAGTTAAGTATTTATTATTATATCGATTAACTTTACTCGAATTGCTTTTTAATTTTCAAAGAAATGATTAAAGTGAAAACTTTTCAATATACGAGTAACTAAGTTCAGATCCATAGGTATACAAATATCTCGATCAATAAACAAATATCTTGATCAATAAACAATATCCAAAAAAAAACAAATTACTTTAAATTAATTTATTTAAAAAAATTACAAAATGAATCAAAAACTAGAGATTATCGCCGATGTTAGGCTTACTCTCATACTAAACTAACATTGTGAGAGTGTCGCCGATGTTAGGCTAACTCTCACACTAAAACTAATAGCATAGTGAATGCTATCGATGTTAGGTTAACACTGTCTTTCCGTTGTTTTCGTCCAAGTACTTATACGCGGCCAATGTGGGAACGGAGGAGTCGGACCACCGAACGCTTCCACTAAGTTTGTGCACCTGTTGTGGAAATCGCTGTCTCGCATGCTTGAACACCTGCCGCAACTTGGTACTGGGAACTCGGCATTCTTATTCATCGATTGTGTTGTATAGCGATGGCGTAATACTTTGAACACCTACCGCATCGTGGTACTTGAACTCTTAGTCAGCAATTGCGGTGTGTAGCAATGGCGTAACAAAACATCTTGTTCTATAAACAATGTGTGTGGATGTTCTAGGATTGAACGCGTCAGTGAACTACGACGAGAGTGCGCAGTGCAGCGCCGCATTCAAAATCCTACGCACGATGGTGGCGTCCTGGCTCCGTGACGTCACACAGTACAAGAACATCTTCGCAGACTTCCAGATATCACACTTCTACAGGTAATTATTTATATGTCCATTGTCATCGGAGACAGCAACATAAAATAGACAAAAATCCCTTGGTATTCACACCATGCTAAAAGGAAAGATATGTGTCGTTTAGAATCAGAAGTGGTCAACTCCACTTTGCAATTTTTATGGGTATAGCCATGTGTCGTTTAGAATCAGAAGTGGTCAACTCCACTTTGCAATTTTTATGGGTATAGCCAATTTTCCATTTCGAGCTTAATGCAGACACTATGAAACATTTAGGTATCTGTAGAGTTTTAATACAATTAGTATAGAAAGGTAAAAAAATAAAAATGTATGCTATAGTACAATAGTTTAAAGTTATGAGACTTAGAAAATTGCAAAGTGGAGTTGACCACTTGTGATTCTAAACGACACATATGAATGAGTTAAAAGTTATAGACTAAATATATAAAAGTGGGTGATCAAATCGAATCTATTACACTCCGAGTTATTTAAATTTCATAATGTATAAATTGTAATTATTAACATTACTCTGGTTCTCACATCTATTGGCAGTCGGAGCAATAATTATATACAATTAATTAATTAATCAAACATACGGTGAGCTGCACAAACTCAATAGGAAATATCAATATTACATGTGTACAGGCCAATATCTACGCGTCCCTAGTCTGGCCCAAGCGCAATACGTCACGAGTATGTCGAGGTCATCGGTGACGCGAACCCATAAGTTTTCCCCTACCAAAAATCGCTGAATGCGGCTATAGAAGTTTTCACTTTTAAAATTATCTACAGGTGGTTGAAAACACCCACCTCGTTGCTATACGATCCGGCACTTCGGCGCACCCTCTACAACCTCATGAAGAAGTTGTTCCTGATGCTCGTCGCCGAGTTCAAACGGCTCGGTTCGCTCATTGTCTACGCAGACTTCAATAAAATTCTCCTCTGTACTAAGAAGAATTCTGTTATGGATGGCATCGGTAAGCATGGTCTTAATAATATTATAAATGCTAATATGAGTTTGTTTGTTTGTTACGATTTCACGCCTTAAAAACGTAACCGATCATCATCCTGAGAAAAAAAACTGTCCCAAGGGTAGGCGGAGAAAAAAAAACTGTCCCAAGGGTAGGTGGAACCGACATTAACGCTAGCAAAGCTGCGGGCATAAACTAGATCATAGTATACCTTTATGATTATTTATCATAACTTTTAATTATAACGAAATTCACTTCAAATTCAATTCACTTGTTTGTTACAAAATTTTCTCTGTTGTAACCACTACTTCTACTAATTAAATATTATCGAATACAAAACGATTGATTTTTTTTTTATATTGATTTTATTTTGCCTTATTTTTCTTCTTTCTAACTAGTACGTCCGCCGGATGTTATCCCGCCCTGATAATAAAAAAAAACCTTGACAAATTATATACCTAAACATTCCTCATAAATCACTTGATCTACTGGTGAAAACCGTATGAAAATACGTTCAGTAGTTTTTGAGTTTATCGCGAACAGACTGACGTCCCTTTCCTCCAAACACAGGCTGGCAACGCGCTTTCGACTTCTCTGGTGTTGTTAGTGTCTCTGGACGGTGGTGATCACTTAACATCAGGTGACCCACCTGTTCGTTTGCCTGATATGACATAAAAAAATAATAAAAAAAAACTGTTGCAGAGTACTTTGTTTTTTTTTTTTATTTATTTCACAAAACTGGTTACAAAAGAGTTAGATTCTGTTAACACTGATACGATGAAGTTGTTACTAATGTAACCTACTAGATGTGAAACTAACGTGCACAATATACGAGAGCTCAAAGATTTAAATTAGGTTTAAATATTCAAATAAAATATATAAAAATGAAGCTAAAAAATTTAAGTACAATTTTTTTCCAATTGAGATTTTATTGAGGCTAAAGAACAATGAAAAATATCAAATTGAGATTGTATATTATTGTATTTGTGGCACATTCGGTAGAGGGGCGAGTGTTGGCCAACGTTTGTCGAATACTTCGGTTGGAAGAATGTTTTGCGATTCTGCAAACGACTGTTGTTTCTTGGTACTGAGATACATATTTGTCCCAACAGAAATGAACTGTCAAAGCGATTACTTAAAATCTTAAACAGAAAAGACAAATCCAATATGGTTCTACGGGATTGCAACGTTTGTAAATTGTAATAAGCTAAACGTGATTGATATGAGTGTAGAGAGTGGCATTTGTTATCAATGAACGTGAGATGGTATAAAAAACGTTTTTGTACTTGTTCCATTCTGGTTGAGTGCACTTGGTAGGTTGGATTCCAGACAGGACTACAATATTCCAAGATACCTCGTACCAGAGTACGAGAGTACCAGAGTTTTATACTACGTAATGATATAGTATTTTTCTTATGTCTAATATATAATACTACTTAATATATTCGGTAACTGTTTCATTGTTAACTATATTATTTCTTATATATATATATATATATAGGTTACGTGGAGTTCGTAGTACAGAGTATCAGGAACAAAGAATTGTTTCACGGCATAGACATAAGGTATAAGCAGTGTTGGTCGTATTTATTGTGGTTGGATGAGGCGAACTACGCTGGAATACAGGTGAGTATTTCAATATACTATAGTTTTTATTACTAAAGGGACGAAAAGTGAATATCTTCATTAGAGACCCAGTATTATTGACTATAACTTTTTTTAAAGTATAATACTTAAGAAAATAAGTTTTCCATGGTCTACTGCTATCATACCCGATGTATTAAACGTTGAATACTCAGTACTTATGTATTTCTCGTGTATTGGGTTACTAAAACATTTTTCTAGACGTTCTAGAATTACTCTTTACTGTTCGTAATCAGCCGATTGTTTTACTTACTAAATTAAAGTTTATAAATGTATACGTAATCGGGGAAAAATAATGTCTAAGTTATGCTAATTTGTTTTAGCTGCTAAGTGATTTTGGAAAATGGCAATGTCTAAGTTATTCTATTCCGTTTATAGCTGCTAAACCATTCTGTCTCTCCATGTTCAAGGGAAGAATACTTCTGAACAATCGAACCGAATGGAATGGCAGACAGTTAATAACAATGTCAGCTGAATGTGATAGAAAACCTGAAAACTCTTAAGATTATAGTGTCATTTGAATGAAAAAATATACAAAAAAAAGATAGGGTTTTAAATCTTCTATTTGTGATATACTTTTATCTGGGTTGTTTGTGGAGAGGGTAGGTTATTTTTTGAGATAATCGTTTATTCGCAGAAATATTAGTTTATTCGTAAAGATATTCATTTATTCATTGATATCATATATTATTCGTTGATAAAATATTTGAGATGTTTACATTTGTTAATTAATCAAGTCTGATTTTAGTCGTTCTTAAGGATTTTTTTTAAATTTCTTTAGACCCGTCAGATTTGAGGATCTTTAAAAAATACCAAAAACTTTATGAACCGCTACAATTATTACATAATAATAGCTATTATGAAGTATAATGTCACATATATTGAGTACTCCTAATTGATGTTAACAGGGTAAGCTACCCGAAGGTCTGGTAGAAGTGGGCTCGTCGCAGCAGCCTGCAACGACTGAAGAGAACGTCGAAGAGGTATTTAATATTATTCATTAACATTTATCATTAATTAAAATGGTTCAATTATTATATACTATAGCTGTTACTTGTTATTTAAAAGGCGCGGAATTTAGCAAAAAAAAAATGGTTCAGAGTAAACGCGCGTTGATCTGTAATTTATTGCTTTTTCGCGAAACACTTCTTTTTCTTTCTAAAATAAAAGTTACTTCTTATAAAATCAGTTATCTCAATGAAAGGCTCTTTAAAATAGGTCCAACCGTTGCAAAGATTTACTGGAATAAACAGAGACAAACATTTTTTTGTATGTAACAAAACTGAGGAATCGATTACAATGTAGTTTTCTTATTAATATAGGACTGAACTGGAGGAAAGATCACTTTTGTATAGTGATTATAAAATGTCAATTAAAAAGTAGAAATAATAACTGAAGTAACCTAGTTATCCTGTAAACTGTTGAACTCACGGTGGAGGAAGTCCTGGATATTAATTAGTGTAAATTTTAGATAAAACTAACTTGTGCATTACATTTAATCACACAAGGTTTAGTTTGTTGTCCAGAGATGGCGCCACAGTACAGATAGCTCGCGCTATTATGTTTCGTAATCTTATAATGACATACGGCTGTCCATCTGATATAACTCAAGTAGTCCGGTGAAGTTGAAAAGGTCGTGCTAGGCGAATAGCGTAGTCAGTTCGAAAAAGAAAGATATAACTCAATTGGTCAGGTGTTCCAAATGATAGGTCCATTCCCTCGGCATGGAGCCCTTGAATAGGGATGATCGATATTAGAAGAACATCGATGTTTTTGCTAGCAAATAAAACTGTATGTAAAAAAATTAACTGCGCTTTCCATTTTGTCTGTTCCGTTGCTGGTACATGAGTTAGCCAGCTTTGGAAAAAAACCTTTTTGAAGCTGTCCCTTTTCCTTTTTCCCTTAGGAAATGCAAAGGAATAACTAGTACGACTTACTTTGTTTACGTTGATCAGTATCGTCAAGTTTAAAATAGTTAAATTTGATAATTAACTAGTCCCTAGCTAGTACATCCAACGCTAGGTGACCCTAAAAAATATATTGACATTTCGATATCTTATTTTTATAACAGCGATGTGTCGATTGTAACGAAATAAAAACATCGATGTTTATTGAACATCGATGAATATCGATTATCCCTACACTAGAGTACGTTGCTCGCGCGATAGAGTAACACCGAATAAAAAAAAAAGAATTTATCACTGCAACAACATTACACATATCATCCCCACAAAGACTTACATATAAAGTAGAAACTTTTTATTATTTTCCTTTATCGAATTGAGTTACTTTAGTTTAACTTAGTTGCCCGATATGAAATACATATACGAATTACTGAATACACGTGTGTATCTCATTAGCTTGGTTAGATTTGTGATGTTGCGTAACCTAGGCAACAGCCCAAGCCGAAGTGTGCCGTGCTAGCTGTCAAATAAAATCGCCCGAGTGCCTTAAGCGCTCGCTGCGAGTAGTCCGGTGAAGTTGTAAAGGCCTATCAGGCCAACAGTGTAGTCAATTCGAAATAAAAATCGTCCCAAATGATCAAATTGGCCTCTTTTCTGTTCTTTGTCTGAATCGTTGTTTCGTTGTTGTTTTGTCGTTTTGGTCGAAAACAAAGTGACGAGTCGACAAAATTTTCGTATACAAATAGTATTTATTATAGGATGGATCTATAACGATGCACTGGAACCTGGCTAACTTCCTGCCGGGTACTGTGAGGGAGCACTTCAATACTGCTGTAGCCGGGTTCCTCAGCGCTGCCTACTCAGAACCAGAACGGTTACCGGCTCTGCTCAGGGGCGAGATATCACAAAAACTATTCCAGTAACTATTTTTTTATACTAATACTAGCGGGCCCGGCGGACGTTGTCTTACCTTGATAATAAAAAAAATACTAAAAGTCAACACAATGCCGTCTACCGGGTCCAATTGTGAATATAAACCAATCTTGAATCCACCTGAGCAACCAAAAAAAAAATTCATAAAAATCTGTCCAGCCGTATAGGAGGAGTTGAGTCACATAGGACTTGCATATACACGGACAGAAGAATTATATGTACTATATAAATATTTGCTATCGGCTTCGCTCGCATTTAATTATATTTGAGCTATCCCTCGGAAGCTGTACATTTTTTTTGTATAAAAGGTATCATAAGTCCTTTTCTGCACTTTTGACAGTGTATGTAAAATGTGATAATGATCAGTTTTGTAGTTAATACCGTCAGTTAAGCGTAACAAATAAACAAACTCCTATTCGCATTTATAATATTATATATGACTAGCTGAACCCGCAGCTCCGAACGCGTCTTTTTAAATTGTATGAAAGAAATATAATATTGTGAGACCATGTACAATTATAGTGTTGTAAATGAGGTTTATCATCAGCAACATATTTGGAATCTTAACCCACCATATAACTACCTCAGTGCTCACTTACACTGTATAAGGGACTAATGAAAAAATTACTTAAATGTAGATAATGATAATACTAATATTATCAATAAGTAATACGTTTATGGTCTAACATCTTATTAGAGAGACCCCTTCAAAATTACTATTAACAATTATAATGTTGAATTGTAAACAATGAATGAGCTGACGTCTTGAAATCTTACATAAATATAAATTAAGATACAAAACTTCATATCTGTCTAAGCAGTTTTTAATATTTAACAATTTAAATAGTCGTCACTGAACTCGGTACAATATTCTTATATATTACTATGGTTACTAAGTTATGTAGACGAAAGCGCGGTAAATAAAGCAAAATGGCCGCCAAAAAGATAATATCGTTCAAATTACATACATAGATACAGATATATGAATTTTGATTATATTTATTCTTGGAGTCCAGTACAACGCACGTCTTACGCACATGTTTACAGTGAATAACATATTTTTGCTAAATTAAACAGCCTGTCTAAAATAGAATAACCTAAATTTCTTCCAATAAGGTCAATTATCTGCCAGTGAAAGTTCTGTAAAAATCGGTCCAACCGTTTTGAAAATAGCACTGCGAGCGAAGCCACGGTTAACAGATAGACTAAATTATTATTTATAATGTCCGCTATCTGCCGGTGAAAGTCCCGTAAAAATCGGTCCAACCATTTTGGAGAAAGCACTGCGGGCGAAGCCACGGTTGACAGCTAAACTAAATTAAAATAAACTATGTTATTTTTTATTATGTCCGCTATTTGTTAGTGAAAGTCCCGTAACAATCGGTTGAACCGTTTTGAAGATAGCACTGTGGACGTAGCCGCGGTTAATAGCTAGTTTAATTTAGAGTAGCCTAAGTAACCCGTTGTAATTTCGGTTATCTGCCAGTGAAATTCCCGTCAAAATCGGTCGAGCCGTTTTCGGAAACAAATACAATTTTTAGACTACTAGTACTAGTACGGGTAATCTCCGGATTACCCGGAACAAACAGACAGACGGAGCGACAAAAATTTTAAAAATTATATTTTTATCAGTATCGTGTATACTTTCATACCCAATCACTAAAAAAATGTTATGTTGATATTACATACAGACACTTCATTTTTAATATATGTATAGATAAAGTCCAGAGTTTGACTACAACGTAACCTGATGTTACATGACAATGTGGTATAAGTTGGCAAACATGCTAATTTTAAAAGGGGAACTGGCTCTTAAGTTCCAGAACACACCTATAGATGCTTGGCGATAGAATTTCAACTTTATGGTGGTAGCAAACCAGGCGGACTTCGATCTTGCTATTGTTTCTCTTACCGAAAGCTTCAGCACATTAGTAAGAATAAGAACCTATGTCCAATGACGTGATATCCGAACAACTAAGTCATAATTATTTGATAATTGAAAAAAGTTATTCCAATTCACCCAAAGGGACTTTTACTTTGTATTGGCTCGCAAAGCACAACCTCAACACCTTGGACCATCAGTTTTTAATGATACATCCGTCTTATTATATGATGCTCGGTCTCTCTCTCCCGGCCTATACCAGTGTATTGCTTATTTCTATCTCTTTCTAGACAAGTGTCCATTTTTCGTTTCATTTACATTGGGAATACATTGATTTTGACCTTGGAAAGGTTGTACTTCGAAAACGCTGTTTTTTTAATATATTTCGACACATTTCAAATTGTGCTTAACCCAACTTTAATTGTTCATATAACTTGTTTAATTTTTTAAAGATTTTCAGCTGTTATACAAAGAGAACAGCTAATATTGGATTTAGCCGATTTAAAATGTGACGACTCAATTGTTGATTTTGTTACGCGTTAATATAGAGTGACTGAGAAGATACACTCTCGTATGCCGTACATCCGCCGTGGGGATCTGCCCCTGCAGCCAGGTCTCAGGGCGGAGTCCCTCGAAGTGGAGTGCAGCCCTGCCTTACTCTACGTCAACGCGGTCTGCAAAGTGCTCTCTCTCGATACAGCACTAGATGAAGAGGTTACATTTGTTTTTTTTTGTTCATAATTTCGTTCACTTTAACGTTCATTTTGAAAACAACATACAGCTATTTGTTACTTGATTTTCTTAAATTTTATTTCTTGCAACCCCTTTTCCACATTATTACTGCTGTTGTTGGGTAGGTAATAATATTACAAGTGTCTTGTGATCATTTCAATGTTCTAAGAAGATGGTGGCTCCCGTGTTAAAACTTTCTAGGAAGTTTTCTGGTATTTCAGAATTCATGATCCGTGATATTAACACATCTACCCGTCGTTGCATAAGCGCAACACTAAATCTTTTTAAAACTTGTTTAATTTTATATTAGTAACAAATGCATCAATCTGCTCTTCGTTATTAGAGCCAAGAGTGAAAATAATAATTTATTTCATATATTGAAATACAGTACTAAGTACATTATAATAATTACTGATACATGTAAAGTTCAAAATTTTCGTGAAACTTTTTCTGGGCATAATTGGGTTAAATTCGAACTTGTTTCATTTTGTTCAGGCTATTATCTATATATTTTAATTCAAAAACTTTTGTGGAGGCTCGGTTTCTGGACCCTCTTAAATCCGGGCCTGTTTCAGGTGATATTTAAAGAAAGTGTTTCACGAATGTAATGTAATTCTCTTTAAGGCAGTTATTTTATATTTAAATTCAAAAATTTGTAGAGGTCTTTTATGGGACTCGGTGGCTGAAGTCCCTTGGTGCCCCCCCCCCCCTTAAATCAGTGCGTGTTCCAGGTGACTGTGCTCCGTCGCAACCTGTTACGGTTAATCGGTGTGGGTGAGTTCAGCGACTCGGCGGAGTGGCGCGAGCCGTGCAACACGTGCGTGCTGTCCGAGGTCATATGCAAGGTGTGCAACCACTGCCGCGACCTCGACCTCTGCAGGGACACGCATCGAACCATAGAGAATGACGTGTTAGTTATTATATACTCATGTTTTTTTTTAAACACGTGTTACAAAATAGGTATCGTCGGCCGGTCAGTCAGGGAAACCAATTAACACTCTGTAGGCACTGAGACTATTTATCCGGGCAGAGCTTCACCTTATAATAACTGCGATATAGAAGTGCGTGTAAATCAACGACATTTTATATGATTTTTATTAATTATGCCTTTTATTATGTATTTTATTAAATAATCGCTGTTTTCATAGTAACACATAAAGTGTTATATCACTTGAAATAATTTAAATAAATAAAGCTATGCATAATATATTATAGCATATAAATTAAGACATAAATTACTGTTTCAGTATGAAAACGTTTACCCCATTGTGATTTGAAACTACTAATTAAATTTGTAAAAATTTAAAAATGACTTCAAATTTGAAAGTTGGAATTAAAACTAAAAATTAATTAATGACTAAAAAGGAATTCGATGAAACTTTTTTTTTATGTCATAAGAGGGAAACGAACAGACGGGTTTCGGCGGGCGGGTCATCTGATGTTAAGTGATCACCGCCGTCCATAGACACTAGCAACACCAGGGGAGTCGCAAGAGCGTTGCCAACCTGTGTTTGAGGGAGGGGGTAGTAGATGGGAGGTATGGGAGGGGAGATGAGCCTCCGGCCCTCTCACTGACCGAACGAAACGCAACAATGCAAGCACTGTTACCGCAGGTGGGAGTTTCAGTGTGTCGGGTGGTACTATCCCCGTCGAGCCGACCCATTTATACTGAAACCAGTTATAGCTTCAGCGAGGCTCTACCACCTACCAAACTTCAATAGCTTTTATAAAAAGAGGCAAACATATACATTTATAGAATTTGACATGCGAGAGAATGAGATAAAATACATTCTTATCATTTTCTGGAAGTTTCACGGTGTGCACTTCACACATGTTTTTTTCTAGATTTTGTGTAACCTAAAAGATACTATAGGAGAATTATCGTTAAAGTAAAAAAAAAAATATTCTTAAAAATATATAACAGGTTCTTAGTACTTAAGTAAAATTGACATTAACGTATAATTTTTCATTACAGTCCTGTATGCGTTTGTCCCACCTGTGGCACAGCATACGAAAACCAAGAACTGGAATGGAGGCTCATCGAAACAATGAACAGACGGACAATGACTTACACTCTACAGGATCTCATGTGTACCAGATGCCATCAGGTTCGTTGGGAAATGTGTTGTATGTATAGTACATTAATTTTTTATGACGGTGATCCCATTATTGTAATACCATATATTATCAACTAGCTGCGACTCTGACCTGGTACTTGTAAAAAAACAGTGACTAATAAAATCATATGAATGTATTTAGTCCATTTGCTTATCTACTATTCTCTCGTACTTAAGTCGCGTCCTTCGTTAAAATTACAATAACTTTTGATAGAGTGAAACGATTTTAATATCACCAAGACTAAATATTACTCGAGGATATGATTTTCTTAGTTTTATCGTGTACGCAGTACTTACAGCCGGTTCCAATAACCTATCTATCTATAACTGGCAGTTAAAACAACTACCTCAGCTAACTATTGGCCCGTTTCTGCGTTTCAATAAACACAGGTAGATAAAGAATTCTATCTTTCCTTATAAACTACCTGCCGGAGGGTCTATCCATTACCCTAGTTGTATAAGTTCATATAAGAAAGCGTTTCAATAACATTTTTACGGTTACCTTTCCTTTGTTCACACTATCCTTTGTTTGATCTTCGTCTATCGCCCGATCTTGAAGGATAGTGCGTTATTGAAGGATTCTTAAATAATATATTTTAATAAAAAACCATGTATTTGTTTTGTGATATTGATTTGTATGAAGCCGGTGTATTTAATTGAGACTCAGATGATGGGAATTTGAAGATCATAGTTTTGATACTCGATTAAATTACGAAATTGAATTTGCAGAATCTGAACTTATATATTTATAATATGTAAATGTAAACAATATTAGGACACTATATTCTTAGAAAAAAAAAACAGCGGCAAATCACGTCGATTTTTTTTTTAAGTCTAGTCAACTATAGCGTTTTGTTATTTAACGTTTCGAATTTTTAGTAGATTGTAAAATGACAAGAGCAAACAGTGTTCAATAAATATTATTTTTAATATTAATTATTTTAAAGTATAGTTTTTAGCGAATTATAATAATTTTAGTAAATATAAATATACTTATAATGTTCATTTTAAACATGACAGAAAATATTTTAAATGCAAAAACAAAACGTATCTGAGGGACGTTCTTAACTGGAGTTAGAAGATCCTATGCCTTATTCGAGCTTGAAGGAATACTGTTATTGAAACACCGGTCATAGATAGATTAGAAGACACAATCTATCTCAGATAGCTACTTACATTTAACTAGAGGTAGATTATTGAGACTGGCCGTTAAGCAGTGATGTGTGTTCATACAAACAGACCGACAGACATTTCTCAAAATGATTGAAATGTATTATATTACTTATTCTAAGACACTTACAACATTATTTTTTTTCACAAAATTCGAAAACGTACAGACACATTAGATTTATATTCTTATTATATGTATAGAGATGTTGGTGGATGCTACTATTTAAATTTGGACTACAACCTCTTAAATTTAGAAAGATTCTAGACAACTTAATACTACAAGTCTAAAATGGAAAATGAGTCAAGGGCAGTTATCTGCTTGAACACTCAGAATGGTTGTGGTAATCGTTCTAAGTAATTAAAAAAAACTTAATCTAAACATAAGTTGCATGTAATAATATAAAACATTTGTGTATTTGTTTAGGTGAAACGTGACAATCTCTCAGTGGTTTGTGAATGTGCAGGTGAATTTGCTCTCATGATCCCAGTAAATGAGATCCGTGATCAACTCACAACGTTCAAGACTATTGCCCAGTACTACAAAATGCCTTTACTTTTAGAACAGATTGAATTCAACCTCAGTAACATGTGATATATTGTCTACATTTAATAAATAAATTGAATTTATAATGATTAAAATGATTTATTTATATTTGGAAAAACACCTGCATTCTTCATAATTTTACATATAGATTCCTGAGATTTACATGAGAATATTAGAAACGTGACAAAATGTAGTTTATGCTAAGAAAAAATTAAATGCAATTATTAAAAGTCAAACTAGAAATAAAGATGTCTTACCAACAGGTAAAGATATAGGATAAGAGACAGTGAAATGGATCAAATGCTCCTTATCTAAGAGACATTAAAAAGGAAAGGCTACTATTTATTTACAGTAATCTAACGGACATTAAAATGTTAAGGCTATTTAAAAGATAGTTAAAGAGGTAACCTGAGTCCATGACCTAAGTCTTCGATAACATTGGATGTTGTGTATCTGTTCACTTTCGTGTTTTTAGGATATCAACATAGTCTCCTTCAAGCTATTCAATATCTTTGCACCCATCAAAGTTATGTATTATGCACATCATTGCGTTAGCACGACGAGCAGACACTCTTATAGGCCTTACTCTCGTTTAGGTGTATCTGTTTAGGGGCCGTACAAGTATTACGTAAGCAGAATTTTTGTAACTTCTGACCGCTCCTTCCCTGGGTCAGCAAAAGTAAGTAATGCTCTTACCCTCCCTCCCATGCTTACGTAAACTTTTACCTAAGTCTGTTCCGGATTAATAGAGAAATATTGCTGATGTAATCACTACCTCGACTCCCATACCCTCTGTCATAAAAAATAATATTAGGTCTTTACCTATGAAATTGCCGTTTTGTATGAAAAAATTTAAACTAATTTTTTTCATGTATTTTTTATTTGTATTAATCGAAGTAATCACCTATGCAATCAATGCATCTTCGTCAACGCAGTGGCAGTTTATTGATGCCCTTCTTAAAGAAATCAGCTGGACGGGAGGCAACAAATTCTTCAAAGGCATTTTGTACTGCCTCTCGGGTATTGAATTTTTTTCCGCCAAGGAGTTATCCAAATTCTGGAAAAAGTAGTAGTCTGTAGGCGCAAGGTCTGGTGAGTAGGGCGGATGACGGAGAACTTCCAACCCCAGTTCTTGCAACTTGGAGACCGTCTGCTGTGCAGTATGAGGTCGCGCGTTGTCGTGCAGGAGCAGCGGAGACGAGCGATTGACCAATGCTGGTTGGAGATGTGCCAGCTTCTCCATCATTGTGTTCAGTTCTTCACAGTACACATCTGCAGTAATGCTCACCCCGTTTGGTAAGAAGCTGTGTTGAATCACACCGGCGCTAGACCACCAAACAGTGACCATCACTTTTCTAGGAGTAAGTTTTCGTTTAGGGCATTGTTTAGGTGCTGAACCAGGATTCAACCAACTTGCTGAGCACTTGTGGTTATCAAACAGAATCCATTTTTCATCGCAGGTAACAATGCACAATGCAGGTAAACAGGTAAAAAAAAATCCTTCATTTGTGTGTCTGTTGAGCAGTTCAAGGCACGTCTCGACGCGTACTTCGCACTGGCGATCATTGAGTTCGTGGAGCACCCATTTGTCAAGCTTTTTAACCTTGCCAATTTGACGCAAATGGACCAATATTGTTTTGACGCTAACGTCGAAAGTTGCTGCTAATTCAGCCGTAGATTGTGTATCATCAGCTTCAATTTCATCGCCTTTAATTCGTCATTGTCGATCAAAGTATTCGGACGACCGCGAGGTTCATTTTTCAGGCCGAAATTCCCAGAACGGAAGCGAGCAAACCAATAACAGATGGTGCGTTGGTTTGTAGTGTTAGCTCCATAAACGTCGTTGATGTTGCGTGCCGCTTGTGCCGCGTTGCTGCCACGACGGTACTCGTATTCCATAATTACTCGAATTTTTAACGTATCCATGATGACAAAAAAGATTGAAATGCGATGAAAATATAACACTAATCAATAAACAAATGACTACTTTTAGAAAAAGAATTCCATGTTTTTAAAATAAAATTAATTTGAAATTAGAATTCTTAGCCAAACAAAAATTATTTTGATTTGAAATGGCCAGTACTGCAAAACGGCAATTTCATAGGTAAAGACCTATTATTTATGACATTCAACTTGAATATTTGTTTCTCTTTAAAGAATGGACAAGTCAGTTTACATATATGTTCAAATCAAGCAAATTAAATTTTGAAGAGAATACAAAAAAGTAAATATTGCTTACATAATCACCACCCAGACAGTACCAAGTCATAAAAAATAAGCAAATCAAGGCAACCCCATCCACCATTAGTGCTTACATAATACTTGAATTGCCTCTGCATAGGATTCAAATTTGCAAAACTTAGGGTGGTTTATTACTATACTAATCTTTGGTGTCAGGGCATAACTAGTAATAATAATAATAAAAAATAATGAGAGCATAATGAATTTGAATACAGTCATTACAACATATTCTTATCACATGCAATAAAACAAACTCTATATAATAATTTTATCAGTATACTTTATTGATGTTACAAAATTGAATTGAAACAAAAACGACTTCTTAATAACAGCTTTAAAGAATACAATCAATTGCCAATAAAACCGAATGTGTTTGATATATACAGTATATTATTACTAAAAAAATAACATTATAATCAAATTAGTAATTAAAGAGTGCTTCTCTCATCATTAGGAGTTTGGCCCAAACCTTTAGCTACTTCACTTATACAAAGCCATTGACCATCAGTTCCCTCTCTCCAGAGACTCACTTTGTTGTCTCCTCCTGACACAGCCAAAATGTTACCAGTAAGTGACCAGCTCACACTCCACACCACATCATCAAAGGTGTTCAGAATAGTTGATGTCCATGATACATTATCATCACTAGTCCAGATGACGACTCTCTTATCCTGGGAGCAGCTGGCAATCATTGAACGTTGGAGGCCGAGGGAAGGAGCCCATGCCACATCACGGACCCAATCCATATGCATTTCTAATCTGTTTTCTTCCACCCACTGATCTCCTTGCTCTCTCCATATCTAAAAAAAAGAAAATAATTTTAATTAAACATTGAAAAAAGTTAACTTTCTTTAAAACATTGTAATGTCTGTGCTGTTTGTAATAATGTATGTATTAAGTAATAATTTAATGGATGATTACATCATTCCATTTTTATTATATTGATTTAACTTAAACTGAAAATTATACATCTGATTGCAGATAAATAAGAATAGAAAGTGTAAAGTAATAATTTAGCTTACATTAGAGTGGCATGGTCAAAATAAGATAGAGTATAAACAAGTTTTCTCTTTATTTATGTTTATTACAAAAAATCGAACAAAACATACCTTTATCAAGTTATCACATCCTCCAGTGACTATCCTCTTTGGTGCCTCTTTATTACTAAGAGGATCCAAGTTCAAATCCGCAGATATAGCTGGACACCAGCTTATAGAGTTCACACCAATGGCGTGTGCTCCTGGTATTTTCTTCACATCCCAGTTACCCGTGTCCTGTGCATATGCGAGGATTGATATGGACCCGTCGGAACTACAACATGCTAGGATCAACCCATATTCAGCGGGCGCCCACGCTATAGAGTTGACTGAACTCTCGTGACCATTATATTCATACAATTTTGTCCACTCCCCAGACTCTTTCCATATAATTACTTTCCTGTCGTAAGAGCACGATGCGAGTAAGTTTCCGTACTTAGGATGAGCCCAAGCTACTTGCCATACTGGACCGAAATGCCCTTTTAAATCTGCTGCTAGGGTTTGTGTACCACTCTTGATGTCATATATTTTGACTGAATTATCCGAAGAACACGTTGCTAGTCTCAATCCATAATAGTCCAATTCGGCATCGTGTATCATATCCTCATGACCCGTGTCGATTGTATTCAGGACGGTGATCATTTTTTTGTAATTTTTATGAAAAAACGAACCAAACCAACCGCAAAATTATTGTGAACTGTCAAGTATTGTCGGTTGACGTGGAATTTGGTGCTACAAGATGAAAAATTTTAAAACCCTTAAATAAATAACAAAAACAGTGTGGAAAAGGGTTTATAGGTGTATTAAATCTTAAGCCAAACACAACAGTAATTATGATTGAAATGAAATACATAATTTCTTTATAAATGTCGGTCAATAACTTATAAAATCAAACCGAAAAATACATTTTTTTTTTCTTTCAATACAAGTCAACACTCTTTGCATAAAGGTAACACTGGTTTTATTATGTCAAAACTTTGTATAGGTAATAGTGAATTCCTCAAGTCAAAACGGAATCTGAAAATATTGATGAGCTAAGAGTTAGGAAAACAAAAATTATGATATAACCGATAACAAAATGTCTGAAAAGGATGGAGGATTCTTTTACAATGTTCAAAATTTGTTGCAACAAGATTATCGTGGTGTAAACGTGCGTATTTTTTCAAAACTGGCTCAGTAACTGATAATGTTTTTTTATCACCTGATTGTTGTTTGCAGATAGCGGTATATGCTCTCGCCACTGCTGGCTTGGCAATTTCTATACATAAGATTCGCCCGGTAAATGTTTACTTTATCAGTCATTTGAATAATGTTATCATTACATAACTAAGAATGTAATTTTATTTAGGTTAGTAAGTTTTCGAAAGCGACCAAGATTCCTGATCATTTCATAAAAAATCATGAACCGTTGAGAGGGGTGTATGTGGGCGTGCAACACTCCCCAGTACGAGTTTTGGTGGATCACAAAGCTCCAATCTATCTTCCACTATGGCATTCCAGCAAACCTCCACTACCTGTGAAGGTGGGTTTACTTTTATAGTGTTGAGAGTTATGTGATAACATTAATTCTGATGTAAAAATTTATTGTTTTAGTTATGGGGTGTAGATATTGTGAGTGGAAATGCTGTAAATTGGTTGGAATGTGTAGCAAGAGGTCATGAAGTCACTCTCAAACCAATTGGGAGAGATAAGGAAGATCTTATCTCTACTGTTCTACTACATTTACCAAAAACAAAGGTATATATTTTATTAAGTAATGCACACAAATTATTTTTAATAAACAATTATATGTGCGCTATGTGCAGTTATATGTATGATAAAAGAATATATAGAATAATTATTCATAAGAAAATCCACATTGTAAATAGGTGGTGGAAAGATTAATTAATGAGTTATCACGTCTTTGCCTGTTAGTCAAATAGCTTTTCAACAATAAATATGTTTTTAAAATATTATGTGCAATTTTTACAGTGTTACTATTTTATGGTAGGTTTTGTAGGTGGTAGAGCGACGCTGAAGCTATTATTGGTTTCAGCATGAATGGGTCGGCTCGCCCGGGGTAGTACCACCCTCTCACAGAAAATCGATGTGAAGTAACAGTGTTTGCATTGTTGCATTTCGTTTGGTCAGTGAGAGTGCCGGTTACCATCCAACTACCCCACTCCCCTCCCCCAAACAGGCTGGCAACGCACTTGCGACTCCCTTGGTGTTGCGAGTGTCCATGGACGGTGGTTATCACTTAACATCAGGTGACTCACCTGTTCGTTTGCCTCCTATGATTTAAAAAAAAATGGTGAAAGAAATTTATGAATTGTGTGCTATGTATAAAAAAGATGTGATTATTGGAAAGAGAGTCAGGAGAAAAATGGAAAACATTTTGTGCCAGCTATACTGCATGTACTATAATACTGAAATGAAGAAAGTTGTGGCAAAGAGGTTTTACACAAATTTTTCAACAAAACCCTGTAGAAAAATATCTAAAGGTGTTATACCTCATACTTGTAGTGGCTTATTGTTTATTTTCTATGTGATTTGTAATTTTCAGACTAAAACGTTGGAGACTTTGGATGTGGGTCAAAAATTAGTCGAACTTGGTTATGCTAAAGCTTCTGTTCCACAAGGTATGAAGAAAAATACAATAGAATCACAATTGGCACCAGCAATATTGTCAGCAGAAACTCGAGCTAAGAATTACAGAAATGGAATTTGGTCAGAAAATCTTCCACCTCTTCCTGTCTATGTAGTCTACTGGAGAAAAGGTTCACAATTAACAGCAGAATTGTTAACTTTAACTGCAAAGAAATTATTTCACTTTGCTATTTTTGTATCCAAAAGTACCTTGGTTGGAACAAAGAATTTAGCTCTTCGACCATTCAGAACCCCTAAACAAGTACAAGCGTCATGAAAGCATTTATAGATAGAAATGATTAATAAAATTCTAGTTTAAGATGGAACCAAATATGTTACGAGCAGACTGTAATTATTTGGTTAATCTTTAGGCTAGAGATAATCCTTTATATAAACTATTTAAAATTGTCAAAAAGATTTATATCTCTTTTGTATATATTGTTGGCCAATAAAAGTAATTATTAATATAGATATATCTATTATTTAATTTCATATTATATTAATGCTTATAAACACTTGCAGCTATGTGATGGCCAGTCAAAAGTGTAAGTAAAATTTTATGAAGTAGATTACCAGAAGTACTCAATAATTACATTAAGCTGCTATTATAATCCAATGAGATCTTTTCAGATTTAGGAAATACTAGCAGGCCCGGCGGACATTGTCACGCCCTGATATAAAAAAAAATCACAAATTATATACCTCTAAACTGTCCTCATGAATCACTTTATCTACTACTGAAAACCGCATGAAAATCGGTTCAGTAGTCTTTGAGTTTATCACGAACAGACAGACAGACTGATGTGGCAGAGGACTTTGTTTTACACTATGTAATGATACATTGAATATTATATTAAAAACAGTATATTAATCCTACCATAAGTATCTTATCCTGGATTTGGTTAAAACTTAAAAAATAACAAAGATTCTGTAAAAAGCACTGTTTATTAAAATTAAATAGTATATATTACAATAAAAAAAATATATATCTTAATTAAAATAGCAAAAAGGAAAGGTACAGCTAAATAATCTATTGAAATTATATCCATTAAAACCTTTATATTTTATTACAATTCAACACCTGATGAATTTAGCCCTTAAAATATTAAAAATTGTCACTTCAGAAGTAAACAAATATTATACAGGTAATTTACGAACGAAAATACTGTTTCAAATTTCCCACTAACGTCAAACGATTAGCTATACATGTGGTTATAAAAATACAAAAGCAAGTCTGATTCCCGCTCAACCTGCCCGCACTAATATAAAAAAGTATTAGGTCGAAAAATATAGTTGAGGTGGGTTCATTGATATTCCACTGAGTTTTAAGAGGGTAGAGGAGCCTGTGCGGGCTGCGGGGAGGGGCTGGAGTGCCAACTGCAGCGGCGAACGAGCCCATTGCGTCGTCAGAGCAACGCGCAGCGCGACAGCCACGACGTGGGCTTGCGCTGCGGCTCGTTCGCTTTCAGCTGGTGCGCGCCCGACCTGCCTCCGGGAGGGTTGCTTGCTTCCTGTTATCACACGGACATATTATAGATGTTTGTTTCAGTTATTACACCCACTACACTCTACACTAATTACTTTTCCAACTACTGCAATTATAAATACATGTTTTTAAAAACTTGTATTGAGATGTTTCTACGGAAGTAGAATCTAAGGGCACTAGTTCCGTTTTCATACCTATTATGATAAAAAATTATAATTATTCGATATAATGATGGTAAGGACAGTTTGATGTAACCAGAGGCTTTAAAGTGATTAAAAGACTACCCTTTTTTCTTCTATAAACTAGTTTTTGAGTTGTTTTTTGTTTTCGAACTGACTACGCTACTGACCTAGCAAGGCCTTAACAGCTTTACCGGACTA
This sequence comes from Antheraea yamamai, assembly GCA_036509395.1. Taxonomy (NCBI): domain Eukaryota; kingdom Metazoa; phylum Arthropoda; class Insecta; order Lepidoptera; family Saturniidae; genus Antheraea; species Antheraea yamamai. The sequence goes on along the minus strand of AP028448.1, from coordinate 6,373,908 downwards.
CAGTTTTGAGTTGTTATTAACTGCAATTTCGTTATTAAGAATATAAAGAAAAAAACATAAACACCGAACTGTTTGCCTTCACTTCTCCACGGCAAGAAAACACATCGCAAAACGTGTGTAGTTAATAAAAATGCAATTAAAAAAATTCTAATAACCTCATATTAAATGAAGCTATACTGATAATTTGTTTTTTACATAAAGACCAACTTTCCAATAACCAACAATGTATGAAAGAAATTTTTTGATCGAAAACTGTGCAGTAGTTTTTGAGCAATGCACATACCACGACAAAGCTCTATCATTTTTGAAGTGAAACTTCTTTATCGGCGTTGGAAAAAATTTACCGTCACATTTTTCCGTTACGCGCCATCTTTTTTGTATTCATGTGTATGATAATAAAATCCTTTTGTTTAAACTTTATGTAATTTAACTTTATTTTTTAATATATTAATGAAATTGTTTGCCATAAAGAAAGAAAGGGTTTTTTTTTTTTTTTTTTTTTAACCAATTTCTGGAAAGTTGCATATAGATCATTTTGCGAAAAATAAGGCCTTAAACAAGTTTAACTTCTTACGTGTGTACACTAGTACACGCACACATTTTTTTTATTTATATATATATAATATAATAAGATATTGTTTACAATACTGATTACTAAATGGAATATAAACCACCCGTTTGTTTATCACTACTCTATTAAATGCGCATAAAGTAAATTCAACGCATTGGATGAACCAAAACCACAAGGAATTTACTGTGGTCAATAGGCATGTATTTCTATTAACAACTAAAGGGTAAATTACACACACTTAAAAACAAATTATGAGTCAATACACAGAGATATGTGTATTTCCGATATCGATTACGGTGCTTCACACAAATGCAAATTATACAAGCGCAAATTTTACACATTAAAGACAAATAAGCCGGATTCAATTTGAAAGCGTATTAAATCAAAGCGGATTTAATAAACAAAATGAAAAGATGGTAATATTTAGGGCGATTATGCGAGCTAAATCACCTACCAATCAGTTTATATGTGTAATAAGAATTAATTCATTAGTTTATGGGGATTTTTCCTTGAACTTAAACACGATACAAGCAATCTCTGTTACTACTGATAAGCTTACTACGAAATAATCACTTATCTTTGATAATATCATTTTAAAGTGCATTGTTATACTTATACAAACCACGGGTTCAGTGGTAGGGGGTGTGCACATCGCGTTGTAGGGTATAGGTTCGATATTACAGATTGCTTGAGTTTTTCTCGAAAGATAATGTTCAAAATCTCAAATCATAAGTAGGTCGGGCAAGACATACTGTAACTCGGTATGAACTTAAAATTCAAATCACCAAGTGTCTATTTTCGACTATGTTACTCATACCAGATGATATATGTTTTGTCTGCGTCATTTATTATTTGAAAGATATATTTTGTGGAAAAAAATTCCATGGTAAAACAAAATATGTCGCTGAACGCGTAGTCCGTGTCAAAATCTTAGGTTCAATTGTCTAAGAAAAAAATAAAAAAATTGGTCGCAATCAACGCAGTTCTTTCTTATTGATGTGGGCACAACTGCAAACCTCTACCATTTTATTTATATAAAGATTAATTTTCCTTTGACTACGTTATGATTTAAAAATCATTATAACATTAAATGAATTTGGTTACATCTCACAGTTCACAATAAGTGTTTGTAACCACAGCAAAAATAAAACATGTTATATAATAAGTATGGATACAACAGTAACATAAAAAAATATTAAAGAAAAACATAAAGCTTGGTTTGTTACACACTCGTTTAGAACAAAATATGTAGCATTTTTTAACAAAAGTTAAATAGTTGTTAATTATAACATAGACAACACTACATAAAGTTTAATTTACCTTCTGTTTGTGAAATGAGAGCCATGAAACAAAAGAAATTGAGTTTAGAAGTTAGTTTAAAGTGAGAAGAGAATAAACATAATAATACAAGTTGCCAATTCTATTATCTACGTTATTTAGATTCTATTTGGTATTAAAATCATGGAATATCCATGATGATGAGAAAATTCCTAAATTGCGGTCAACAAAAATATGAGTTTAGTCACGCATTATGTGCACATATGTGTGTCAAAAAACAAGTTAGACTGCCAGTATGCAGGCTTAAAGCATTTGTTAATTGTCTCGCATCAACTGTTATGACGTCGTTGCTACCATTACCATCGACAGAAAAGAATGAAAATGTTTTAAAAAATATACCTATTAAAATTCGATTCCTACAAGCTGTTTGAGCCCTTTGAGTTTGGGCATAGAGTAGCAGAGTTAGAGGTATCAGCAAGCCTTTTACGTCTACACTTAAAACCACATACATATCACTGTTCTACGTTTGAAATATGTATTCTAATTTCTGGCGACAACTAGTTGTTGACCTCAAATAATAGATGAAGAAAATAAAAGAAAATAGATGTTATGCTTTATTTTGTATGTATATATGATTTTACGAGTGCAGAACACGTGAAACACTTACTTCGAGTACTCAACATTTCTGGCTGGTTATATAGGCCGGGGTCAAGAACCGACTGGTGTATTGTGGTGTTTCCATTACCAAGGACATTTTCTAGTATCTACCCTCATGTAATCGTCACTAGGAATGTTCTGATACACAACACTCATTGTATTACTCAAATGTCTGTCTATAAGTGCTTAACGAGTTCTAGACTCGTAAAATCATATATCGTAATGCGTACAAAAGACGAAATAAAAAAAAAAATAATGTAGATAATCAAATTGGCACCTCATATAATAAACTAAAAGATCACCATCTAAATAAGAAACAATTATTAACTCTGTACCTTAAAAAATACACCAAAATGTACTATTAGTTCTTATTACTAATGTTTATTTGTTAATTCATAGTGTGTAAATTAAAGATGTATTATATCTATGAAAATATAGTAATTATCATTTCAGGCCCTAATAAATGCATGGAAACATCAATTATATTTAATTACCTTTGGAATATTTTATGGAATAGGAACTTTTTATTTTACTTTATAATCAAAAATAGATATATGAATATCTATTCATATGTACTGTAAACTATGTATGCTATTACAATATTACACATAGAAGATGTAGTTATGTATAGACCATAATTTCCATTAAAAACAAAATTACAACAAATTTATGAAGCTAATGGTTGTGATGTGATAACATTATCCAGTATGTGGGATGACTGGCTTTAAATAGTTACCATTTTTATGAATAGGGCCTTGAAACAATTGGCATAAATAACTGAGTAAATTGATGTTATTGTGATAGTGAAAGTACAAATATAGAACAGTGTAAACTCAATACTGTTTAAAATAAATGAATAAACTTTATATATGGTCATTTAATAGTAACAATATTATGCCAAAGATTAAACATAGATTATACCAAATCTATATAATTTTTTAGTAATTCATATCTTATCACCGCTAACAATAAAAATACAGGTGTGACAAAAGTAAACCCCCTCTGTGTTAATACAAAAAAGTTAAATACTCGATTTAAAAAGGTTTCGAATTCAATGCACCGCGCTCGCCCGAGGCAAGTTCGCGTTATCCTTTTTCGCAAGTTTAACCTAACGTAACCAAAGCGAGACAAAAAAGCAAGATGGCGAACATTCAGCGACCATGGTGCATTTAATTCGAAACCTTTTTAAAGCAAGTATGCAATATGTATTTAACTTTTTTGTAATAACACCGCCTGTATTTATTACAGTATACAACAAATTTATTAATAATAAACCAGTGGGTTCAGATCTTATATCCTAAATATTATATGATTATAGCTGTAGAAAGCAAGCAAATGCTTCTACTTTTAATGTTAACAATCTTAATAGTGAACCTAGTATTCATATATACACATATATCATAGTATATACCTAGAATTGCAGTAGAAAATGCAATAAAATTGTTATATACCTGTTTTTTCTCCATCTTCGCTTTGATGTCCCTCGCCAATGTATAAAAGGCGAATTCAACATTTAACGAGTCTTTAGCCGATGTCTCTACAAATTTTATCTGATACTCTACTGCTAATTGTTCACCTCTCTCTTTTGAAACCTGCAAAAAGCGAATATTATAAAAAATATGCTATAATGACTAAGAATGGTGTTATAATTTAATAAACATGTTTTTATTGAAAAGAGATAAATAAATATCTCCATTAGACCATTTTCATAAAATATCTGCTTCGCCCATTTATCTTTTAAGCTGCGTAAATGAATATATCCATTTTGTGATTCATTAGTTAACTCACAATGACTTATTCATCTCATTTTATGATTTATGTAAACTCACATATTAGCAAACATATGTATGCAACTTTTACAGGCTTAGAATTTGGTGTAGCCAAATATTGTAACTTATTTTTGTTTCAATCTGTCACTTGTGAAATTCAGTGAAAGGTGTCAAAGTTTGTCGAGTGAATTTAGAGTTTACCTGTCTTTTTGCATCTAAATCACACTTATTTCCAAGTATCATTTTTTCAACATCTGCACTAGCATTCTCTTCAATGTTTCTTATCCAATTTTTTATATTTTCAAAGCTTTTTTCATTTGTTACATCATAAACAAGCATTATACCCATGGAACCTCGATAATAAGCTGTTGTTATTGTACGGAATCTTTCTTGTCCCGCCGTGTCCCTTAAACATATAAGATTAAAAATTTAAGAATAATCATTTTACAATTGATATACTATTTATGTAAATACAAACATATACTGTTAACTATTTAGAATTAAATAAGCTTTGGTAAACATATAAAACATCTAAATGAAGGGGAAGGGTTAAACATAATAAAAATAACAACTAAATCTATTGTACAGATATTTCAATTTATTCTAAAATGTTATCTAAATACAACTACAATAACTTAATTTGGAAGACACTGGAATTATCAATTAATATATTTTTATAACAAAAGATCTAACAATCTGTGAAAAACTATACCTAATGGAAAAAGTAAAGAAAACAATTTACAATTACAATAATATTTGTATAGATTATTTGAGTACTAAAGTTTGTGAATTGAATGATTTGAAATATATAAAAAAATATTATTATAGTTAAAAGTCTAAGTGCATATAATATTATGCTTACTTTGTTTATTTAAAATATAAAATTAACATGACATGTATGCTTGATGTCCAATTCATTAGTGCACAATATACAGTTATCACTCCAGCAGTTGCAGCACCTTTTATGTGTTTACTGTTGTAGCTAGCTGACACCAAAACAAGTCAAAAATAAATAACAAACACTCACCATATTTGTAACTTCACTTTCTTTCCATCAAGGTCTATTGTTCGAATTTTAAAGTCGATACCTGCAAATAAGTGCTGTTAAACTGGAAGAACTAATTAAAATTAGTGTGTATGATGTCATGAATTAGTGATTGAATTGTTACATTAAGGGCTGCATTAACAACCGCGCCCTATCCGCCATCATGCATCTTGAAAAATAACAACAATGAAGGAGGAAACAAAAAAAATCACTTCCATTACATAGTGAACTATGTACAAAAAATTATCTTCAATAACCTTTGATATAAAGAATAGATACTTACCAATTGTTGAAATAAAGGATATATTGAAAGCATCTTCTGAAAATCTAAATAAAATAGACGTTTTTCCCACACCAGAATCTCCTATTAAAAGTAATTTAAATAAATAATCGTAAGTTTTTGCCATTTTTTACAACAATCTGATTACGACAATACACATAAGTCTGCCATTCATTTGGCATTTTTGAGTAATCACTAGGGTTGTGGATCTATCCTCTTTCAGTGATTATTGCTTATTCGAATAATTGATAAATCGATATTTTCTATTGTTGAATATCTTCGTCAATTATCGTTAATGTTTAAGCTTAATCAGTATTCAATATAAAACGGGGAAACCTTAATTTATATTAGTTGTAGCCAAAAAAAGTACAGTGAATTTATATCACGTAAAATTTGCCTTGATGTTATAGATCTATAAAGAATATATCTATTAAGTGTACATGTATGTACCTACGCCGGTTGATTGTAACATAAATAGTTGTGTAATAGCGAAATATTGTCCGTGTTCAAATATCCTAAATCATTCTTAAATCCAAAATATTTCGACGATAGATTGAACGGTTAACAAATGACTCTATATAATTTAATTAGTTTAGAGGAGAATTAAAAAAAAATAGCATAGAAAATGTAAAAGGACTAAAAGGGTTGGATTTTACTTACCTCAGACACATGCATATACAAATATCCATTTTATATATATAGACCAACTTAGAGTATCGATTTTATGTAGTGCTATAAAAATGTCAGATAGTTTTTTCTTTTCACTGAATTATTTTTGTATAAAAAAAATTGTTTATTTTCATAAATCATCATAGTGTAGCATTATTTAACGTCATCATGTTTTCTTCTATTTTATTTTTGGCAACCAGTCTTCTAGTAGACTATTACTGCCACTGCTAAGTGAGTAACGATATTACAAGTGTCTTGATATAATTTCAATGAACTAGGTGGTGGCCATCTTGTTAGAACTTACCTGGGAGTTTTTGTGGCAAGTCAGAATCCATGCTCCGTGGTATTATTTCCGATCCACTTCACTTGTGCACAATAACCAAACTATATTACCTAAAGCACTACCAACATTACACAATATAGAGTCAAAACAAGATTATGGATAAAATATAAATAACACTACATGGCATTTCAAGATCCCGCCAAAAACTCCGTCATCACGTCTTTTCATTTTTCTGCGGAATAAAACAATGAAATACCTATCTATGCTTTTGCTTTTGTATTTTTTGTGTCGTACGCACAATGACAGCGTCTCATGAATGTGCAAACCATATGATATATTTTATAACATATATTTCTGTTATAGTAGAGTAATATGTATGTTCTTTAAGTTGTCAATAAAATTTATGCCAAATGTATCAGGATTAGCTCGCGCCTATGGAGGCCATTCTACACTCCATACACGTGCAAAAATTCATCATTATTATATACAGATAAATAATGTTTCTAAAATAGAATGATCGACTGAAGCTCTGATCACATTCAAATGATTGTAGTATATTAAAGTTACAACTACTGTGAATCTTAACTTGATTAGCGATTTTATGCTGATAAGAAAAAAATACAGGGATTCTAACTATTCACTATTGATTTTTTTAAACATGTGGCAATATGTACTTTTTCTACATCGCTACCATATTTGTGTATTATTGTAATAAATAAATAACTTATAAAACATAATATCCGTACAGTATTACAAGTAAAGCCGTGTTATTACAAAAAAGTTAAATACGTATTAAATATTTGGTTTAAAAAAGTTTCCTAATAAATGCACCGCGCTCGCCCGAGGCAAGTTCGCGTTATCCTTTTTCGCAAGTCTAACCTAACGTAACCAAAGCGAGACAAAAAAGCAAGATGGCGAACATTCAGCGAAGGCCAGGGTTCAATACGTATTTATGTTTTTTGTAATAACACTGAAGAAGTTTAAATTGTATTAATTCGGAAACTTTATTGTTGTTAAATTTTCATTACTTTAAATGTCGGCCAATTCTGATATTTCACTTTAATGTATAATATCGGTTTCTTATTGAATTTGAGAAATTTGACCCAGAGTTTAGGGATATTTGAAGAATTGACATTGACTACAGACTAGTAGTCGGCAAGTAGACATTGCTGACAGTTGACATTATTAGCTAGTAGTGGATTACAACATTCTTTATAAAGTACATCTATGTTACAACATTGATTATCATAGGATTATCGTTTTTTTTTCCTTTTTAAACATCGATTTCGAGAAAATTGGTTTTTATGAACGACATATTAATCTTGTTTCAGTGTTTTAGGAAAAATAAAACAAAGATAAGTATTATGATGAAAATGTATATTTAAAACAAGGTAGCAATTTCACTAAATGGAATTCAAAAACAATAATTTTGTCGATCTTATACCTAGTATGCAGTTCCTTTCTTGGTTAATCGTAGCCTCAGTTTCTAAAATCAACCGCGAATAATACAATAGATGATAGTCGTCAGTGTTAAGGGTTTCAACATGATTAAAATATCGATGTGTACCAACAATAGATCGGCGTTTTAAAACATTGATGTACCCTTACGTGTGACTGTGGAAGCGAGTGAGCAGGCAATACATTAGGTGGAGCAACATCGTGTGAATTTGTCCTCAGCGGCGGCCTTCACGCTCGCCGGCTCCCTACCCTGGGAGCTGGAGGCAGGAGTTCTCGCCGCCGTGTACCAATTCACGGCGGCGAGGAAACGAAGGGGGGAGCCTCCGGCTCCCAGGGAGGTAGAGGCGGAGAGACGGCGTCTCAGAGGAGACGCCGTCGAAAGGTGGCAGCAGGACCTGGCGGACGAGCGGTATGGACGGTTTACCGTGCGCCGTCCCCCGGTCCTGCGGGAATGGATAGAGAGGGAGTGGGGCTCCCTGACGTTCCGACTGGTGCAGGTACTCACCGGACACGGTTGTTTCGGGTGGTACCTGCACCGGATCGCACGCAGGGAGCCGCCGCCGCCTGTCACGAGTGCGGCGCTGTCGAAGAACCCCAGCACACTCTGTCTGAGTGTGCTGCGTGGGGGAGCAGCGCCGCATTCTGGCGGCGGCGGAGGACCGGACTTATCGCTGCCGAGCGTGGTCTCGGCCATGCTCGGCAGCGAACAGGCTTGGCGAGCGATGTCCTCCTTCTGCGAGGACGTCATCTCGCAGAAGGAGGCGGCGGAGAGGGCCCGCGAGGCAGACCCGCTTAGTGGCCGTCTCCGCCAACGGAGGATTGGCAGGAGGAGGCGGCGCTTCGCCCAACTCCTCCTGCCAGCGTAGCCGGACCTGAGGGGATGGGTCGGGGGGCCCATCTCTTCATTGCACAGGTCCGGCGGACGAGAGGGGGCAGCCGGCGTGTACCCGGTCTGTCCCTCTATATGTAGGAGCCCGGCGGTCACCTTCCGCCGGGCGGACCGTGGGGGCGGCTCTACAAGGTTGATTAGCTTGAACGATCCCTTGCCGCCCCCACACAACGGTCTGTCGGTACACCGTGGGGTTTTAGTCCGTGCGAGTCGGACATATCCCACTCTCTCCCCCGGGAGGGTGGGTATCCATAAGGGATTTCCCCACGTTAAAAAAAAAAAAAAAAAAAAAAAAGGTGGAGCAACATCACAATCACCGTTCTTAAAACATCGTTCATACAGAGTGATGTCCGTCCGTCCGTCCGTCCGTCTTAGAAGTTGGTTAGATATATCTAGGGATGATCGATATTAGAAAAACATTGATGTTGATATTGATGTTAACATCGATATAAAAGTATCGATTTACTATAAACTTCGATGTCTAAAAACATCTATATTTTTACTAGCAATAAAACTATTCTGATTACGTCGATGTCTAAAAACTTCGATTATTTTTTAACTAATAAAACTGTCTATTCTATTTATTAAATGTGTTTATTGTTATTGAAGATAATATACTAGAAATTGGACACACTCTGTAAAAAGAACTAATTTTATAAGGTGTTTTCCATTTTGTCTGTTCCGTTGCTGGTACAGGAGTTCACCAACTTTGGAAAAAAGCCTTTTTGAAGCTGTTTCTTTTCCTTTTCCCCTTTGGAAATGCAAAGAAAACTATCCGTACGGCTTAGTGTCATCTAGTGTAAAATAGTTAAACTTGATAATTATCTAGTCCCTAACTAGTACGTCCAACGCTAGATGACCCTAAAGAATATATTGACATTTCGATATTTTATTCTGATAACATTTGTGTCGCGTTTTATTCAACTTCGATGAATATCGAGCATCCCTAGAAGTATCAACATTGATGTAGCATTTGCATCCCTAGCTGTGTATCACTGAAAAGAATAAAAATTCTAATAATTTTGGTATTTTGATTTCTATAAAGCGTTTAATTTGAACCGAATTTATCTTGTAATATGAAATAATTTAAGCATAAAAATGTTTTATCACGTAAGTATTTATGTATAATAAGCTAGATTTATGTATAGTTCTTCTACAGCAAAACACTAAACAAATCTTTTCAGATATCCTTAGAACACGAAATTTTGTTACACCCTCGATATTTCGGGCCACAGTTATTAGATACTGTTAGGCAGAAGCTGTATACTGAAGTCGAAGGGACGTGTACGGGAAAGTAAGTAATTTTTGTGAATACGATTTTCGCTAGGTGGTTAGTCTTTTACCATTTGTAATAGTTACCAAAATTTCAGTAGAAAATTAATCTTATGCATCTAATGTTTGCTCTAAAAAGAAGGCATTATTGAAGATCCTTATTTTTAATGCTCGAAGTTAAGAAAGTAGTTCAAAATTAATGGTTATCATGAATATCGAATTGTGCATAATATAATTCAAAATTACATTTTTTAGGTATGGTTTTGTTATAGCAGTGACCACAATTGATAATATAGGATCGGGATTGATACAGCCTGGTCAAGGGTTTGTGGTTTATCCTGTTAAATATAAGGCTATTGTGTTTCGGCCATTCAAAGGTGAAGTTTTGGATGCTATTGTTACTCAAGTAAATAAGGTATACTGTCGTGCCTTGATTTATTTATACTAATGATCTTCCAGGACATTATAGTATCTATTATAAGCAAGAAGTTGCAAAAAAGTATTGGACAATCTTAGCTCAGATAAAAAAAATTTAATCATTTAAAAAATTCCCTGAATTGCATTGCATTTCCTTCACAAAAACGCCCAATGTTTTTTGTGGGATTTGAACCAAAATCAATTGATGCAGTATTCAAACTATATTTTGATTATTTTATGCATAATAATGAAATAAAATTATGTAATGTAAAATAGTTTTTATTTCTGTTCAGGTGGGAATGTTTGCTCAGATAGGACCACTGAGTTGTTTTATATCCCATCATGTGAGTATGTTTCGGTTAATATTTATGTATTATGGATTTATTTTATAATAAACTATATGGTGCTTATGACCTCATTATAATGAAAGTAATTTTGTTGTTTCATGAGAACTATTAACTAGGAATTTTACCTAAATTGTAGGCTCTTTTATTTTTAACGTTGTAGTTTTGTTATTTTTTTATTATTTTTTTTTTTTTTTTTTTTTTTTTTTTTTTCTTTTTATTTTGTTTTATTTTTTTTTTTTTTTTTTTTTTTTTTTTTTTCTAATTTTTCCCTTCCTTCTCTTCCCTTTTTTTTCTCTTTCTTTTTTGCCAACCCTTTCCATAATTATATATTTTTTATTTTTTTTTTTTTTTTTTTTTCATAATTTTATTTATTATATTTATTTAACTTTTTCATTTTTTTTTTTTCTTTTTTTTTTTTTTTATTTGTTATTATAGTTTTTTTTTATTAGATTTATTTTAATTTTTTTTTATTATATTCTTGATATAGTTGGAAAATTTTCAAGTTTCATCCCTACTCCTTTTTTTTCTTCCTCCATCGCCTCCATCTTTTCTCTCTTTTTTCCGTTTCCCTTCTTCCCCTTGACCACCTTCTTTCATCTCTTCCCTATTTCTTTTTTCTCTTATATTATATTAAAAATTTTCTTTTTTTATTATTTTATTGTTCTTTTATTTTTTTTTTTTTTTTTTTATTTTTCTTAATTTATAATTTTATTTTTTTTTTTTTATTTTTTTTTTTTATATATTAGTAGTATTTTTGTTGGTGATATTTTATATATTTTATTATTATTATTTTTTTCTTTTTTTTTTTATTTTTTTTTTTTATTTCAAATTTTATCTTTTTTCATAATATAACAACACACATATTTTTATTTTTTTATTTTTTACGGAGTTCACATTCACTGATAGTTAAATATATTTATTTATTTTTAAAATTTAAAAATAAATTATATTTTTTTTTAAAAAAATTTTTTAACTTCATTCTAAATCAATAAACAATAATCAATTAAATAAAAAAAAATAAATAATTATTTTTTTTAATTAAATAAATTAAAAAATATAATTTTTTTTTTTTTCTTCTTTTTTATTTTTTTTTAGTTTGGAACCAAAAAAATTATATTTTTTTTATTTATAAATTTTTTTTCTCTCTCCCCTCTTTTTTATTTATTTTTTTCTTCAAAAAATTTTATATTTTTTTTTTCACCCACCTCCAATATATCTCTATTTAGCACACATATTCATATTTTTTTTTTTTTTTTTTTATTTTTTTAAATTATTTTTTTTCCTCTTTTTTTTTCTTTTTTGTTTTTTTTTTTATTTTTATTTTGTTTTATTTTTTTTTTTTGAAAATTTACTTTATCTAACCTTACAAGCATTATAATAGTTTTAATTTACCACTCATAATTTGATGATAACTGCTTATCCTTTAAAGAGATTCATAATGATGTGTGGTCTAGATAGTAATTTTAAAGTTCTCTGTTAGTCAATAAAAGTCTTGTCAAAATCAGTTCAGCTGTTTTGGAGATTGCCCCAAACAAACAACAGACAATTGTATTAAACTCCTGATCAATATAACTGTAGAGAATAGCTTTTCCTGCATAGTGAATTAGTTACATAATAATAAAACAGAAAATAAATATGATCCTTTTATTACTATATACATATAGTTGGTCTGAAGGGTCTTAACAGCTTTGTGGGGTATGGTGGCGAGTGTGGAAGACAAAATGTGTGCAGTCAGAGGAAACTATTCAGGAACTAATTTTGTTTGTTCATTGTAGCCTTAATTAAGGAAGATAATTCAAAAAGTTTAATTAGCAATGTTAGGAAAGATAGTAAGTTTTTAATAAAATGAGGTATAAAATAGTAAATTTTAAATAATATAAAAAATGCTATATAACATGTAATAAGATATAATGAAATGTGCACATGTTAACTATTGATGTTATACATCTCGCTGAGCACAATGCTCGACTTATCGATTTTCAATACTCGCATCCACATTCACAGCTCATATACAATATAAAGAGAGTGAGAAATTTTGTAAGGAGGACATAATGCTTTTTATTTACCTGACAATTTCTGCCAGTTTGCTTCTACAGCAAATAGCATGAAGGGACTTTGTTCCAAAAAGGTTTTTTACAGGATTTGCATATTTATGCATGATGTATTCACGTTTGATTACAGTCCATCCCAGCAGATATGGAATTCTGTCCAAATGTAAATCCCCCTTGCTACAAAAGCAAGCAGGAAGACAACGTCATTCAGGAAGAGGATGTTATTAGATTAAAGATTGTGGGTACTAGGGTTGATGCAAGGGGAATTGTAAGTTCACATTATTATCTATCATTTGTTGCTCATTACTTCAGCATTTCGACTTCTGCTCTTCTGTTAATACATGATGAATCACAATTATTTATGTCAATTATGTGTATGCTTTTTGTTTATCTAAGCTACTTGTGTTATTTGAATGTTTTACTTGCCAAATTGATTAATTCCGCTTTATTACATTTTAAAATCAATATATTTTATTGACACCTTTGTTGAATCCAAAACAAATTTCGCTGTTAAGAAGTACTGACAGTACAGACTTTTGAATATCATAATGAAATAGTAAATAATTTTTCTCAGAAACCAATCTGATTAAGATACATAATACACAACAGACAAAAATTTACACAAATAGATACCTATTACATTTTTTATATTTTTATTTGATTGTCTTAATTGAATTGCTAAGTATTCACTTATTCTTACTATTGATAAGATATACTCAATATCTTTTTTGTATGATTGATTGTTGCAACATACATTTTTTGACTTTAATTACAGAAATATGTTGTTGGTAACAATCAAAATTATTCTTAATAAATGTTACGTAAGAGCAAAGGTTCCCAAACTTTTTTATCTCGTGGACCATTTGTCATGTTTTTCTGTTATGTGTAGACCCCTGTTTACTTGATATCATAATTGCTATTGGCAAATTCCTTAATTTTAAATATGTAGTGAATGGTATTTTTATCATATACTAGCTGTTCTCGCGACTTCGTCCGCGTGGAATAATTACTTTGGGTTAACACTAACAAGCAGTGAAAAGAGAGAGACGAACTTCTTAGCCTTCCATGGATTCACCGTGCGGGTGCCGGGTCCATCGTGTGGCAGAGGGAGAAACTCAGAGCAGTTCCCAGGACTTGCGACCCAGGTGTAGGTTTAAGGAGGCCCCCTTTGAGATGCGCATCAACGCTCACCTTCACTGCTCGAGTTTCCCGCCCTGCCTAGCCAAACAAAACCCCGATTTTGAAAGTTTCGTTATTGGTGCTCCGGTCCTATTGGTCTTAGCATGATAATATAGCCTATAACCTTCCTCCATAAATGAGCTATCTAACACTGAAAGAAGAATTTTTCAAATCAGACTAGTAGTTCTTGAGATTACCGGCTTCAACCAAACAAAGAAATCCTTCAGCTTTACAATATTACACGTTTTTAGTGGAACACCCGCCATAGTGACTTTAACGTTTGGGCGTAAGTCGAGTTCGTATCAGCCGGTGTATTATCCATTATACCGTTTTTTGGTTTTCATATTTTATTATATTTCATATCTTAATATATATATTTCTTGTGTGCGTGTGTATGTGACTGAACTCCTCCTAAACGACTGGTCGCGATTTTTATGGATTTTTTTGTGCGTGTTCGAGTGGATCAGTAGAATGACTTTGCCGAGATTCACAATAGGAACAGATAGGTGGCGCTGCGATCGACTTTTAGGATTTTTTTTGTTTTCAAGGCAGGACAACGTCCGCCCGGTCCGCTAGTTTTATTATATTTATTTAGCCAGAATTAAACCCGCACCACACTTAAATGTGATCATTATCATTGTCCTTTATTTGTATCATATGGACCTCTAATTTTATTTACCGACATCGACACCTTTGCCTAGTAGTCATAGATCTTTGGGGGACGATATAACATAGCTTGGGGAGTACAGCCTTAAATGACAATAATCATGTGATGTTTCAATTTTTGCATTTTGCTTATTCATGGTTGTCTTCGAGAGAGATTTCGTAAATTGCAACTTGAAATAAAATTAATTTATAATAATTATGAATTGTTTGCTTTATTTTCAGTTTGCAATTGGAACACTCATGGACGATTATTTAGGTTTAGTGACACAGTGAATATGATTAATGTATTTTGAAATAAAAACATTATAATTTACAGTTGTTTATTTGGCATTCAAATAATAATGTTAAATATAGATACACGATGTAACACAAAATTCCGTCAAAGAACGATACAATATTTGGACACTTTCAGTCTGTTTGGGCGATAGCAGTGTAGGAATACACCACAAGCCTGTTTCCCGTTCCATTGTGAACTCAAATTTATCCTAAAGTATAATAAACCTATACCTAGAAATATTTCATAGAGGCTTGGCGTTTTTTGATGTTAAGCAACACGTTTTTGGAAGTACATAATATATGAAATATCGTTAGAATTTTAACTGATTAATGTGCATTTGACAAATTGCATGTTGATTATCTTCTCCATTATCGATATATGAAAAACGCCAAATACCTTAATGTCACTAATCTAGAATAGTCTATAAATATTGTAAAGAATAAGTAGATAAATTATTATGTAACATCAAATTCTTTAATTCTTATATATTATACGCGAAAGCCAAATTAATGTAACGAATGCTAAATCTTAGCACTGTTGCATCAGGATGCCATGCCAATTGTGTATTTTTTGTAAAAGAAACAAACATCAAAAAATAATATAATACCCAAAGGGACAACTAGTCTTTGGTTTATCAATTAAAGTATATACAAAGACATA
Source organism: Antheraea yamamai (assembly GCA_036509395.1). NCBI lineage: Eukaryota > Metazoa > Arthropoda > Insecta > Lepidoptera > Saturniidae > Antheraea > Antheraea yamamai. The sequence continues at coordinate 6,358,140 of AP028448.1, read as the reverse complement.
TCAAAATTGTGACAAATAAATAAAACCTAATCAAAAATATTGCTCGTCTTATACAATATACTATGGCATCTATAATAAATAATACTCGATATGAGATCAGAAATATAAGCGAGATATGACAAAAGCACCATGTAGGCTTGAAATAAAAATGTATTTCAATAGAGAAGAACTTGATGAGATTACAATTTTACATCCCTGCTAAGAGTTTTTGGTAGGACTTGTATTATTTTTATTTATAAACTTAAAAATATTAGAGATGGATTACGAATTTCACATAATGTTTTAAGAAATTTTTAATCTTATTTTACGAGTTCGATAGAACAATAAAATTTAGATCATATACAGGAGACAAATAAGCCAAAGGGTTAAAACTGCAGTAATGTTGAAGAAGACTGGGTTGCCTGTGGGATTTGAAAAAAATCACAGGGACAAGACATTGTAATACAAGTGTTACCAATGCAAACAAATATGGTATAAAGAGAAGCGCACGAATGTGAAAATTATCATTACGTCAATAAATAATATACACTATTCAATCATATTTGGTGATTATTTTTTTATACACTATAAAATCGCATATACTTTCTATGTAGCCCTCGAGAATGAGCCGCAGCGTAGATTAAAACTATCATATAGCACATCAACTGACATTTACTATTAATTTTAACTACTACATTCAATATAATCTTGTTATAAAATATTGAGATATAACATTGTGCAATATAGTGAAATATGCATGATAGAAGTTATATTACAAACGATCAATACATATAATAATTTCGCACAAAATGCCTATATAATTATAATATATATATATATGCTCGATAATGCGTATAAACAGTCAAGTCTTTAACTCAATTGAGATTCATTTTTATAGACTGCAAACAACATTTATCTAGCTTTTTACAAGGCACAAAATAAGTTTTTGTATTTATAGATAATTACAGTCAAAATAAACCGATTCGAAAAAACTCTAGACAGGTTTAAGGAAGTATACATGAATTTAAAAATGAGTGATAAATGACAAACGCTTACAACAAAGAGTTTTACATATTAAGGGATTTCTACAGTGGGGTTGGCGTAATTCTAAAGTTGTATCGATATTTTATATTTTTAAAGTGTCGATAAAACACTTGTCATTTGAAAATATCGATACAATGAAACGTTACTAGTTAACCATAGAGTAAAAGAGGGGGAATAAGATTGATTAAAACATCTATCTACTTCTAGAGATATTCTTAACGATCAATAAGTTTAATTGCAACATCGAATAACATTATTAACTATAACAATAATGATACTTTCGTTAATGTATAAGATCAATGATCAAACTATGTTTTCTCTATGAGGGTTAAAATTGAAAAGTATTGGATTATGTACTATGAGTATGTAATGTTTTTTTTGCTTCCCCGTCTTCTGGCAACTGAAATCGTCCATTCTGTCATAAAACACAACACCACTTGTATCACACCTTTTTGTTTGAGCTCTGAAGTAAATGTGATTTTTATTATTTTTAAATTACGTAATAATTAAACCTTTAGTAAATAAATCATAAAGCATATTTAAATGTTGTATAATTAGACTACTGAGCTTCAACACTTGTCATGTAACGAGTGATATACTCGTCGATTGATAGACAAGAATTCTCCAACTTTACCCAAACTGCGAGCTTTTTCTCCCCGACGTACCATTTTATAATTATTTAGTACGATTTCGAAGACATCAACACACTTGTTATGAAATCGACACGTCGACCCGCGTAATTTAAACTTAAATCGAAGACAATTTTGATATCTTCCACAATTTAGTACCAATTAAAAGCGCAAACTTTCTAGAAATATTCTTGAAAAGGAAATCACATTAAGGGAGGAAGAGACGGATTTAGAGCGCGATTTAAGACGAAGGGGGTGGCTTTTGCTCTTTAAAAAAGGGTAGCCCTCCATATAGATAAGTTATCATCTATTGTCAGCGCTAGTGGTACATACATATAAGTTTTTTTGTTTGACATGTTTTTATTTTCCTGCCAATAGTGTTGAGAGACTTTTTAGTTATACCGCCCCGAGCTCCTAACGCGCCAAGTCCAGTCCTGAAAGGAAGTTAACAATACAGTTCGGTTTAATAGCGTTGTACGTAGTCGATAAATCGTCGATTAGTTGTCGCGGGTCCGTTGGTGTCGCTCGCGCGCTGTGTCACTGGCTAGAGGTGGCGATGTAGATCAGTGTGAGCGGCGAGCGCGCTCAATGCCGGACGTGGAAGCACTGGCACTAGGTGGGCGTGTGTCACGAGCCGGGTACCGCGGCACCCGCCGCCGCGCCGCACGGGTCCGCCGGCTGCGGTACCGCGGGGGACACGGGCCCCCGCACCGCCTCTATGTAGTCCTTTATCAGTGTTGCTATTTGGTATGCCTGTGCAAACATAGTACACAACAATTGATTCATCGCAATCTCTAGTGTAATATTAGTAGCTTATCTGTTTACACATCTAACGAAATTTAAATACTTATTTCCATCTTGACACTCTATAGTAACTAACTATTATAAAACAAATTCCTCTGCCACGTCCTTCTGTCTGCTCGCGATAAACTCAAAAACGACAACGGATTTTCATGCCGTTTTCACCAGTATATAAAGTGATTCATGAGGAATGTTTAGGAATATAATTTGTCAAGATTTTTTTTGTCAGGACAGGACACAAAGTTTGCTGGGCCCGCTAGTATTAATTAACTAAATAATAAATGAGGTATTCGTCCACTTGTATGTGACAATTTTAACCTTTAATGTAATTACTTTAATTTGATATAATAAATGTATTGTGTTTCTTTGTGATATCAAATTCAGATTACGTCTTAGCTGACGTACTAATTAGCACCTTCGTCGTCGTTCGGCTCAAATGATTCGCTTTACTCGATACAATTATATTATGAGAGCATTAAAACGCGCGAACATAACAGAAAATTATAATATCGAATTATAAACGAATTGACCAACGTAAATGTACATAATAAATTATAATTAATGACGTTAATAGGTAAGTAAATATAATCATAAAACAATCACTCTACATATACACATTTTAATAAAGACATAACTACGTATTGGTTGTAGTAAATAACTTCTCATAGTGTTAGTATTATACCACCATATATTGTACAGTGTAAATACTCTCCATTATGTACATATATACGTGTATTCAGTTAGTATATTAGCTAAACCGAAATCGTAGCGGAAATGCATTTCTCATAACCTCAATTTAACGCGCCTAAACAATGAGAACATAGAGCGAGACGAAGCAAGGCGTTAAACAAAGAATATAGATTTAGCTTAAGGCCGATTTATAGCAGACTGAAGAAAAGCTCATTCTATCCCCATCGTATCAAATTCTTTTAGTATAAACAGACTTGGAGCATTCTGTTATTGTTTTGTCTGTGTTCACAAGGAATCTATGGAATATTCTAAGAATGCTCGTTCGCTTGATGTAAACGGTACTAGAGCGTGCAAACAGATGCTTAGAGCGTTCTTGTGGTTTTGGACGCGCTCGCTCCTCGGAGCGGTCTCTTCAAAGTGTCTCCTTGTGTTCGCTCGAACTTTGTCGCTGATCAGAGATAATAAATTGTCGAAATCCTCGTGACCTCACTATACAAAATGGAATTGACCACTTTCTAATAATTGTTCATGCATGTCCGTCATAATTTTACCTACATTATACAGTACCCTTCGCCGCATTACATGTCACCCATCGACATCCTTTCCACTTTTCTTTTTGAGATTTCGAAACAGAATAATAAATGTAGCACATGTAATTATAACATTGCTATCAGAGTCAGGCATAAGGGAGCACTACCAACCACACAGAATTGACATGACCGTTCGGCTGATGTAAACATCTATCGTGCAATAATTCTAGTTCACGTTTATCATTCTGTTGTAAATGTCAACAACGATTTTTTATCATTACATAGTATAAAACAAAGTCCACTACCGCGTCTGTCTGTCTGTCTGTTCGGGATAAACTCAAAAACTACTCAAAGGATTTTCAAGCGGTTTTCACCCGTGGATAAAGTGATTCATGAGGAACATTTTGGTATATAATTTGTCAAGGATTTTTTTTTATAATTAGGGCGGGACAACGTCTGCCGGTACCCGCTAATGTAGACTAAAACAGAAAGAATGATTTCGTTCTAGGTCTATGTTAATTGGGTTTAAGGATATATGTGTTAGTCAGTACCTGGTCGGTGGAGAGCACGAGCTTGGCGTGCTTGCGGTCGGCGCGCGTGACGAGGAGGAGGGCGCGGGGCGCGGGCGAGACCGCGAGCAGCTGGTCGTGGTCGTGCGAGACGAGCGCCGCTCGGGACCCGCGCCGCAGCAGCGTCAGCCCGCGCGCGTCCACCGCCAGCCACAGCGCGCGCGGCCAGTTCGACGTGAACGATTGCTGCGTGTCACACATACATACACACTTACAGTCAATCATTCGATACGTCACTGCATTGTCAAGTCGTGGTGGTTTCACCGGTGGAATATCGTTTCGATGACCGCAGGTACCAACGAATTCGCGTACATTTACTAATTCAAATTAGTAACACTATCGGCTGACGGTGAAGGTAAAACCTCGTGAGGAAACCTGAACCTGAGAAATGTTCTTGTAGTACTACTGTATATGTGGGAAAACATACAACTGTGGATTTCTCAAAGTTTGAACTCGCCAATACGTTGTGGGCTGGCGTGGTGATTATGCCCATACCTTCCTTCGGGAAGGGGCCTATGGCTCTGCAGTGGGTCTCTCACAGGCTGACCATGATTTTGAAATAGGGGCCGTTTAATTATTACGTAAGCACCGAAACGGGGTAAGGAAACCTAACATCTAACTGTTGACATTGAACGTCAGCAATTTTTAGTTATTTTTGATATTGAGAAAAAAAAGCGAGAAATTTTATAAAATGTATGCTGATGGAATTGTTGACCAGGAGGGGCAGATCGAAAAAGGACTAAAAATTTGACTAATATATCAAATCATGATAAAAATGAAGACACGCACTCATTTATATATATTTAACCACTTCAGCTATCACCAAGCTATTGCGAATTAGAGGGTCGTTACTATATCTTATTATAAGGAGTATCCTAACAAGACGTTCGCCTAAAAAATAATATTATATATTTGCTTATGATATTGTAGATTACTTTCATATTCATATTTATATTATAAAACCATTTTAATCAAAATGATATCTGATGAAACAGTGAGTTCCCAATTTACATAGACTGAACTGTGGTATATATGTAGTAAATTTTGTGAGGATTATTCCGCAATTTGAGAATTGCCCTACTAAACATCAAATCATTATTTAAAATATTACAATACAAATAAATCTTAACTTTCAATATCACATATATGATGCGATATCGCTATGGACATTCATGTTCTGATAGTGATAAAATTATGGAATTTGATGTCCTAAGAATTGAGTCGTTTAGTAGTCCGGTGAAGCTGTTAGGACCTTGCTAGGTCAATAGCGTAGTCACATCGAAAAAAAAATTCAAAAAGTGTTAAACCCAATTTTAGCCTTTCCTAATTTTACGTTACTAAATATACGTTACTAAACTTTACGTTATTTTACAAGATCTTCAAATTTTGTGTATGTAAAATATGAATATCATTAAAAACAACCTTATGGACGGCAAAATTTGAACTTCATTCTCAGTGTATAAAAATTGGAAATCTTAAAAAAATAATGAAACATATATAAAAACAGCTCATTTTGAAATGTAACTGCACAATTATTGATTAATGTTTTATCGACACTTAACACCGAATCTAGTTCAAATCGAGCGTAGGATAATGACAGCGGTAACTGACTATAACATTGGATATGTAGAACATACATAGAAGGGGAGGATATAGGATATACTGACCATAACGTCGAATATGGTAGCCCTGGTGAGCGGCCACGAGGTGGCGAGAGTGAGCGCGCGCTGCATGGCCGCGTGCGGCTCCGTGCCGCGTAGTGCCAGGTGGTGCAGCCGCACGGCGGGCGCGGGGAGTGCGGGGAGCGCGAGCCGCGGGGGGAGCACCGCGCCCGCCGCCGCGAGGCACTCCTCCCCCCCGCCCACGCACTCGCCCTTCACCACCTGCGCGTGCAGCGCCGCCAGCATCACCTGTACACCCCACCCCACGCGTACAACGTCACATCGTTTCAACCAACAACAACAACAACGTAAATAATGAAAGCTCATGAAAGAATATTTCGACTTTGGTCATTGTTATACCAGGTGAAAGGTTAGACACTCGCAGTATTCTAGGATATGACACTTTCATGGTCACATACAACACATATAATAATAATATCAAAACAAATACTAATAAACAGCAACGAGAACCTTAGATAAAGTTTGTTCTAAGAATTTTAAAAGCATGGATAATGCTTTTAATGCATGGATAGCTTAAATAAACCTAGGTGAATGATCGGTGATAAAACCTGCGAACGGCGACCCGGAGTAAATAACTTTCGATAATAAAACGGATAATAAACCCTTTTGTTTGTTTAAACTTCGAAAAATTATCCTTTGTTAGTTGGTTGACTTCACTTTCACTGCACTCGACGTACAGAGATACGTACAAAGATGTATCCGATCGAGTTTCTTGCCGGTTCTTCTCGATGACTGGGTTGTTTTCTGAACCAGTGTTAGTTTCGACGTTCATAAGTGCCTTATTAGGGCCTAAACTGAATAAAGTATTTTTGATTTGATTTGGCCATTGACATTAATTATGCTTTATCATTATTATTATATTAATCACCTATTTTTTTAATTGATTTAGAACGAGGATCGAGTGCAGAGTGTCCTTCATAAATATTGCCACTGTCTAAACATTCACCTGGTATAAAAACCCAAGATAGACACTCAAGGTCTCAAAACCGTCCTTATAAAATGAGCGCACAATTCAAAACTATTGCTACGTTAATAATATTGGAAAGTTTTTGGGGACGGTTTCAAGCGTCACGTTTATTAGAGACTGTGCGTCTTGGGTTTCTTTTATATGTCAATGACTTTGGTGTTATTTTTTACTTTGTGTATTTAAGTGTTTGACCACAACTTCACCTCATGTTGAATTAAATAATGATATTACATTTATGTATCTTATAGGTAACACACTAAACCTTGCGGGGTATTGGTTCTCGAGAATAGCAGCCAGGACAGGCTTATAGGAGCTTACATATAAATATCACTTAACTACGAATATTAATTTGAAGTACTGCAGTGAATCCTATGGTACAATTTTTTTTAATAAGAACATATATATACTCGTATATCATTACTTAGTATAAAAGTCCCTTACCGCGTCTGTCTGTCTGTTCGCGATAAACTCAAAAACTACTGAACGGATTTTTATGCTGTTTTCACCGGTGGATAGAGTGATTAATGAGGAACGTTTTAGTATATCATTTGTCAAGGATTATTTCATAATCAGGGCGGGACAACGTCTGCCGGGCCCGCTAGTATACCTATATAGAGTAGTAATTACTTACAGCCTCATCGGTCTCTATGGGGAGTCGATCGTGCCTGACTGAGTGTAGCACCTGATAGTACAACAGCTCCATCTCGGCTGGACATGACGTCTGCAGGGGACGCTCGCCGAGGAATAGTCGCTTCTTGAAAACAAGTCTGGAAGATCAAATCATTATAAATTAAAATGCCTACACAGATGTTAATATAGGTACAAGCTGTAAAATAATTTATGTCAACCGATTATTTTATTTTACAAAATACATCACATTAAGTAGTTTTTCTCTACATGAGTGCCACGATTAAGTACGATGTTCCTGAACAATATAAAAAAAATCGGGTTGTTGTTTTCGGAGTCAATGCGAGTACTTGGAAGGCTTAGTACTAACCCTAATACAATGTAAATGTGTATACATTATTTTTTGGGTTCGTTACTATGTATGTATATGTTTTCACACCAAAAATAATTGTTAAGTCATTAAAAATACAATAAATAAATTTAGAGGATCTAAACAAAGAAGTGAAGGAAAACCTTAAATAATTTTACAAAATCTCTTCTCAAACTTTATTTTAATCAGTAGCGAACTACATGTTGGGCAACTATAACAATCGAAAGTGATCTACGAGAGGACTGCGACAGATGAATAATGTGATCAAGTGTGCTCACCTGTATAGTGTACTCACGTGTATAGTGTGATCAAGTGTATAGTATGATCAAGTATATAGTGTGATCAAGTGTATAGTGTGATCAAGTGTATAGTGTGATCAAGTGTATAGTGTGATCAAGTGTATAGTGTGATCAAGTGTATACTGCTATTAAGGGCTAGTAAATTATGTGTATGCGTTGTATATGTATAAAACGTTTACGTATGTGGCAATAAACTCTTTGGAAGTTTTCGTTAATGTTGAGCTTAAGAATATGACGGAAGCTTATAGTATACCTGCAGGCGGCGGCGGTGGCGCCCGCTTTCTCCCAGCGCGCGAGTACGTCGCCGACGCGCTCGTTGCCGGCGAGCGCGCGCTCTCCAGTACCAGCGGGCGTCGAGTTCGCGCACACTTCGTAAAGCGCATAACCTATTACACAAAATGTTACTATTCACTACCGAAGTTGCATATTGCTCTTTCGTTCCACACGGACGAATATACGGAACATTTATAAACAGTCAGCGTCTTATATACCACACAGTTGAAAAACGTAAATACAGGCATCGGGATGCTTGGTGGTAATTCATGTGTAAATGTGCAATCATAAACGTAAATTGTCAACTGTCACTAAATACAGTGAAGCTCACAATCCATAGTCTCAACTACTATTATAAAGAAAAAATATTTCCTTTTTTACTTGTAAAAGAAACAAAAATACTTAACCGATTTTAAGTTTTTTAAACCATCTATTGAAAGGTACATTATCAGCGAATAATTTGAGATGTATTTTATTTTCCAAATCTACATTAGAGCGCGCGAAGCCATGAGCAAGATCTACTTACACATCCGTAAAAACAAAACATCACTCGACTATGCTGACAACAACCACTTCTATATTGACCCTTCAGACTAGAAACAATTAGTTTTGGTCCAGCAGTAAGCCCTACAAAACTTGAAACAATAAAGTGTACGGCCGGAGTGCCCGCTTAAGTCGAGCGTCGAGCAGGGCGGAGCGTGCCGCGTTCATTTCAAATAGATGCAGTAACACGTAAGTGTTCAGAGTGGCGGATGAGCGGTTCTCTCGGCCGCTCCACGCCTCGCCGAACGCATATTCACTCAGGCCGTACACTTATTATATTAGTATAGAGGGATAAGGGTGAGGTTCGGTACCGGTAGCCGCGTCGCTGAGGCCAATCTTCTCTCGCAGCATGGCGACGAGGTGGTCGGCGGTGGCGGCGGGGCCGAACACGAGCCCGTGCTGCTTCCCGTCCAGCAGCAGCACGCGCACGTGCAGCGGCCGCCGTGCCGCCGCGCACAGGATCTCCTCCTTCGACGGAGCCGCCACCCGCCGTGCCACTTGCGCTATACTCAGTGCCACCTGTTTAAGAAATATATAAAAAAATACATAACTTGCGTCATAGTAAGGATATACCAGCTGAAAGGTTAGACACTCGCAGTATTCTAGGATGTAACACTTTATGGTCACATTTAACACATTAAACAACAATATCAAAACAAATACTAATAGACAACAAAGATAACCTTAGGTAAAATTTGTTCTAAGAATTTCAAAAGTATCGATAATAACTTGAATAAACCTAGGTTGAATGACCGTCAATAAAACCTGCGAGCGGCGACCCGGAGTTTATAACTCTCGATTATAAAACGGATTATAACCCCTTTTCTTTGTTCAAACTTCGAAAAATTATCCTTTGTTAATTGATTGGCTCCATTTTCACTTCACCCGATGGTCATTGACACTGTGTTTTAACATAGACGCTTAGAGGATTGAGTATAATTTTTGTATGTTTCTACATAATTACTTAGGTCAAATATTCAGCACGTATTTTTTAAATTGATTTAGAACGAGAATCGAGTGCAGAGTGTCCTCCATAAATATTGCTACTGTCTAAACATTCACCTGGTATATGATATCGATAGTATTGGCACGATATGTACACTTTTGGTGATCTCATACCTGCGTGACCAGAGTTCTGCTACTTGTTGCGTTAAAAGTTAACCCCAAAATTAATTCCGATAAAGACGCAGATAAACGTTCGCACACCTTTGTTGATAAGTACTGGACTAGTTAATGTCCTTTTGGCACTTCGCACCAAGTTCCCCCCCAATCGTACGCGGTTGCATTGAATGAAGAGAAAAGCACAAATCCGTCCATCTGTTAGAGCGCACACTTATGCACGTGTTAATATATTGTTTAATATCAGAGAGAGAGATGAGTTTATGACGGGATCTTGGCCTATCACGTAGTGGATTTTATTTTTTATTCATAATCTTGTGTTACTTGACACTATATTGTATATAATTGGTGGTGTTTTATGTAATATACATTGTTTATTGTGCATAAGTGAAGTGGGTGGAAAATAATGCCACGGACCATGAATTCCGAGATGCCACAAAAACTCCCAGGAAAGTTCTAACAAGATGGCCACCATCTTGTTAGTTCATTGAAATTATATCAAGAAACTTGTAATATCGTTACTCACTTGACAATGGCAGTAATAGTCTACTAGAAGACTGGTTGCCAAAAATGGAAAAGAAGAAGAGAGAGAGAGAGAGTAGAAGTAGAGTGATTACTTGTTCAGCCCTGCGCGCGAACTTGCCCTCCTCGCCGGTGTGGAGTGCGGTCGCGCGGTACCGCAGGTGGGCGAGCAGCAGTCGCCGCAGCGGCTTGGCGGAGGGCAGCGCCGCACCCACCGCCGCGCACAGCAGCGCCCAGTGCCGCGCCGACACGCGCGAGCTCGGCTCCGGGTGCTCCGTCGTCTGTACCGCATATACCAGAGTTTATTAAAATCGGGTAGCGCCATTCGATGGTACTGGGTTCGCGACAAAAATTTAAACAAAGTGGTGAATTTTATTTCGCCCTGTTCTACAACAACATACTTATGTGACAGTGGGAATTTACAACTGATCATGATAAAAACGAAATACAGAAGTCGAAATCGAAACAGACTTGATTCCGAGTCAGAATGAAGATTAAAATTGTCCCAAAATTATTTCTAAAATTTACTCAATTTGCGACAAGAAAGAAGCCCACCGATCACATTGATATTAAAAACAGATTTCTTTTTGCAATATATTTGTTATTTTTTATTGCATTAAAAAACTTATTTCCTTCAACAGTCAATTTTATTATTTTCTTTAGGGGGAACAGAAGATTAATTAGTTAGATAAGCGGTTCGCCGTCATCTGGGAACTTTTGCAGGGGTTCGTCGAAACAAAAGTTTGAGACACCCTGACAAATACTAATTACAGTGTATAAACTAACGTTATTCGTTGTAACGATAATAACTCGAGGCAGACATAAGGATTGCGTCAGAAGTGAAAACTCAATACAATAGAACAACTGTGCTCTCTTTTGAATTATTAGATTAATTACACTGTGAATTATTTCAATTTCATAATTCGTAAATTCAAATATTCTATATAATATATGCTCATAACGCTTGGAGGTATATCTGCGTACATATATACGCAGTATACATATAGCCTATGAAAGCGTTCGGTGATGATGACGCGGTTCTATGATTTTTGTTCATCCAAAAAAGTGCTCAACGCGCCTAAAGAAGTTGTCACTTCAAAACTTTCTATAACGTAGAAATTACTTCAGTTTGATTGGTTTACCACAAAAACATAACGAAAAAAAATGCTCGCTCCCTTTAAATTCGTTATAAAGTGTTCACACTGTATATACAACATTCTCTCACAGACATCTTGAAATTGTAATGAGCAATTCTCTTATATATTTAAATTTATTTCGCGTATCTCAGGAACGGCTCTAACGATTTGAACCAAACTTTGTAATTAGATAACATTTTGCATTTTAACTTTATCTATGTAGCCGTCTTTGTTGAAAAAATGCGACTTTACACAAAAAAAACATTATCATATAGATCCATCGCGTACATTCTTGCGGTGCCTACGTTATTAGGTTTATAGTCTGTCTGGTACTTCAACAATATACGACAGCATTATATGACAATATATCCGAATACACTTGGCTTACATCTCAATCGAACAAACTTAATGGAGAATTTAAAGCAGAGTTCTGCTCACCTGCTTGATAAGCTGCATGTACATCTCGTTGAGCAGTGTGTCTTTTTGCAGACAGCGCTGCAGCAGCGCTTGAGCAAGTGCAACACGGTCGTCGCTGTCGCTCTCCTGGCTACTTATACTATTGTTGTTCGCAAGGTTGGAGGTGCTGCCCTCGTTGGTAGTTAAACCCGCGTGGCTCATTATATCCTTATATAAAAAAACAACACATTGACATATACATTGTTACTAAAAGGTAAGTAGAAAATGTGTTATACACATATGTATATAATTTAAGGTGAAATACAAATGAAATAGATCTAACTTTCATTTAGGTATCAAATAAAAGAGCATATATAACCCAGTATATGTGACATAAATATTTTGTTTACAAATAATGTCAGTCTTACATCAGCTTTACATAAATTAGCTTAAACCAAAGAGTACGTATTATCCCACAAACGACCATAGAGCTTCAAGCGAACAATTATTTTATATTTCGTAAACATATTTCTCTTGGTTTATAGTATAGTTCTCTTTTTCTCTTTCTTTGGCTTATTTATATGCTGTTTGCATCAGAAATCTCTTCGACGGTAAATTCTTCGGCACTACCCTCAGAGGAATACTCTAGGGATGATGATCCAAGGTTACGTCCGCTGTCTAGAGTCGATTTTGCCAACAATGATGACTGGGAATGAATTGTAGATGTTTCGGTGGTCGCCGTTTTTTTATATTACACTGTTCTTAGTATCTGGTACAGTGTTACAGTAAAAATAAAGTAGCATTTACAATGGGCAATACATCACTCGCCCCTGTTATACACCGACTACTTTGTACATTATGGTCGTCGTGCTCTCGACTCGTGACAGGTTATGTATCGAAGCGGTAACAAAAAACTCAGTGGTACATAGCTCAAGAGTTAAGTAAGGGGTTAGCGGGGTGGTAGGGTGTCTGTACCCGACTGGATCGCGACCACCGTACACCAGGTGGAACACCCGCCATAGTGACACGTTTGGGCGTGTCGCGTTCCGGGATCAGCCGGTGTATATCCAGCAACCGGGGGGGGGGCTGTCCCTGACTGGGTCGCTTTCAGGCCGGCATGACAGCGGCGACCGGCGATGGATAGTATGTCTTTAGGTGGTCGCCATTGTTTTTGGATTGTACTGTGCTTACCATCAGGCACAGTACAGTCACTTTGCCGAGTTACAATAAAAAAAAAAAAAAAAAAGGTTAAGTTTCTATGACGCTTGGTTTAATTGAAGGGAATCGAAAAGGCGATTCACCAACCAGGTTATATACTTTTGATATGCACACGTCTTGGTTACTTTTTACATACTGTGGGATTATATATTTGAGTTTTATTGGTTACCTTGAATATCTGCATGGCTGCCACCTCTTCGGCCTCGTTGAGCTTGGTGAGGCTGTGGGGCAGCGTGCGGGACCAGCACCAGTATCCAGCAGGGAACCCCTTGTAGCACTCGCCTTGCGCTTCCGCCGATATATCCAGCCGGAGCTTCTCCAATCGGTGTTTACTTAACCTGTTATTGACAATTCGGTTTTTTAAATTACCATATTAATATTGTTTACTTGTTTATTGTTTTTAATATGAAAACAAAATAAAATAACAAATTTAAAGAAATATCACGAGTGATTGCTATTGATTCATTTTAACAGACTCATTATTCGTGCGCGATTCACTCGTGTGTTTTTAATCACAGAGGAAAGAGCGCTCGTGTAAAGGCTAATCTCGCGCGATACTTTCGCGTTCAGAAGTATGTGACAAAACACAGTTTTATATAAACACGCGTGCTTATAAAACATGTTCATAATTTGTTACTAATGGAATCCGTGATTGCCTTTATGCAATGGACAAGAGAGCTAGAGAGCACATAAGACATTATATTTGTAAGTTTTTAAGGTTAAGTAAATAAAAAAAAGAAATATTGCGTTATCACATACATAAAGTAATTAAGTTACAAAAGTTAAGTAAGTTAAGTATTGACAAAAAATAGCAGAAGACATACTGCTATTCAACGTAAAGATTCAATAACCCTCTGTAATGATTCCTTGGTAGATAATCTAGTCCTGGCATTTTTTAATTCCTTACGAAAGAACGTACGTGTGTTGACATTAGAAGTGCACACGGATGCACGCATGATTTTAAAAGACCCCTTCGTGCGGGAAAGAATATTCGTGTAAAGTCAGCTATTGGACCCAAACTTAGTCAGAAGATATCCATAGATACGATTATTAAAAAGCTGGAGGGTTTGTTTGTTTATTTGAACACGCTAATCTCGAGAACAGTTGGTCCGATTTAAAAAATTCTTTCAGTGTTAGATCCTTTATTTATTGAAGAAAATTATAGGCTATATATTATCATATCATGCTAAGAGAGAGGAGCAACAATGAAGAATATTTCGAAATCGCGTTTTTTTTCCTTTTGAAAACTTTCGCTTCGTGTTAGCGCTAGTCCAAAATAAGTATTCCACGCGGACAAACTCGCGGGCAGAAGCTAGTTATACAATACAGAAGATACAATTTAGAAATGTAAAAAAAAAAACAAGAAAGTAAAATAGAACTAATATAGTATTATTTAATTACTTAAAAATTATGAAAAAAATACGATGAAGTTATTATTTTCAAATTTTACATTTGAAGTGAACTACCAAATAAATCTACGGTGTGATCTTTTTTAACCGGGTCGTTATATATATTATTTATTTTATGTCAAAAGGCGGTAAACGAACATGTGAGTCACCTGATTTTAAGTGATCACCACGGTCCATAGACACTAGCAACACCAAGGCAGTCGCAAGTGCGTTGCTAGCCTGTGTATGGGGGGGAGGGGTAGGGAAAGGAGAACGGGGAAGGGAAAGAGGGGAAAAGAGGTGGGCCTCCGGCGCTCTCACTGACCGAACGAAACGCAACAATGCAAGTACAGTTACGTCACGTCGGTGTTCTGTGAGCGGGTGGTAGTACCCCGGGCGAGCTGAAACTAGTAATAGTTACAACGTGGCTCTACCACCGTCTGAAGGTAGGCGCTGAAGCATAGGTTAGTTAGTTAGTTAGTTAGCATAGTTGAAGCATAGGTTAATTCGAAGGTGTAGTGTACCTTCTGAGCGTGTTCCTGAGGAAGTTCCCGGTGGAGAGGTCGGTGGGGCGCCGCAGCATGGCGGAGTCGACGAGCGCGCGGCGAGCACTGCGCAGCGCGCCCGCCAGCCGCGACCGCTCCGAGGCGGGGGCTGCACGTCGCGCCGGCTCCTCCGCGAGCCCGTTCCCGAGCACGGGGCTGTACGCCGCCATCAGCCACGCGGCCTCGTTCTTTTGCGCGGACTCCAGCACTATACATCTACATCCCACAACCGTCCTTACTTAATATTATAAACTAGCTCTATACTCGCTTTAAGTCCAAGCTTGCCCCTATCCACGAACACAGTACATTTTTCCGGATAACAGGTGCCCTATATCCTTTTACGTATCCCTGACAATATGTATGGAAAATTTTATGATAATTCGTTTGAGCAGTGAAGGCGTAACAAACAAAAAAACTCATTTTCATTTTTATAACACTGTATGATATAGTTCGAATATGAAAGTGATTTTTTCTTGTTTGTTACGCTTTCACGCATTTTTTGCATACATGTTGCTCCGAGTGAAAAGAAACATATAGAGTATCTTACATACAAAAATCGTTGTTCTCGAGATTTAAATCAAATCTATATTAACGGCAACGAAACCGCGAACGAAAGCTAGTCTGCACATAAATATATATATATATATATATATATATATAGCAGCGGGGCCTGCAGACATTGTCCCGTCCTGATTATAAAAAAAATCCTTGACAAACTATATACCAAAACCTTCCTCATGAATCACTTTATCCACTGGTGAAAACCACATGGAAAACCATTCAGTAGTTTTGGAGTTTATCGCGAACAGACAGACAGACAGATGCGGTAGAGGACTTTGTTTTATACTATGTAATTGATACACATTGATACATTTCAAAACCGGACTGATCACCATGAAAGTTGGAATACCTAAACGATTTTCATGAAAAACGTTTTAATGCTACCCGTATTAGTATAATTCGCCACTAGGTGACGCTTCTATATAACAAGCCAAATCTGTTTCACATTTAAATGCGATGTGAACATGTCACGTTAGGAATTAAAAGGAAGCCCGTATACCTGAGTCCGTCGTGTTGTCCGTGATGCGTGAGACTGATAGTGAGTCCGTTGTCGACGGGGTCCATGAGCAGCGCCGCGATGGTGCTGTACGGGTACTCCGCCAGCACCACCTTGTCCGCGGGACGGACCAGCACCACGCCTTCGGAACCGACGCCCAACAGTACGTTGGGTCCTATTGTACCGAAATAATATTTATTATAGTTTCATACAAACACCAAGAATAATAAAGCAATTTGGTGATCTAGAAATTTTTCACAAAAGTTTCTCATATAATTTAGGTATGTATTAATTAAGGATTTTTGTAAATTCCTCTTTTCTGGGAGTTAAATGAAAGTGTAGCCACAGGACGAGTAATCGACTATCCCTAGTAATCCAAAAGTGAACTAGCCTGTCTAAACGCACCACAATAGATAAGAAACCATTCAACCTCGTTAAAAGAAATATAGGTCTACGATTCGCCCAATTAAAAATGAACAAATATGTGAGACAACTGACGTGCCCATCCATCGTATATACAGGCTGAACGTTTAGACAGTAGCAATATTTATGGAGGAAACTTTACACTCGATTCTCGTTCTAAATCAATTAAAAAAATAGGTGCTTCATATTTGACCTAATTATCTAGAAAAATATAAAAATTATACACAATCCTCTAAGCGTCTATGTTAAAGCACAGTATCAATTGACCGTCGGGTGATTTCACTTTCACTTGGAAGCGAACGTGGGAAAGTCAGGAACAAAACAAAAGGGTTTATTGTCCGTTTTATTATCGAAAGTTCGCCCTTGGGTCGCCCATTGTAGCTTTTGGCACCAGTCATTGTACCTAGGTTTATTACGATTGTGTTTATACTTTCAAAAGTCTTGTTTTCTTGGTTGTTTATAAGTATTTGTTTTCATATCATTATTTTATATGTTAAATGTGACCATGAAGTGTCATATCCTGGAACACTGCGAGTGTTTAACCTTTCACCTGGTATAATACATCAGTTTGCTTCTTTAGCCTCAAATAAAAATAAATATATATAAAGATACCATGAACCATGAGATCTCATCAAGTACTCAGCTACTTGATTAATATACTGAACTCTTCATAATTTCATAAGTCATACTTTTGACACTATTTAGGTATTTTAAGAGTAAGTCTTAGTCTTATATCAAGTTATTGAACAATAATTCTACATATATAAACTCACCGTGAGCCCAATAACCTTTGTAGGTGACTGGGAAGAGAGTTACGCCGTACAGAGGGTACTGCATCACGCACGATAAGTACAACGCCTTGGCGGTCAGCTCCGCCCGACCCGCGCCGTACTGACGATGCGCTTGCGCGAGTATCGTGGCCTGCTCACATACATAATTTTAATAACCAAAATTACGATATAGATTAAGTAACGCAATACAGGCTGATTTATTTTTGCCACAAAGTAAAATTTATTTCATTTAAAATACTTGATGAAATTAAGAAAAAAGGTATTGTTACAACCAGTTTGCAGTCATAGAAACGAAATTCTTTATGCTATTTTTTCAACTTCGAATGTAATTCGATATGGAGTTTTATATTATTTATACATGTATAATATCGTCACGTAAGGAAAAAGCGTTATTCTCCCTACACGCGACTCTCCCTCCCCCTCTATGTAATCTGTATATTTATAATAGGTACTTTATGTGTGCCATTCTGCTATGGTGGGGAGAGACAAGGTGAGCTACTTGATCGGAACTCATAGTTATTTACTATCAAAAGTAGGCACGCAGGAAGAAAACGGAAGTGTTAATCTCATAAATAAGCTTCGAATAAGGTCCAGACAAATTAATAATGAAGTATGGAGTAATGTTGAACTTTCCATGATTTCAATATTGAGGTTATACAATCGACAGCGCCTGATGCCCGTTTGCTCCAGTTTCGATATATGCACGAATTTATTTTTGTATACACTAGGGGAGACACAAATAGCAAGAAATGCGTATGGAGGGCACATAACGCTTTTTCCTTACGTGACGATTTTTACCAGTCGACTTCTGCCGAATGCCGCGTTAAGGAAATCGTTCTAATATTAAAATATACAGACCCACTGGTGACCCGGTCTGGCTCTAGCGATGCGCTGTGGTAGGAACTGTTCGGGGTGTGAATAGTAGGCACGCGTGTGCGGCGGCGGGGGACTCGGGGGAGGTTCACCTAACGATACTTGAGCCTGTAGTCCGGCCAACTGAAGAGCCACCTTCTCCGATACTGGGAACTCGTCCATCTTTAAACAGGTATATCTTTGTATCTCCCATTTTTTCGACCCGTCTACCCGTTATTGGTCTGACGGGCCTTTACAGTTTCATTGGACTACAACTGATTTGTGCTATTAATTAAGCATATATGCACAAGTCTACCCACAAGACTAGAGTTAACAAACACACTGAAGGTATGTTCTTACGGGCACATATCACATCTATTGCTACACATATAAGTACAGTTGATTTTCGTATTATAGTTCTATTGCCCAATCCATTTGCTTGTGATTAAAGACGACCTTAGAAATCTATAACCAAATTACAGTATACATTTTAACATCTGCTTTCTAAACACGTCTGTCTGGCAAATCTCTCGGGTAACTTCATGTATATAAGGCCGCACTATTTCGTGCGTGATAAACAGATTTTTGGATTTGACAGTCGCAAAAATATTTTTTTCTGTGGATTTGAAGAAAGGATTAACCGTGTTTAACACCTTCCGTGCCACATGTACCACCGGTGGTACACATTAGACTTGATCTTTAGGCCACCAGTACCACCGGTGGTACACGTTAGACTATATCTTTAGGCCTGCAGTATCACCTGTGGTGCACGTTAGACTTGATGTTTAGGCCACCAGTACCACCGGTGGTAGACGTTAGACTTGATCTTTAGACCACCAGTACCACCGGTGGTACACGTTAGACTTGACCTTTAGGCCATCAGTATCACCGTTGGATTTGATTTGATTTGATGAGATTTGATCTTCAGGCCACGTGTACCACCGGCGTTACACGTTAAACTTGATCTTTAGGCCATGTGTTATACTTCCCGTGGCACACGATTTGATAACTACAGAAAACGAAAGAATCACTAATGTCAGGTTATGTATAATGTTGTAACAGATAATACATCTATTTTTTGTCAAAATTTAAAATGACTATAAGGACATGTCAGGCCATAATAAACTGGCATGGAATGTGTTAACTTTTATCGAAACAGTAATATACTATTTGTGAATAAATTATTTATAATCTGTACACTAATTAAAGGATAAACGAATGATATAATACCTTGACAACACTATGTACAGCCTGCGCATAGAGTAAGGCGACTTCTACCGGATCGTGCGGCAGTTCCCGCCCACCGCGGAACAAACGGCGCTTGAACACGAAACGGTTGTCCGCCGAACCACCGCCCGGACCTTGTTGCCTGAGAACCGTAACCAATTTACTTTAAAAACTCTTAACATTGACTGACGTATAACGCACTATTTACATCAATCTCTCTAGGAGAATAAATTTGGCATATATTTTGCTTTAAGTTCACTTAAAAGGGTTTTCGTAAATACATCCTCGAAAAAGTTCTTGATATGTTGACGATGAGAAATGTCATTAGGTATACAACTTATTCCTAATAAGGTTTCAAATATTCTATCGTGAACACGTGTTACTATGGCAATAGTATTTCTTTCTTGCGTAGGCTACCAAAGTTGAAATAACAATTTTTGTAATAGATATTAATCTATAAAAATAATCGACATGTTGATAGAAATGACGATACCCTATCCAACGTTTTAAATATACGAGTGCCCGTCCAGTAGTCGAATTTCGACCATAAAAAAAACCTTTTCCGATTTTTATTAACATTAAAGCTCACCAATGGCCACTAAAGAAAAAAAAGAATGAAGAAAATCGAACGAGGAACAGAGAAAGAAGATGTTCTTAACTGTTCTTACTACTGCCAATTTATATACATACTAGCGGACCTGGTGGACGTTGTCCCGCCTTGATAATCAAAAATAATAAAATTCCACCACAGCGCCACCTACCGGGTCCAATTGTGAATCTAAACCATTTTCGGATCCATTCGAACACGCACACAAAATTTCATCAAAATCGGTCCAGCCGTTTAGGAGGAGTTCAGTGACATACATACGTACAGAAGAAATTTATATATACATATAGATTGTAGATTTATTGACTACAATTACAAAAGGCGGGATTATTATAAACTAGCGGGCCCGGCTGACGTTGTCCCGCCCTGATTACCCCCCCGCAAGCCTCCTTGTGGGTGGAATTTCGTAAAATCCGTTCTTAGCTGACCTCTACTCGGCGAAAGGAATATTCCTACCATATTTCAAGTCGCTACGCCTTATGGTTCGAGAGATATCGTGATGAGTCAATATATAGGTGGGAATCTCTTATATATATATATATATATATATATAGATACGATAGATTACACAAAACTCTATACTATTCAAATGCATATTTACTTGTTTATAATGTAGCCCAATTAAGTGAATTTAAATTTCGAAAAGAACACAAACTAAATTCGTCCGGATATGTATAACGTATAAGGTGTGTGTGTGTATATAGGTAGAGGTACATTTCCCATGCTGCGATGACGTCATAGAGGTAGTGCGTGGCGCGCACGTGCTTAGTACAATATATATATATATATATATAGATATAGACATATAGGTGTGTGTGTGTGTGTGTGTGTGTATAGGTATAGATAGGTACGTACATTTCCCATGCTGCGATGACGTCATAGAGGTACTGCGTGGCGTGCACGTGCTTAGTAAAATATATATATATATACTAGCGGGCCCGGCAGACGTTGTCCCGCACTTATTATAAAAAAATCCTGGACAAATTATATACCAAAACGTTCCTCGTGAATAATTTTATCCACTGGTGAAAACCGCATAAAGATCCTTTCAGTAGTTTTTGAGTTTATCGCGAACAGACAGACAGACAGACGCGAGAGGGGACTTTGTTTATACTATGTAATGATATGTTGGTGTGTGTGTGTGTGTGTGTATAGGTACGTACATTTCCCATGCTGCGATGACGTCATAGAGGTAGTGGGTGGCGCGCACGTGCTCCTCGGTGCCGGCGCGCTGCTGGTAGACGGCCCAGCCGGCGCGCGAGTGCGGCGCGAGCCCGAGCTTGTCGGCGAGCCGCGCGGCCGCCGCCGCCGCCGTGTCCGCGGGGTGCACGTCTATCGCCTTCGTGCGACCGTCCAGGAAGAAGAACCGGCACACTATTGTGCCCAAACGACGCATCGCCTGTCACAAAGGGGGCGTCCATAAACTACGTGAGGTGTTTTTTTAAACTTCCTGTCCCCCCCTCCCCCCTAGTGAGATGTCGTGAGATTTTATTCAACCCCCTCCCCCAACCCCCAATCTCACGTGAGATTTTTCAAAATGTGGATTTCTTACGTAAACGCGTTGGATTGTTATTGTAAAAAGAAAATGAAATTATTTTCTTTCGAACGAATTAGTGAATGATCTTAATCGTATTACGATTACGCTTAATATTAAATCTTAAGCATGTACAATCTGGATTAAATGGACCAAAACAGTTTTTTTTTTGTTTCAATCAGAAAAAAAAATGCGTGATATTTGCCGAGACCCCCCTCTCTCCAACTTAAGATTAGATGAGATTTGACTCGACCCCCTCCCCACTTAAACATGTCACGTAATTTATGAACGTCCCCCAACGAATTATTATCCTAACTCAGTGGTACTCAGCCTTTTTTTTTAAACGGCCCACAAACACGTTTCACTCATGGTGTCGCGGGCAGCAAACTACAAATATTTAGGTGTTAAATAAAAAAAAAAAAACGTAATTTCAAATTAACAACGTATTAATGTAGTGAAAAATGGTTGTCAAATAAAGCAAGCTTCGGTTATCTGGGATTTGTTTAATTTACTCGGCGTGCTCATAATTTTTCTGATGGGCACGAAATTTAAAATAATTGAAAATAAAGTATAATCTGGTGGGCCAACTTCAAAGACCCGGCGGGCCGCAAGTTGAGTATAGCTGTTTTAACTACTAAGTAAAAATCTAGTAAATTGATTTCATTTATGTCAGTCATTCATTTCAGTTTTTATGAATAATCTTTCCGGAAACCCGATTGAGTGTTTACGGCATCCAAAGGTGACTAGGGCCAAATGCAACAAGGGCGTATCAGAGCGTTTTATATCAAAACGATGTATAATAATTCGTTTGGTCATTGTTTTTTTTTTTTGTAATTGTTGGATATTTTTCTTTAAAGGTCTACAACACGACTGACAATAAAAAATAAACACACATACACTCTTTCGTATTTGAAACGCGACGTTATTTTTTCTCTCTAAAATTTTGTTGATAACATTTACAACCGATATAAACTTAGCATTACCTAATTTTCTTCTAATGAATACCTCTATATTTAAAAATATAATATTAGGAGATGTAAATTTAAATACATACAGCAATCTCCACGGTGCTCGGTGGTAGTTGTCTAGGTGCGGCGCCTCGACAGTTGTCCAAGCACCATTGCGCGCAATGTGCGGCGCGCGCGGAGGGCGTGGCTGGTGAAGCGGGCGATGTAGCGGGTTCGTTGGCGAGTAGTCGCGCACGCGCCCGCAGCCACGCGCAGTAGTAGCGGGCGAGGCCGCGGCTCGGCTGCCACGCGACCGCGCACAGGCAGAGAATAAGCCATACACGCTCTGCCCACTCTTCTACTGGACATTCTGTTATCTGTAATAATATATTACCGAGTAGAGCTATTTTTTTTCAACAAAGAATATTCAAAGTTCAACAATGATTTCAAAAAATCAGTACACCTACATGATACACCTCATTAAGGGCCAACAAATATATATAAATTTGTACTATGTGGCTAAAACGTGATTATAAACTGTTCGAAATATGCAGAAATATTACTTTTTTTTTTTTCGCATACATTTTACTTAAGAGCTAATAAAATTCACATTGTATTTACGTCTTTTACTACAAAATATCGAATAAATTACCTGTCTCACACACTGCACTAGTATTTCATCTCTCAACTCCTCCCGCTCCAATCCCTTGCCGATTAGTGATTGTATCACCTGGGTCTCTTTTTCTGCTGTCAGTTCACCGCGCATATATCTACATAATTCCTATGGAAACATACGATTTGTTAGAAAAAATATACAAAACAAAAATGTATAAGGTTTTACACAATCACTTTCATTTATAAAACAAACAAAACAATACCATAGACTTCTAAATTTAAAATAAAAAATTGTAATGTAAAAGCAAATTGCCTGTGCGTGAAAATTGTATATTTTATAAAGAAAATTACCGAAATGATTAAATTTTCTCCATCGGTATTCCATTGTACGAATTAACTTCGACCTTATAAAATGTCTTCTCGTCAAACAATAAAATCTATCCTTACCAGTATTAAAATTGTGAATGTCAGTTTGTCTGTTACGCTTTCACACACCTTAAATAATCAATCATCATGATATTTTTCATACAACTAGAAAAAATGTACTAGTTCCCTAGTGATAGGTTAAATCTACATTAACGCGAGGATTAAGCAAGTAAAAAAATTACCCGGAATATATTGACAGCTGCGGTGACGCTCTCCGGGTCGTGTAACTGTATGTGCGAAGTGGGTATGTTGTTGCCCTTATGGTATGTTACCATCTCTTCCTTAGTCAGCATCTCCATCGATTTACTCTTGCGCGTCAACGTCGCTATTATCGTTCCTTGGGGGAATATTACATATTATCTACACAGTGAAATGGTGTATAATTCGACATATTTTTCGCGCCATAATTTTACCGAGGTTTTGTGGCCTCTTAGAACTCATGCTTCGTGGTATTATTTCCTTACAAACTGAATTTAGTAAAAGACCGGCATAATCTAAATAACAGAAACTGTAATAAACTGGTGGTCCCATGTTTCAGACTTAGCAAAACCAGTAATAGTTTTTTAGGTGATAGTGTTAGGTTTTACAATAAAGTCCCAAATCGTGTTACCGATTTGCCGGACTGTAAATTTAAGCGCCACGTCAAACGGGTTTTAGTTTCAAAAGGATATTATAGAGTGGATCAGTATGTGAACGATAGTGATGTCTGGAATTGACTCCTCTCTGTGCATCCACTAAAAGCTATTGTATGATGTATTGGAAATATATGTTAAAAAAATGTACCCGATCGAGTTTCTTGCCGGTTCTTCTCGATGACTGGGTTGTTTTCCGAACCGGTGGTAGTCTTTGACGTTCTAAAGTGCCTTATTAGGGCCTAAACTGAATAAAGTATTTTTGATTTGATTTGATGCATTCGCTTCATTTATCTACAATAACTGAACTATATTACTTAAAACAACAACAATATTACAAAATATAGGGTCAAATAACACACGATTACGAATAAAATGTAATACCTACTACATAACAGACTGAGTAATAGAGACAGACAATGAGTAGTCCTGTGAAGTTGTTCCAAGCCAGGCCAATAGCGTGGTCAGTTGGAAAAAAGGCAGATAATATTGTTAGGAATTACCTTCGGGTGATCTAGGATGGTCGTTGAAGTATAGTTTGGCGAATTCCGCGAGGTCAGTGTTCGCGTCCGCGGGGGGAGTGGCGGCCGGCGCGTCGGGGGCGGGAGGGGAGCTCGCCTCCATCTGGTGGAGTCGCCGCTCCACGCGCTCCTTGCGACGCGCACTGCGCTCTGTACTCTGTTTACAGTCAAATTCAACACATTTATATTTCAACGAGCTGTACCCACAGCACCGCACGCGTTTTTGAAGTGAAACTTCTTTATCGGCGTTGGAAAAAATTTACCGTCACATTTTTCCGTTACGCGCCATCTTTTTTGTATTCATGTCTATGTTAATAAAATCCTTTTGTTTAAACTTTATCTAATTTAACTTTATTTTTTAATATATTAATGAAATTGTTTGCCATAAAGAAAGAAAGAGTTTTTTTTTTTTTTTTTTTCTTAACCAATTTCTGGAAAGTTGCATATACATCATTTTGCGAAAAATAAGGCCTTAAACAAGTTTCACTTCTTACGTGTGTACACTAGTACACGCACACATTTTTTTTTTTACACTCTATTAAAGAATTATAAAATTGTGAGACTGTGTACAATTACAGGAATTGCTATTTAAAATCAATTGTAAGTACGACACGCACGCCACTTATGGTAACATGTAACGTGTACATTAGATATATATAAATACCAAAGCGTGCCAAATGAGGTTTACCATCAGCAACATATTTGGAATTTTAACCCATCATATAACTACCTCAGTGCTCACTTACATTGTATAAAAAACTAATGAAAGAATAACTTAGAATATTATTATAAAAAATTACATTTAATATACATTGCCATTATAATTAAGATTTTGTAACTATAAAAAAAATAAACGCTTGTCTATTTCGCAAGAAATTGTATTATGGAACTCTTTACGTAATACGTCTATGGTCTAAGATATTATTACGAAGACCTCTTGTCAGGTACAAAGCTACCGCCGTATCAACGATACGGGGCCACCGGGCTACAGAGGCCCCTAACGTGTGTAATCTTTACCCTTCATTTGGGCCCCATCAATTTTTTTGATACAGGGCCCCTCCAAGGCATGTTACGCCACTGCCACTTATCTTCAAAGTTATTAATAATTATACAATGTCAAATTGTAAACAATAAGTTGATAATTATTTCTCTAATTAAAAATAAAGAATGAGTTGAAATCTTGCAAAACTTCATGAAGACGAAGTCGCGTATAACAGCTAGTTTAAAATAGAATAACCTCAATTATTTTTTATAAGGTTCACTATCTGCCCGTGAAAGTCCCATGAAAATCGGTCCATTCGTTTTGGTGATAACACAGCGGGCGAAGCTACGGTCAACAGCTAGTCTAAATTAAAATAGATTAAATTACTTTTATAAGGTCAGCTATCTGCTAGTGAAAGTCTTGTGAAGATCGGTCTAACCGTTTTGGAGATAGCACTGCGGGCGAAGCCACGGTTAATAGTTAGTATAAACTAAAATTGCCTAAACCACTTTTTATAAGATCAGCTATTAGTGAAAATCTTGTGAAGATCGGTCTAACCGTTTTGGAGATAGCACTGCGGGCGAAGCCACGGTTTAAAGCTAGTATAAACTAAAAAAGCCTAAATTACTTTTCATAAGGTCAGCAATCTGTCAGTGAAAGTCTTGTGAAGATTGGTCTAACTTTGATATTGATAAGAAATGTTTTTTGTGGCCGTTAAAAGATATTGAATTAATAATAAGTACTTGGATTTTAGTCAAAATATGAATAAATATTATAGTGGATGTTACTTTGCATTTCCACCTGGAATTGATTGACCATTACTACATATCACTGCAACAAAAAACGTTTTTTACCAAAACAATAGAAATAATTAAAACCGAGGATTTATGCGAATATGAACAGCGGATATTTAATTATAGATTTCCGCAAAGTAACGCCTTCTTCAATCAAATATTATTGGGAATTATTTACTTTCGCAATCATACGCATATTGTTGGTAAATATTAGAATGTCGTTACATAATTCAACTCACTGTAGAGTCTCCATTCATCCCGGGCGGTGGACTAATGCATGTATCAACGGGCATCGTGGTCGGTGGAGTGGGCAACTTCTCATGTGACGTCACATTATTTGGCAACGGTTGCAGCGGAGACTCCGACGGTTCCTCATCGATCTCCTGGTTAGCGATCCTGACAGAAATAATTATGATGTTTCACAACTGTAACGTTTTATTTAATCGCTGTACTAAGTTTTCATGAAACGCTGCGAGTTTCACATGACAAGATAATTGTCAATCCGCCATGTTGCGTCACAGAAAAAGATGTACGATTTGAAAAACATTAACATATGCAAACTCCACGGCATCTGACACGTCACCGACTATTTTATAAAATACATAATCAAACGCGTAACACGAATGGAAAAAAAAATAAACTCTTTACATTTAGGTAGGTGGTAGAGCCACGCTGAAGCTATTACTGGTTTCAGCATGAATGGGTCGGCTCTCCCGGGGTAGTACCACCCTCTCATAGAAAACCGACGTGAAGTAACAGTGCTTGCATTGTTGCGTTTCATTCGGTCAGTGAGAGCGCCGGAGACCCACCTCCCCTCCCTTTCCACTTTCCCCTTCCCCTTCCCTTCCTCCCCCCTCCCCCACACAGGCTGGCAACGCACTTGTGACTCCCCTGGTGTTGCAAGTGTCTATGGACGGTGGTGATCACTTACATCAGGTGACCCACCTGTTCGTTTGCCTACTATGATATAAAAAAAAAAATATTTTTTGCTGTCGTTGCTCCTAATAGTACAATTTTTACAAGCGGAGACAATTATCTTCACATTTGAAACATATAGTATTTATTGTAGTAAAAAAAATTTACTCGTTCATTATTCATGCATTCATGGGAATACTAACTACCTATACCGTCTTAACCAATTTTATTTTCATCATTTTTGACACAAAATGTTGATCTTGCTCCACGTTTCACGATGTACGTCCTATTGTATGATAAGTTTCTGTATATTTGTGTCAATAAGCTATATGTGTGGTAAAGATAGCGATTTCACATAATCACATCTATACTATATTATATAGCTCAGTTTGTTTGATTGTACACACTCATCTCCGGAAATACTGGTCCGATTTGAAACATTCTTTCAGTGTTAGATAGCTCATTTATCGAGGAAGGATATATCATATACTAGTAGACACGGCAGACGTAGCTCCGCCCTGATTATTAAAAAACCCTTGACAAATTATATACAAAAACGTTCCGCATGAATCACTCTACCCACTGGTGAAAACCGTATGAAAATCCGTTCAGTAGTTTTTGAGTTCATCGCGAACAGACAGACGCAGTAGGGGACTTTATTTTGTTTTGTGGACTATGTAATGATATATATATATATCACCACGCTAAGACCAATAGGAGTGGAGTACCAATGAAGAATGTTAAGTCGGGTATCTTTTACCTTTTAAGAGCTTCCATTGCGTGCGCTGTATCTGTTCCACGAGGACGAAGTCGCGGGCAGAAGCTAGTGTTAGTATATAAATTTCCAAATTACATGTATACTACAAAAGCTGTTTTAAGCACGTTACTAAAGTTTAAAATATTCCATGTACCCATTATTCTCAGGTGGTATTTGTGGTGGTGGTGGTGGTGGGGATATCGGTGCATCCTTCCCGGGCACTTCGGACGCCGGTCGAGGTATCACTGCCTCGTATATCGGTTCCTTTCCATTCGGTAAATTTATTTTACCGTTAGGTATCACACCATTCGTCAGCTCCGGTGGTGTTATGTCTACAATGAAATATAAACTCGCTGTTATATAAATCGACTAATGCCCGGTTTCTGAGGTACTTTAATTGTAGTTTACCTGTTCAATAGCGTTATCGGTTCGATAACTTGTCAAATTGCGTTTCTGAACACACAATGTCATTCGATAAATGTCCGTAAAACTCAACGGGCCTTTTGACAGTTTATCTTATGGATAACTTTTGTTGAGCCAATAACTATCGGTAGTTTAACCGAGTATCTCAGAAACCGGGCATAAGTGTCTCGAGAGTTTCTGGTCTCAACTTTAATTAAAAATCAAATAAGTCATTTAGATTCGGAAAAATGTTTATATATTTAGTCATATGGAAAATGTAATAGCATTAATTGAAATAAATATTGCGCGTGAATTACCAATAAGCGACAAAAGTCATGATAATGGTCCAATAGTGCGATGGTATGACAATGATAATGCCCCACGAACAAACTGCGGTATTTAATGTTGCGCTTGCGATTCGTGACGGGAATGATTATATAGAACAATCTAGTTACCTTTAGCCGGCGGCGGCGGTGGCGGCCCGACAGGCTCCGGCAGTGAGCACGGCGCCGGCGGCGGTGGGAACATTGGGGAGTCGTCCGCGGCCGGTTCTAACGGCGGCGGCGGCGGCAGAATCAGCGATGACGTCATCGCGTCGCCGTTCATTGGCGGCGAACCGTTCAGTGACGTCAGGCCGTTCATCGATGCCATCATCGATTGCGACGGTGGGGAGATCACTCTCTGCAAGGGGAGAGTGTTCGGCGGCGGAGGGGGGATCGCGTCCGACGGTGCGCCGTCCGGTTTCCGCTGCGCCTCCGTACGGGATTTGCTGAGTTCGTTCATCTCGGCGGCGAGGACGTGTTCCAACTGCAATGAGTTAATTTATTCATGGATTTGCAAACGCTCAGACCTAGAAACTTAAGCCTTAGGTTTGAGGAACGTATTAATTTAAGCTCCATTGACCGTGCATTGAAAGTCGTAATGGTCGAGTAGTTTGACCGATGGAATATTAATCCGATGTCCGCAGGGTCGAACTCTGTATAAACTGTACAAACGAGTTTTTCGTAATTAGTATACATTTACTAATTTAATTTGGGACACTATTGGCTGACAATGAAGAAAAACATCGTGAGGATGCCTGACTCGGAGAAGTGTTCTTGTAGTACCACTGCACGTGTGAAAACTACCCACACGGTGATTATGCCCGTACCTGTCTTCGGGAAGACTCTTACAGGCTGATGATGATGATGACCGTGCAAGTAGCTTCGTCTATCACGTAAGTCAATAGAAGTGATATCTAAGGAACTTTTATCTGACTATATTCGAAACAATTTAAGCCGAAGGAGCATAACTGAACCGTTACATTTCAAAATGGGCTAAAACCAATTTTAATCGTTTACATACACCGAGAACGAAATTCAAATTTAGCCGTTCATAAGGTTTTTAATTATTTTTTTTATGATCTTCATATTTTATTACACTACAAAAAAAAATATTATATCGGATTGAAACGTAACGACACGATTAGTGGACGTCTGGCTGTTATAATACCAATACCTCTTGGTGGAGATCGTCGGCAAGTCGCTCCATGGAGTCCCCTATCTCGGCTATGGTGAGTTGGTGCGCGTCCGGCTCGCCGTCGGGCGCGCCTCGTTGCGTCGGCACGTCCGCCAAAAAGTCGAACAGGTTGTCGAGGTTCACGGAATCGGCGCGCGCGTTCCCGCCGCACGACAACCCGCGCAACTGGTCCGCCATCGTCTCCAGCTCCGCACGTTCCTGGTTCGCTTTCTCTTGAAGACTATACACAGTTTGAAAAATAAATCGAGTGTAAGTTTTAAGAGAATCAGATGAATAAACCACGGAGGTGGTAAATTAATGTATATTAATAATGTTAATAGTACACAACACGAAATAGTTTTTAAAAGTGCGGCGATAGTCACTACGATTCAGTGGAAAATATGTGGTATATATTTCAACGTTTCTCTCTCTCTCTCTCCCACTCCCTTTGTATATATTTCGAGTACATTGAGAATATAATATACAGCATGTACGCACTCGTGTGGCACAAATATTTTGTAGGTGGTAGAGCTACGTTGAAGCTATTAATGGTTTCAACATGAATGGGTCGGCTCGCCCGAGGTAGTACCACCCTAGAAACATCGACGTGAAGTAATAGTGCTTGCATTGTTGCGTTTCGTTCGGGCAGTGAGAGCGCCGGAGGCCCATCTCCTCTCCCCTTCCCCCTTCCTTTATTCCCCCTCTCCCCCAAAGACAAATTGGCAACGCACTTGCAACTGCCCTGGTGTTGCAAGTGTCTTTGGACGGTGGTGATCACTTAAAATCAGGTGACCCACCTATCCGTTTGCTTCCTATGATATAAAAAAAAACAAACAAATGAAAATATGCGTGTATGTCTAAACAAATCAGACGTTAGTGTGGGCCAAAACAATATTTCGAGTCTCTTACGAAAATATGTTAGTTTATCATGTTTTAAGAGAGCCTTCCAAAGCGAATCTCAAAAAAATAAGAAAAAATTATATCAATTACATTTTAATACAGAAAATAGTATCGAATTTTATTTTTTTGCATCTCTCTTGCCTTATTTCTATTCTTTAGTATGTCAACTTCAGAAAAAGAAAAAAAGGTCGTTAATATTCATATTCAGAAGTCGCTGGACAAGGTCACAAGGTACTTCATTTGGAAACTTAAAAAAAAACGATCTTTAAATTGTATTCTATGCCCAATGCAAATGAATGAAAAATGCAAACGAACACCAACCAAATATCTTTTATCTTATGGAACCCCATATCAAATGATTACAAATCAATACTGAAATTTATATAAGAACATTTGAATGCTTGCTAACTACCTACCTATTTACATAAAAGTAATGAGTCCTTCTGATCACATATTTTGCGCTATTTCAAAATAATATTTGTAACCGTGGTACTATTTAAAAGCTAATAATAAATAATTTTAGCGGAACCCTGATAACTATTTTTACGGAACCCAGCTCGGGAATATCCCTGTTCTATGCCACTATCAAGGATTTCTCGAGATATGTAAAAGTACCTGTTCCGTTCCTCCCTGATCTTGATCTCCTGGTTGACGCGCTTCATCTCGCGCAGCGCGGCGGCCACCTCCCTGGCGAAGGCGCCGCGCAGGTGCCGCTGCAGCGTGAGCGCGGCGCGGCGCATGCGCAGGAACCGGTAGCGGCCCTTCCAGCCGCGCCACGCCGCTTGCAGCACGACCACCGCGTTACGCCACTGCACGTACTGGCGACGCCGCACGCTACCCTTGTACCACTGAACAACGATATTTCATTACTTATAACCTTTTAACGCGTTCCATGCGCAGAACATAGATCTAAGTAGTTTCATTACTTATAACCTTGGAAACGCGTTTCATGCGCAGAACATAGATCTACGTAGTTTCATCACTTATAACCTTGGTAACGCGTTTCATGCGCAGAACATAGATCTAAGTAGTTTCATTACTTATAACCTTAGTAACGAGTTTCATGCGCTGAACATAGATTTAAGTACGAATTTTTGACGGGATCCTAGTCTGACATGTAGTGGATTTTATATTTTATTAGCTGTGTCTGCGACTTCTTCCGCTAGAAACCTTATGTAAAGAAAGTCCATTTTTTATCTACTTTAATCTAGTAATTAAGTCGGCGTCTTCATTAAAGATACAATATTTTTTGATAGACCGGACCGATTTTAATGAAACAGACTTAATATTAGGTACTCGAAGATTTGCTTTATGATTTCCTCGAAGAGGTTAATATAATATAGTTCATGACTTAGTATTTTAGCAGTGATGTGTGTTCGTACAAACAGACATTTCTAAGATCGATTGAAATGTATTTTATTACGTGTTGCTAGACATTAGCAACAATTTTTTTAAACCTAAAAACATAAGGGCTGTTCACATTTACGTGATCCCAATTAGCGAGACAATGTTATAATAGGTACAAATAATAGTTTTAATGTAAGATAGAGTTCAAGTACGTAAGTATCACTCTGAGGAGGTCGGTTAGTAGTGTGTCACGTTAAAAATGACGGATTCAGTAAATATAAGCTGAAAAGCATGTATAAATACGATGGACGAGAAAAGTGCTGGACGATTTATTACGATCTTACTAAATACGTTTGCTATTTCCCGTAGCACGTGTAAATCTGCGATAAAATACACACATACAAATTTAAAGTCTTAATAGAACGAAGAACGTTGTTTTCGTACCATCATATCTCGTAAATAAACGTAAATTATAATAAACAACTATATATTATTTATACTTATTATACTTTGTGTCTTTGAATCATAGTAGTAAGATCTCCAGTATATGCGTTATTCATCACACTTGCTCAAGATTATTTCAATGGTATATCTTACCTTTTGTATAAGAAGAGCTGAGGACTGCAATAGAATAGTTCTTTTGACTTCGAGCGGCGAATGTACAGATGTTCTCATGAATATTTTTGTATGTCCGATCTGCCAGTCATTTTGTGGTGCGTTAACCAACGACGTTATAGTTCTGAAACAAGAGTAACGATGCTTATTACTCGATAGAAGGTCACGGTTCTCGTGAATTGAACTAGGAGTGTGCGAATATTAGAATTAACGAATTATTCGATAGCGAATCGAATCGAATTATTCGAATCGGACATTCAAATTATTTAAATGATTTCAATTAATTATATATTTATCAAATACTAAATAATTATTAAAAAAATAAACAAGTTTGAAAATTTATAATCAATAAGAAAGTTTACTTAAGACTGTCTCGCGGTTTGTTTTTTATTTTAATGTTTTTTCGATTTACGAAATTGTGTTGTTTTTTTTCAATTTCATTTAATTTAGTGCCTTTTAATGCTACTGTATACAGTAAAAGATTTTTTGAAAGTAGTTTAATTGATTGACAATAAGACGATTCGAAACGAATTTATCCCAATGTTGCTACATAGCGTTTAAATTCAACACTCTTTCAATATATGATTGATGATACTCACGCTATGTCGGGTTCCTTGAGCCTCGGATGCGGTAACAGGCACCTGTACCTCGCCTGGAACATCGGAGTGGGCAAGTGCACGGGGTACCCGTCGCGCCGTATCCGCACGATCTCGTTCATCCCGAGGTACCGCAACTGCTCCAATACTAGCTGATCGTTGTACTTACCCGCTTCCTTGTTCTCATTCGGCTTTATACAACGCACGTACCTGTTATACAGTTAAACAATTCACTCCTTTATCTTATACTTAGATTTAATGTAAAAATTTTATTAAATAAATAAGAATAATTAAACATAAAATTATATTTTCGGTATTGAAATTTTAATGTAAAGTGGTTATAAAGTTTAAATAAAATTTAAATTGTATAACTCTATATATTATTAATATAAGTTATCAAACGTTATCTATACTAATATTATAAAGAGGTAACGTTTGCGAATTTGTAACATTGTAGGGGTAATTACAGGAACTACTGGTCCGATTTGAAAAAGTCTTTCAGAGTCTTTATTTATCGAAGAAAGTTTATAGGCTATATCATCACGCTAAGAACAATATGAGCGGAGCGCCAATGAAGAATGTTTCAAAATCGGGATTTTTTCCCTCTTGAGAGCTTCCGCTGCGTGTTAGCGTTAGCTCAAAGTAACTTATTCCACGCGAACGAAGTCACGGGCAGAGGCTATGTAAAATAAATATAAACAATGATTTCACATTTCTGCTTAGACATTTTTCTAAGCAGTTTATTGTAACTGTATGTTGTAAAGTTTATATTGAATTTAAACTATGTAACTGTATGTACTCCATTTACATGAGCGCAAATCTTGTTATCAAGGAAATGTCACAATTAAATTATGACGTAAAACATTCTTGCTTTGGAATTGAATATATGGATTTTAAAACATACATTAACCCTTTATGTTATTATATAGGCTGAAAGTTAAGACAGTAGTAATATTTATGGAAGAAACTCTGTACTCGATTCTCGTTCTATATCAATTTAAAAAATAGGTGCTTAATATTTGACCTAATTATCTAGAAAAATACAAAAATTATAAACAATCTTCTACGCGTCTATGTTACAGCACAGTGTCAATGACCGCCGGGTGACTTTACTTTCAGTTGAAAGTGAACGTGGGAACTGCATGAACAAAACAAAAGAGTTTATTGCCCGTTTTATTACCGAAGGTTATTAACTCCGAGTCGCCCCTTTGTAGCTTTCGGCACCGGTCATTGCACCTAGGTTTATTACGATTGTGTTTATACTTTTGAAAGTCTTAGAAGAAACCTTAAGTTAGGTTCTCTTTGTTATTTATTAGTATTTGTTTTGATATTATAGTTTAATATGTTAAAAGTGACCGTGAACAATCATCTCTTAGAATACTGTAAGCGACTAACCTAACACCTGGTACATTCTAAACGATGCTTACCAAACATCAGTAACTTGTAACATGTCGACAAGCGACTGCAACTGCGCTCTGAACGTATCGACAACAGTCGGTCGGCCTTTCGACGTTCCGCGTTGCATTGTACCCGTCGAGTTTGGACTTGACAGGGACATATCCTGAATAAAGGTAAAATTACAAAATGTGTCCTACAGAAGTTATAAGGACTTGTTAAATCTAGTATTAAATTGTCATTTATGACAGTGACTGTTATGCATTGATAGTTACGTATTATACAAAAAGGTGTTAAACATTTTATATCGTACGAGTATTAGCTTATGCTCGTGGCTACATTCGCGTTAATACAAATTCGAACTATCTCTCACCAACATTACTTTTTTTTCAAGATGAAAGGTACCCTATACTTTTTATATACTCCTGACAACATATCTGCAGAATGCCATGATGGTCGGTTGAGTTGTTAAGTTAAAAAGCGACCACATAAAAAGATCTCATATTTGTATGCTAACTAATATTATAAGTAGGAAAGTGTATTTGTTTAGCACGCTTAACTATTTAGTATTCAGGGATCAGCCACTTTATATACAGTATTCAAGCAAGGTGATTGCTACTACCGTATATAATTAAAAACCACATCAGTGTCTCCTTTTTTGTATATCCACGTCGAGTAGTATTGCAGATAAGCATGGTAGCAACAAATGTCGATGAAATATATCTACTGTATAAAGAGTTTTACTGTATTTGTCGCTGCGAGGTTAATTTATGTGGAACAGTGCAGTGGCCAAAATTTTTTTACATATAGAGTGATAAATCTATTAGACGATAATAAAAGATAACTACCCAATTTAGCCATACGATTAAATAAATAAATAATTTTAATAAGATTTCCACGCATTCAGTATTGAGCTTACACAATCGACAGCGCACGATGTTCGTGTGCTCTGATTTTCGATATTAGCAACTACAGACATTCTTGTATACGGTAGAAAGAGACAGCGAGTGAAAAAGTCGCATGCAAGGAGAGAGCAGCGTAACGCTTTTTCCTTACGTGACGTTTTCTACCAGTTAACTCGTACCGCAAACCGCGTTAAGAAACTTCGATCCAGTTGGTTTTGTATTGTACTCATCACGTACGGGATTTCCGGCAACTACTAGTAAACAGTATAGCTCTACGTAATGTTTGAAATTAGTTACCAAAAGCCTTATCAATAGACCTGAATTAAAGTCAAACACATTCAGAAACAACTTACATTTCCCGGCGGTGCCAAATCTTGCACGTAATCAGCCAACTCCCTTACGAATGGGTTCGCTGACCTACTCAAATGGTCGATAAACGCGTCTTGCTGGGTATCTCTATTTTTATCGACAAATCCGTGTACGCTGTAGGACACGGTGCCCGCGTAGTGCTGTACTCCAAACTCTTCCTCCCATTTACGACGAGAGCCTTTCACGAAACTCTGGTGTTCTCCAAATTCGCCTTGTATGTTGGTTAGATAAGCGCTATCGGATCCCTGCGAAAGAATAATATCGTTTTAAAATTCATTTTCTTTTGTTAAAATCTTAGACCGACTCATGTTTTATTTATTACCTATATAAATTACGTTGAAATGTCTGTTTGTAACGACAAACAACAGCTTTTTACTTAATAGATGTGTGAAGGCATACACGATAACTATAAAAAAAAAAAACTATTTTTACAAATTTTGTCTGTCTGTCGGCTAATGTCCAAAACGGTTAGAACGATTATGAAATTACTTTCATTGCCAGAAAGCTGATGTCGTAAGTAGTGACTTCGACAATTTTAATCAAGACAAAATACGATTCCGTGGTGAATAATAAACTAAAGAATTTTTTTTTTTATCTTTTTTTTTTTTTTTTTTTTTTTTTTTTTTTTTTTTTTTTTTTTTTTTTTTTTTTTTTTTTTTTTTTTTTTTTTTTTTTTTTTTTTTTTTTTTTTTTTTTTTTTTTGTTGTTTTTTTTTTTTTTTTTTTTTTTTTTTTTTTTATTTTCCCCCAAATTTTTTTTTCCTCCCCTCGTATCCAATACCGCACACGCAAGTTTACTATACTGAACAAATTTCTTTTACTAAATTCCACAATTGCAATTCCAAAGTCAGTGGTAATATTTGGTACAATATCTTTACCAGTGTACTAGCTTTGCCCACGACTTCTTCTACACTTTTTCCGGTATATTCAGAATAAAAAGTATCATCCTTCTAATGTTCCAGAGTACATCTACGTGAAATTTCATCGTGATTTTTCTTCACAAATTTATTCGTAAACAGCTACTAATATAATTGAAGGTTATGTTATTTCATAATTCTCTTAAATACATCGAGTAAAAATGTTAAATATATCCGTATATAGTGCATCAAGTATTTGTAAGAATTAAATGCTTATTAATTTACCTTCGGCATGTGACATTGTTCGCTCAGCAATTTGAGTAGACTTCTGGGTGGTTTTTCCAGCAACTCGAGACACGCCGCGTTGTCAGTAAACTGTATCTGATTGTATACTATGCCTTCTTGGCGATACTGTAAATAAAATAATATATGAATAAGATTTAGAAAAAAATAAAACGTATAAAAATCGCTATCATAATTTGTGGTACTTCGGGTTTTAGTTTGTTATATTTATTCTCAGTAATAGATTTCTTTAAATTATATTGCTGCCACCGTAAGGAAAGAGGGCGCGTCTAATTAAAGGCATAAATTAAAAAAAAAAAACGGGTATTTTTAGCCTACGCCTTGAAGTATGGCTTTTTTGATTAAATGTAATTTGAGAATAGATGAAGAAAATACACTTTCACGTGCACATTTTTTTTGTTGATTTCAAATATATAAATAGGCGAAGATAAAACAGTTCAGTACATTTTTTTAATCTGTTCCCTTAGAGTTATAAATATATAGTTTTTTCGAAATAGTTCGTTTATTGCCATAACATTGACGAATCAAGCTTTTATTTATAAACCTCTATAGGTAATCACGACCCTTACATCTATTTATTCATTCATAATATTTGTATACTCATTGTAAAAAAAAAAACAACAATATTTACATTTTACAAAATAATGAATTGTGGATTTAGACCAGAAAACAACCCTTAGTGTACATTAAACTCAACATTGTGAGTGCTTAATGTCTTGGTTAATTTTGTAAATCGATTTACGTTTAAGCTAAAGCTTTGCTTTATTAAACCGAACATAGTTAAACGGAATAAAACTCACGATTTCCTGTTCCAAGGCGAAGACGTAGTTATTAAAGAACATGTGTAGTTTCTCGTTGGCGTAGTTGATGCAGAGCTGTTCGAGCGAGTTGGCGGCGAAGTTCTCGAAGCCGAAGATGTCGAGCACGCCGAGCGCGCGCGCCGCCTCGCGTCCCGGCGCCGCGCAGCTGTTCACGTGCCGCACGAGCCACGCGAACGTGCGCGCGTACAGCGCACGCGACATCGCGTGACGGTTCTCGCGAGCCTATACACGTGTACCAACACATTTTTACATCCTTTATATCGATCATCGACACATCACATATTTATCTACATATCGATTTCACTTATTTTTTCCCTACTCTATCCCTATTTTTTTTTTTTTTTTTTATTGTAGCTCGGCAAAGTGACTGTACTGTGCCTGATGGTAAGCACAGTACAATCCAAAAACAATGGCGACCACCGAAAGACATACTATCCATCGCTGGTCGCCGCTGTCATGCCGGCCTGAAACTGCCCTCCCCCCCCCCCCGGTTGCTGGATATACACCGGCTGATCCCGGAACGCGACACGCTCAAACGTGCCACTATAGCGGGTGTTCCACCTGGTGTACGGTGGTCGCGATCCAGTCGGGTACAGACACCCTACCACCCCGCAATTTGTATTTTCTTCAATTTTGTTCGTTTCGCACAGAGGTCATTTGGAATTGGCAATATAAAGGGAGAGGGGGGTGGTCGCAACTTGATACAATTACTCACTCCCAGGGAGATGCTCACTCCCTTGACGTGTTGCATGAACATAACATAAAAAGTCACCAAGATTTGTCAGTCATGATTTAGATACAATCCAAGAGTCGCGGTTATTTCAAAACGATTTAGATGCAAGTCAGAGATGCTATCCCTATTAAAACATTTTTCAGGAAATTTTACAATTTTTTTAAAAGTTCTTTTTTTGAATACCTTCTTGAAACATCGAATGATTTGTATGAATGTTTTTAAATGTACTTTCCGAGAAGAAGATGAACATTTTAAAAACATTAACTTTTCACCTTTTTTTACAAAAGTACTCTTCGAAGATGCCATTACTTTTATTATTTTGGCGAAACAAAAAACTTTAATCAATTCTGAAGAAAATGCCGCATGAGCAAATTTTTCCGTTATTATTTATTTTCATATATAATATATACATAGTATTAAGTCAATTCGATACGTAATTTTACGTCTATGTTTCTAGGCAATTTATTTATTTGACATTTTGCGATATTTTGAACTAATATTAATGATTTTTTTTCCTTACATTTTACATTCTTATATATATATATTGTTTATGGACAAAAGGCTTATAAAATTTATAGAAGAGTAAAGATAAAAGAACAATGGATGTGAGAACATGCCTTGTCCTCTAAATTGACCTAATTTCTCATCATTATACATACATTTTGTCGAATATTATTACTAAAGAGGAAACTATAGATAACAGATTCTCGGTATAATTGTGTGGAAGTATTAGTAATTAATTATAAATAATGCATTTTGCTCTTTGTTTAGTTAAATCATATATTCGAAGAATAGGACTACTAATCTGAGTATATATAAGAGCCTAGAAAATTAATGATAATTTAATTATTGTAGTCTATTATTAATTATTACGCCTAAAATCTATGTAGTCCAGTGAGTAACAAAGATATCATATAACTTGCAAACTAGTAATCTCAAGAATTTTATTATACTTACAATGGATTAAAAGTTATAGACTCTAGCTTCAGTCAATATACCCGAGGGTATGACAATATAATACAAAATTTACATTAGTGGCTATCAAGAAGTATCAGGATGAAAGGGATGAAATATCAGATGACGCACAAAGATTCAGTGTTTTTTCAGGCCACCGTCGAGCACGAGCACTGTAATACACTGGTTACGATATGATTACATACATAAAACATTAACTGCCCACCTCGTGTAGCCGAAGCGGTATATCAGTGACGTTGCCGCGGACATTAATCTGTCGTTCCAAGAGAACACGCTGCGCGGTCGGCGGCGCCAGCCCTAGCAAGGCGGCGACCGCGTCCACCGCTTCCGTATCCTCCGGCGCTAGGGCTGTACGTTCGCCGTCTACATCCTGAAATTAATTATTATACATGTAATATAAATACTTCAACCTCGTTAAATTTTAACCCATTGCACTCGAGGGCCCCGCAGCGGAGCTATTTAAAATGTTGGTTATATGGTTATAATCCTTTAGGGGTCCAATGTGAAATGAAAAAAAAAAATGTATTACAACGAGTTGTGGCTCAGTGTATGAAAGAGAAAAATTTATACTTCTTAAACATTTCAAATTAATTTTAGCCTCCATAATTAAGAGTCGTTTAAGTGTTACGTAAGCGATATAAGAGTAGATACCCCTCTTACGCTTACGCAAATATCGGCACAAGTTTTATAAAATCTATAGCAAGTTTCTTGACAATTTTTTCAAAGACGAAAATGTATAAGTTATATGCTGATGTAATCGCCATTCAGACCCCTCCCTCCATGTCATCAAAAATGAGTACAGCGTAAAATTCCCACAATCTTTTGGGGGCATGTCATACTTGAACAACCCCTTTATAGACAAAAGATGGGAAAACAAGCGTTGATTTTTATACGAGTATTACTACTAGCGGGCCCGGTGGACGTTGTCCTGCCGTGATAATAAAAAAAAAACCTTGACAAATTATATACCTAAACCTTCCTCATGAATTACTTTACCTATTGGTGAATGCGCCAAATGCATGAAAATCCGTTCAGTAGTTTTTGAGTTTATCGTGAACAGACAGACATACGCGGCAGAGGACTTTGTTTTATTATATACATATAGTGATTATAATACTTAAGGCGTCTACGCTGAGTTTATTATAGAAAAAAAAATTAAAAGTTGCGGCTCAGTGTATGGAAGAGTAAAATGTGTAATTTTAAAATTATTTTTGGTTTCCCTAATTAAGCGCCGTCTACTAGTGTTACGTAAGCAGAATTATAGTTATTTTTGACCCATCCCTTTCCTTTATCAGCAGATGTAAACATACAATATAAGAGATCCCCCTTCTATGCTGATGCAAGTATTAGCACAAGTTTTACAAAATTTCTCGTGTCTATACAATTTTTTCAAAAAGAAAAAAAGTCAAAGTGTATAAATTGATATTATTGACGTAATCGTTATTCAGACCCCTCGCCTTCCATATCCACAGCCCCACAACTTTTCGGGGGGTCACGTGATACTTGAATGGGGGTCGTTATTGAGAAAAGACGGGAAACAAACGTTGTAATATCTAACAAACAAAGAGACCTGATATCTCATATAGAAAATAATTTTGAGTATGAATTTGAATGAAGGTGTTTTAAAAAAGTGCTTCGTGAATAATAATTTCGTTGCCAGCGAGAGCGTTAATATGTTTTCTATATATAAAAAAGTGGGTTACACCCACATGCCACAAGTGAAAACTTCCGATTTCAACGATGCGCTCTTTGTCAAACAGTAAATATGGTTGATGACGTCTAGAACCGAGTAGATCCGATTCAGCGTCACCGACCCGAGCGTGACGATTCAATTTTCTTCACGGTTCAACGAGCTTAAAGAATTATTCATTTCAGAAACACCG
Source organism: Antheraea yamamai (assembly GCA_036509395.1). NCBI lineage: Eukaryota > Metazoa > Arthropoda > Insecta > Lepidoptera > Saturniidae > Antheraea > Antheraea yamamai. The sequence goes on along the minus strand of AP028448.1, from coordinate 6,316,136 downwards.
TTACTTCAAAAACTCGCTGCAGCCCTATGACATGTGACGTGGCACGTCAGACTGGCCGGAGATAACCGATGTCGTCGCGTCGTTCGGCGACGTCGCGGACAACACTTTCACTAACAGTTACACCAGCTTTAAGTTTATTTAATCCCTTTGTTTATAGCATTTACAGTATTTATATGCGTTTATTTTCAGCAACCTCTTCATTGAATGTTATGAGACTGGTACTTGTATTATATCTACTAACTTACCGCAATGACACTTTTAACATCCAGGTGGAAATTATTTCATTGAAATGCTCATATATATGAGAGTATATCACAACAGTTTTATGAATCGTAGGTGACATCATTTTCTCAGTAAGTAAGAAAACAAAAAAGGGTGTGTCGTAAAGACATACGATAGAAGTGAAACTATTGTATTATAGAGAAGAACATTGTAATTAAAAAAAAAACAATAAAAAGCCTGAGTCGAGCTGTATTTCCAAGCGATTACCCATTGTAATACAGACTTCGCCCAACCTTTTGCTGAATTTCAGTGATCGAACGAAAACCGGTGTTTTCAACATTATACCCGACACAGTATTTATCCCCATCATTTTTAGTCACACAAAAAGGTTGCGGATCAGAATATCGAAGTCCATAAGAAATTACATTTAAAAAAATCGGTAATGTTGTGAAGGTATTATAAACTAAATTGTATTTCTGCGAAAAGAAACCGTCAGGTTACCTGAAACTGTACGTTCCCGAGCCACAAAACCGCTGCGAGTACTTTGAATAATCCCTCGCACATGTGCGGCGGCACCTGAAGTACTGTCAGTGCCAACTGAAGGGCTTCCAGTTTGCCTTGCTCCCCGCCGCGACTCTTGAGTGCCTCGTCGTCCTCAGACCTCAGGTATTTAAACAGTACGCCCTCTCGCAGCCTTAGTGTGTTTCGGAGTTCTGCGTTGTGCTGCAATACCCCATAAATCACGTATGATCTGATCAATATATTTCCGTAACTGCGTCATATACATTGTAATTGTAATGACTAATGAACTGAAGTCTCAAAAAAACAACCCATACATAGACAATGTCGTTGTAAATAACTAGACAATTTATATTTTCCCTATTTGATGGATTCAAAAAGAAAATTCTCGGATTAAAAATTTTTAATCACGTCTTATATTTTTTTGCAGCCTTTTTCGCCGAAATCACTTGTTGACTCTCAGGATTTAAAGATATCACCTATGAACAAACTAGTTAGAAAAAAATCTATATCGTTCCGTGTTAAAATAAAATATAGTACTATACTGTCAGTATTGTAAGCTATGGGCTGATTGTTTAAGCTTTTATACAGAGTTCTATGGTATAAACATAGATTGGTTATTTTATCCATGTTTAATTTTTGTTTTAATAATAAAAAAAAGTAAGATAGTAATATGTCAAGTTCTGTTACTATTGTCAACATAGATAGTCTCTTTTTTTGTAAGGGGACTTACTTATTATCCAAAAAATAAAAAAAGATTGGTAAAATTCCTCACCTTAGCGCCCTCAACGAGTTGGTAGAAGACATGGTAGTTTGTCTCTCTAGGAGCAGGGCCCGTGATCCGAGCACGCTCTAGCAGAAAGTCCCGGAGCACTGCACCCCTGATGCCGCCGCGATGGTCTAACCGAACTTCAACGAACTTGCCGAATCGCGATGAGTTGTCATTGCGTACGGTTTTTGCATTACCTGTGTTTTAGACGTCTTTAATCATTTTATTATTTTTAAAAGGTCCATCTATTTCATTACTTGACGTTATTAGCTAAAATTCTGGACTTTCGAATACTTTTAAGTACCGTGTATTATTACGACATAAATTTATTATTATACTTAGCTTTCTAACCTATCCATGTCTATTAGATGTTATGGCCTTTTTGTTTTTGCTTCTTAGTAACACATGTAATTTTCTTCTACAGTGTCTATATCCAAAACCAAGTTTTGTTTAAATGAGAATAATAAATAGGTAGAATAGTAAACGTAATATATGTACCTTTAGTTTATTTAGTGAAGTACAATCGGGTGATTCGGTGTCTTTTTTTATTTAATATCTTTCTTTAATTTAATCTAAAGCAATTCTATCAACACTGTCCAAAAACAAAACATTATGAAATTCATATTAGGACTTTGAAAATGTACCAAATGCTTCGAGAACAGTATTCGCTTCTAATATTTGTTGTTCCGCCCACGAGGCTTGCCCGCCGGCCGCGCACAAATACTGCAATATCAGCTTCGTGGTCTCAGTCTTGCCTGCACCACTCTCACCCGATATCACAACCGATTGATTCTTTTCTCCATTCTAAAAATAAAACTTTATAATTATATACACAAGAGAGCATGAGTTTATTTTACAGATAAATTTCAGAAAATGAAACGGTTCGGTGGGACGTTTGTAATTGCAATTTATTTTCGATTGGTCTTTGAGAACATCCGTCATTAAGTTATTCCTATCACACTAATACAGTTTAAGCTCAGGATTAAGTGCAAAATCTTTAATAATCCAGCAATAGATTAATGTTAGCCGATTATGACCGTATTTTGTTCTTATGACTACATAGATAAAGCAGATTATCTAGTTGTCCTTATAACATGACAACTTACTAAGATTACTAATAATGATAAGTCATCTAATGAATCACGGACTACGGTTACTCAGTATTATCATTATTCATTCGTTTACTACAATCTAGGAGAAACGAACGCACGAAATTATAAAAATATATACATTTAATATTACGGTTAATAATTAACGGTAACACAGATTTTGAGCAATACGTAAATTGAGACAAACAGATATACTATACTCCAAATGTTAAGAACTCAAAATGATTTAATTCACGCCGCGATAAAATTCTAAACGTGTAATATATCTATCTATACATATATATAATCAGAATGTAAATCTAACGTGTGTGTACATTTTAAATTTTTGTAAAAAAAAAGTTGTTATAATGAATAAGTAATAAAATACATTTCAATCAATTTTTGAATTGTATGTGTGTCTGTTTATATGAACACGCATCACAGCTAAAATACTGTGTTCATGATAAAACCTCTCTAATAATATCATAATATCATAAAGCATATCTTCGAGTAATTTTTAGTCTTTGTTTCATTCAAATCGGTTCGGTCTATCAAAAGTTATTGGACTTTGAATGACGACGCGACTTGAGTACGAAAGAAAAGTAGATAAGTAAATGGACTTAATACATTCAGATGATTTTATAATATTTTTTTTTATATTAGATTCCCCGCGGACAGAGTCTCGGGCACAGCCAGTAATTTAATAATACAATCTGCTTACACGTAGCGAACTGTACGCCGACTCCGCCAATGCAAACACATGCGGCGGCATCGTGCCGAAAGCTTTGTTCCTGTAGTTCTGCATGTCCTCCTGTAAACACATAAACCTGTCGGGTAGCCATTTTATCAGCGTCACAGCCGAACTTCCAACCCTGCCGTGTTTGAGTGACATAAATATTTGTTCACAGGCTTTGATGCTACCTTATTTGGGACAAAGGAATATGATATAAGCGATTTTTAAACGGGTTTAAAAAAAGAAGTTATATTTGAAATACGTATAAGATTATTTTCCTGGGCTAATATATGTAATAGTCAGAAGATTTTAAAATATATTATCGCTGTGCCTGCAAAACTTGACAAACATTTTTTGTAACGAAAAATCCATTCAACGCATAATCTGATACTAAAGTTTAATCACAACTAAAAGAAACAATTTATCTTCCAAGACGATAAAAAAAATGTTTGCACAATGGTTTGTTTGCATTTCAACGCTGTTATATTCTTAGTTAAAAGTTGTATATTTTTATTTTTGCGGGCACAGTGATCATTTATGAATTATTAAGAATTCGTTCCTTGTATACACATTTTATAGATATTAGACGGGTACGACTTGTTTTTTTCTCTCTTTATAAATTTTAAAATAGGGATAACCTTGAATCTTGAAGAATATTAATGATTGATATATACTTATGTTGCAAGATGTATTGTCTGGTCAGTCTTTTCGTAACTCCTTGTTGTGCTCTCCAATTAAAAAAACATTTATTGTTAAATATCGTTGTTGCCTACTTCATCGCTAAATATGTCAAAGCCAACCGCTGGAGCGATATGCTGTATGCTGATATGATAATGTGTCCCCTTCATCAAGGTAAATAGGTGGACCACTGGGGTTTAGTCAGAAGTATGACATAACCTTTTTATACTCTAAAGAGAGAGTATCTAAGATGGATTTCCTGCAGTTAAAAAAGTCCTTGCTGCTATGGAATTTTTGCTAGAATAAACGATTGTTACCGGCAGAGATATTAAATAAAAGCAACTTACCGTTGTGTAACATCCTAGTTCCTTGTAAGGATTCACTGCGACTAGAATAGAACCCGTGTATGTCTATACATTCTGTTCAGGAAAATATATTAAATATTCATAACTGTTAGTACTATATTGAGAAATACAATCTTGTTTCGACATTGACAGGAGAGAAATATTATGCCTCGAGAAGAACTGATATTATGATACGAGACAATGCGTACATTATTGCTAAATTTACTGCATTGAGACAGGGCATTCGTTTCTTACGTATTAATGACTAGATTCTGATTGCGGCCTTGCCCGTGTTAATATAGATTTGTAGTTATAGATGCAGATCTCGGGAACAGAATTTTTTTGCTGGATGAAAAGTATTTCTATGTTCTTTTCTCAGAGAATGTCTTTGCATAATTTCACGATGTTCGGTTCAGTAGTTAAGACGTGACGTAAACAAACTCACTTTCGCATTTACTATGCAAGCACATTGTAAACAAGATTTTTTTTCTCTCATAATGTCGCAAACACTGTGCAAATTCATGTGTTTTAAAAGGTCGCTGCAGCTTGTATTATATGTATAATTGACATCAAAAGTACCGCAATCCTGAGTCATACTACGGAGGACACAGTTTTACGTCTCGTTTACTAGTATACGTTGCCAATCACATTCTACTCACATTCTACGGAGCGAAACACCGTGGTGCGATAATTGCTGCAGAAATGGTTTAATAGAGTAAAATTGAGATTAATGAAAGTATCTAGATGATCGAACTTTGCTCGGTTGGTTTACATAATAGTCCAACTGTTGCTATTACATGATTACATTTTGAGGTACCTACTAGTTACTAGAGGCACATAAAACTTTGGAGACGGCGCTAATTTTTTTTATTTTGTTTAATTGCGTTTATACTGTGATGACATCTATATAGATAAACTTTAAAACCAAAACCATATCTCAATACAAAAATTGATCAAAATCGTTAGAGCCGTTTCCGAAATACACGAAATAAATTTATATATGTATGTTTATTTGCAATAATTACTCGTTTGAAGTCATAAAATAATATATTGCGATGATTGAATTAGAGAAAGAGGATAGTCCGATCTCATAAAACGATTTTAGAAAGGATACATATACGAGGTCGTGTTTGTATCTCCGCTTTAGATTGTCATTGATAGCCTCCTCTGTGATCTGCGGCATCATCGTCATGTCGGGCACGCCGGGGCCCGGATCGCTCTCTTGCTCTCCCATTTTGTCTGTGGAAAAGCGAAACATCTAATTATTACGATTATTTTAAGAGCTTTTTAATTATATTCGTAAGTCTTGATAGAATATACGAATAAAAATTATAAAAAAAATCTATATACTAATATTGAAGGACTTTCCAAGGAAAGTAAAGGACTTTCCGTTGCCACGTCACAGACAGAAAAAAGTGAACATACAAATATATTGACATGTGCTTGGAGAGTGAAAATTTGGAATCATTTTGTTTTTTCCCTCTATAAGAAATACAAAAAATTGACATAGAAAAAAATCGATTGGAAAATTAACAATAAATTCTAAATCTTAACAACAGCGGCAATTACCAGGTTCCTTTGTGGCTAAGAACCATTCAGTGACCAACACTTGTGCCGCTGCACAAGTATAAAAAATAATCATAAAATCAAACAGGCTGTTTGTGAGTTCTGGTGCAATGTATAGCATAAAAACTGAGTCACTTAGATTTGCTAATTTCCATGATAATCAGTCAAACAATGTTGAATTTATCGATCTAGTAAATGCAATAGCGAGCTTAATCTATACTAATGTTATAAAGAGGTAAAGTTTGTGAGTTTGTGACGTTGTGGCGTTGTAAGGGGTAATCTCAGGAACTACTGGTCCGATTTGAATAATTCTTTCAGTGTTATAAAGCTCATTTATCGAGAAAGGTTATAGGCTATATATCATCACGCTAAGGCCAATAGGAGCGGAGCACTGAAAAATGTTTCAAAATCGAGATGTTTTTTTCTTTTTGAGAGCTTCTGCTGTGTATCAGCGTTAGCCCAGAGTAGTAACTATTACTACGCGGACGAAGTCGCGGGTAGGGGCTATAATCTATATACTAATATTATAAAGAAGTAAAGTTTGTGAGTTCGTGATGTTGTAGGGGGTAATCTCAGAAACTACTAAACCGATTTTGAAAATTTTTGTACCAATATAAAGCCACGTTATTTATGAATGTCATAGGCTACATATCATCACGCTAAGACCAATAGGAGTGGAGCAACAATGAAAAATGTTTTAAAATCGGGGTATTTTTTCCTTTTGAGAGCTTCCGCTGCGTCTTAGCCCAAAATAACTATTCCACGCGTGCAAAGTCGCGGGCAGAAGCTATTAACTAATTATATTATCTATAATCTATACTAATATTATAAAGAGGTAAAGTTTGTGAGGTTGTAGGGGGTAATATCTGAGGAGTCAGAGAAAAATGGTCGAACGAAAACGTTTCTTACGAACGCTGCCTTAATTATGAGATATATATAATTGAGTTCTAGAGAAAAGTTGTAGCTTGGTAATGCCTATTACCGCCCAACGAAGTGGGCACGGGTCGGCTAGTTTTTTATATAGAGAAGAATATTTCTGTCAGTCCTTGTAAATTTTCCTGACTGCTCTGAATATAGTAAAGAGTTTTAATAATAAATAAAGGTAGAATAATATTATAGAAATTTAAAACTGGTATTTATTTAAGTTATCTCGATATTATACATATAATGTAAGTCAATTATAGCTATCTGATTTTTGCATCTTGGAAACACATTTTTTTTGTAAGGCTTTGGTGTTTATTTTTAATTTTTTTGTCAATATTTTCATTGATGCGTAGTATCTGATTATATTATCATATAGAACTTAAAAAATAAGAAAATAAAATTACTTCTTGAAGAAACGATTGAAGAAAAATAACCAAAGAAAAAAAATCCGCATACTTCAATGTAATACGTGAAAATATAAATAAAATGAAATCTAATAACGTAATAACAGACTCGATAAGAATTTAAATGACTTGAGTTGATTTCTGAGCACGGTGTGGGCTTACAATGTTGCTGTAATGTCGATACCGTAGGGGGATTATTTTTAAAACTACGATAAGTATTTAATCACTACATAGTATAAAACAAAGTCGCTTTCTCTGTCCCTATATCCCTATGTATGCTTAAATCTTTAAAACTACGCAACGGATTTTGATGCGGTTTTTTTTAATAGATAGAGTGATTGAAGAGGAAGGTTTATATATATAATAACATCCATTAAATAGTGGAGAAATACTGTTATTTTTGAGGTTTCTAATGTGATGTTGTAAATAATTCCATTTTTTCCGCTTACATTGCAACAAACGCAGGTGGGCCACGGGCAGTAATGAATAAATAAAAACTACTGGATCGATTTCAATCATTTTTATCACGCTTTTATTAGCTTCACCTGTATGTATGTATGTAACCGACCCCTTTGAGCTCGATTTTGTCCTACTTTGAACGATCAGATTTAATTCAAACTTTGCACACCTGTCAAAGGTCGATGACAATGCAATAATCCGAAAAAAAAAAGTTAAAAAAATTTAACTAAAAAATGGGATAATACGAATATTTTTAAGAAGGGTTATTATTTTGGTAATGATTTCATGAGATATATTTCCTCGAGTATATATATATATATATTTCACGCATAAAACTGGTTACGAATTTGTGTTTATTACTACAAAATGGTTTATAATATAAATTTACAATATCTGTGTGAACTTTCAAATAGTCCTATTTATGACATTACCTACTTATGTGTTTGTTATTTTACTAACTCTAAGATCACATTTTGACTTCAAATAAAATATACAAAATATCTTGACACATTTTTCGATTTTCTATCAAGACATATAAGTAATATTATAAACTACACAATGCCAGATTAACTAGTCGCGTGATTATGCTTTAATTTATAATAATTACTACTTATTTTTTATTTCTTTGAAAACTTGGTATCATTAAATTTGCTCAATAAATTTAAATTTTATATCATTTTTGTGGAAATTTAACAATCTTTTTATACATGGCATTAGCAACTGTCTGAGACTTCGCTCGTTTATATTAATATATAATGCTCAATAATTATGAAAATACAGCCTACCGCCGCATAGTGGCGAGTTATAATAAAATAGATAACAAGGTACTTTCTGCATTAAGAAGCATTTGGATGAGCTAATTTCCATAATTAACGGTCAAACGGTGTTCAAGTGTGTTGATATCAAATATAGTAACATATATTTATGTATTACTAGTTTCTCCTCGCGACTTCGAGCGCGTAAATGTAATGTAATGTAATGTTATCCTACGAGAACAAAACTTCGTTCTGAATAATAACACTATGTCCTTTCCTGTAACCATAACAACAAAGACATAAAAGCATAACAAATAAACAAAAAGGCTCGTATTTAGGTTTATAAGATTAGTTAAGATAAAGATTGAAAGTTGTTTTGTAGGTAAAATTTATCTCACCTAGGGATCTCACATCGCAATGTCGAGTGTCTTTGGTAATAAGTACGCGCAATCGAGTTTCAATTTACATCGATCGTTGACTTCTCCCTCGATAACCCTAAAGCGGCTCCCTTAAATATAATTTTATCGTTTCGATTGATGATTGATATCTGATTTTATTACATTCAACACGTACCTACTTCTGAGAATCAACTTTGTGGTAATGCAACGGGTTAATATTTACAACTAAAAAAAGGTACCAAATGAAATAAGCAACAAGAAGATTATTACAAAAAAGTGGGAACTTGCGTAGAATACAAAAGCGTTTAGTAATTTATATGTATTGAAAATTTGTACCACGATTTTACCCATCGTTATTGTAATTTGTAAGAGATTAATAATATAATCAATCCACATATATTACCATTCCCATAAATCGTTTTACTTGTGCCTGCTTGTCGTGGGAAGTCACGATCATCACGTGTTGAACCACCACAACAACCTACGATGTGTTGGTGACTTAAAACTTCAATATAATAGTTCCGTAATCTCTCGTTAGATTAGTGTGTATCAGACCCATTTTTAAGTAACTAGGTATACTAAACATGTTTTGCCTTTTTTTATAGTCAATAACATCATTATTACATATTATAAAACAACGCGTCTGTCAACGCGAAAAACTACTGAACGAATTTTCATGCTGTCGTCACCAGTAAATAAAGTGATTGATGAGAAGAGTTTGTCAACGTTTTTTTTTATTACAGGGCGGGACAACGTCCGCCGAGCCCACTAGTTTTATATATAAAATTGAAATATTAAAAAAAAATGTATGTATAATTAATAATTCTTAGGACAGTATACCAATAAAACAATAAATTTAGTGCCATGTATTGTTGTTAAAAAACAAATTATTTATCATATTTAATTAAACGCACATGAAAGTAAAATAGTTCCATTAATTAGATTTCATTTCGATTGAGTCCACTAATTTGATTACCAATAACTTAATTAATTTTTTGTTATAAAATGTTGGATAGACCTCATGATTCTCTGAAAAATATAATTATACGTAGCGTATTAAACATGAACTTTTGTTATGTATACACCATTACTACTACAAAGCGACTATTCAAATGATCATCTATAGGTACGTGTAATTATTTAAACAAAAAAAAAAACAGGTGTGTCGTAATGACACGATAGAAGTGAAACTTTTGTATGACAGGAAACCATTTTAATTATTATGTAATCGTTTTTCAATAGCATTGATTTGTGTTCAGTGATCGTAACGCCGTCTAAACGCAGTACACGCATCCACGGATACCGAGAAAGAAAGAAAGCAACAATATTGTACGTCTCACTTTTCTTCAATAGCAGAAGGCGAATGAGACGCTAGTCCCACTCTACCCTACACAGTGTTTACCGCCACCACTTTTAGTCACACAATAAGTTTGCGGATCAGAATTTCAAAGCCTCCCATAGCGAGGTTTATTTCAAAAATATTTATCCATTTAGCTATATCTCAACTATTTACTGTAACATACAATGAATATAATAATAACAATAAACACATGCGAAGCCGCGGGCACAGCAAGTATTCTACCGGTCCTATTTCTCAGTGTGGTCCCAATGTTAATAAACTAAGTTATCGAGCGGATATGTCACTTGCGGCCGAGAAATGTCACATCGCACCCTAACACTCCACACATCAATATCATGCATTATTCGCACAGTGACCGTTGTTGGTAGCGATTCATTGATACCAATCTGTTTGCGTTAGATTGTATCCTTGTTTTGATAATCAGGACCCTTGTTGCGGATTCATGCACCAGCAGATATTTAAACGATTATGTTACTGATAGTCAACGACACGAGCATAAATAGATGCGTTACATGATTTTTTTAAATTAATGGATACGAAGCGTTGTGCACTTCGATCACCGTATGTTCGAATCTTGTAATAAGCCGAGCTTTTGGTGGAGGAAAACATTGTGACCGAACTATACATATCATGGTAGTAGGATTTTTTTAATGGGGGCCGCTATGAAGCAGAATTTTTGTAATTTCGGATAGCCCCACCTCCTGGTCAGCAAAAGTAAGCAAGGTTCTTATCCTACTTTTTTTATTAACGTGGGGAAATCCATTATGGATACGCCACCCTCCTGAGGGACAGAGTGAGTTATGTCCGACTCCCACGGACTAAAACCCCACGGTGTACCGACAGACCGTATTGTAAAACCCCACGGTGTATCGACAGACCGTATTGTTGGGGCGGCGAGGGATCGTCCTACGCTAATCACCTTGGATAGCCGCCTCAACGGTCCGCCAGGCGGAAGGCGACCGCCGGGTTCCTACCTAATCGGGAGACATACTAGGTACACACCAGCCGCCTCTTCTCGTCAGCAGGACCTGTGCAATGAGGAGATGGGCCAAGGTCCTTACCCCCTCCCACGCTTACGTAAACATCTATATAAGTAATTTTAAATCTGTTCTGGTTAAATAAATCAAAATTACTGACATAATCACCAACCAGACGCCACACCCCCGATGTCATCACACATAAGCAACTCAGTGCTTACGTAATGTTTAAATGGCCCCATGCCTGCTTCGCACCACCTTTAAGTTGAATATTTGTCGCCAATCACCTAATGTGCTTTGGCAGCTGCAGTTGAAAGCCGTATATTTATCATAGACTCCATCGTCATTTTTAAAACCAGATGAAATTATAGTAAAATAATTATGGTCACTAATAGAGTATTAAAAAACAGTTTGGATTAGTTCTGAATCTTAAAGCTTATTTTCTACAGGTTTTTATAAACTAAGGCTAAATACAATTCTCGGTAAAATGCCAATTCATATTCAAAACACGAAATCGTTTGTAAGGGCCCGATAAAAAGTGGAAACGAGTTTTTAATCAAACAGGCGTTTTATTCGAAGAATGTATTATTAAGGTTGTGATTATTATATTTGTATAAAGAAAATAATTAACACAACATTCAAAACTATAAGGAAAATAAATAAGGATTAATGAATTATTTGGAGCGATATCCAGTTCATTGACGTTAGTATTTGTTTTAGTAATTTGATAAATATTTTTGTTTACTATAAGTAAATATTGTAGCTTTAGAAATAATAGTAAATTCTTTTACTCTAATTAGTACGATTAGTGAGTTAATATAGAATTTAGACCTATAAAACATGTGCGTAATATGGAATCATACTACTCTTAGGTTAATCCTTGTCTTTTTTTTACTAATTTATTTAACAATATTATTGTTGTGTAACTATAAAAGAATAGTATTTTGATAAAATGCTGTAGTATAATAAATTGTCAAGCAAAATAAAAAGTAATCATTGTTGTGTATCTTGGAAAAACTTTTTTGATTGAAATCACAAGTACTCATTGCTCTAGTAGACAACCCGTATCTCTACAATAAGTGAAAGTTAGAAAGGAAGTTAAGAGATGATACGTACTAAGATTCCGGCTGAGTGCCTTAAGCGCTCGCCTTAGTAATTCGGTGAAGCTGTTAAGGGCTTGCTAGGCCAATAGCGTAATCTGTTCGTGAGAAAAAAAATCGTATTAAGATTCTCTGGCGTAATAACAAACCGATGGAAGTTTTAGGGCTAATTTTGAAGGTAGCTATTCAAGCTACTGCTAGAAAACTTTTACTACTGTGTTAATATATCCTAATAAATGTATCAATATCTAATTGACGATTTTAATACTTGACAACGAAAAAATATACATCATCATTTCATTACATAGTATAAAACAAAGTCCCCTACCGCGTCTGTCTGTCTGTCTGTTCGCGATAAACTCAAAAACTACCGAATGGATTTTCATGCGGTTTTCACCGGTGGATAGAGTGATTGCTGAGGAACGTTTTAGTATATAATTTGTCAAGGATTTTTTCATAATCAGGGCGGGACAACGTCTGCCGGGCCCGCTAATATATGTATATATATAATAATAACACAGTTCCTTTGAGGCTAAATCACGTCAAAACCACAGGACGTTTCGACTTAGGACTATTCGAAGAGAAATTTTCCATAGATTTTATATAGATAGATTTTTGTGTGCCATTGTCCCTTTGGCATTGTGTTTTAAATAAGCGGGCGGATATCAGCTAGTATTTTAATAACGAGGTTATTTTCAAGGTTCCCGATACCCTTTGCCTTACAAGTTAAACCTGTACGCAAGTCTCCTACCATATTTGTATCGAAGGTTTTATAAACAAGTATAAGTTATTGTTCGAACACAAAGAGATCTCAATCACAATGAAGCCGTTGTCGGTCAATTCAATAGGTTTGTTTGAGCAGCTTACTGGTACCATCATATTAACATTGTTCTTAGACTAACCGAGGGTAGTTAGTTCTGATTGGGGCATTCTAATCTACATACAGGATAATTATGTAGTTAAGTGTATGTCAGATTTAACATTTTCTGATGAAGTCGGGAGGAACGTTTCAAATGAAACGCAGATTGTTAAAAGAACAAAGGCTAATCAATCAAACTCGGATATAGTTGTTATTATTCCAAGAATTCGTTCCCAGTAAATCTCGTTTATATTTGTTTATCAAACATAAATATAGTGTGTGCGTTTACGTTTATTGATTGTTATTAATATGTAATCTACGCTTTAGTTTTTACGATTAATATTCATGTTGAGTGAAAAGAATTTAATATCAAAAGTAGGTTATAGAAAACCAGACTTAAGCTAAAGTCTGCGATGAGTTTGGAAAAGATTAAAATCTCTCTGATGTCGGGCGAGATGCTGATGGTTTTTTCATGTAAAATGAAGATTACGCTGTATTTTATAAAGGCGAAATTTCTTTTCAGATAATCGGCTGGCAACATGATGATATCTCTGTGGGTATATTTAGTTCCTTAAATACATTTATATTTATAAACACGCCTATTTTGTATTATACTAATATCCGCCCCTATAAAATCATATCGTGAATCTTAACAACAACGAAATATAACCTAGTGGTATCTAGTAAAATGGATGAAAACTTAACTTATTCCATGAAAAAAAGAAACGTGTGGGGTCAGGGTACACCCGTTAAAAAAGCATAAAAGCGTCTCTCTCTGTCTGTGTAATCTTTATTTTCTATCCTTTTTTCAATTCAAATAACGTAAAATAAACAATGAAATCTAAGTTTCATTTAATATTTTAGAAAAAATGTCATTTATTAAAAATTCAATAAAAAACAGTGAATTAAAAAAATAAAATTTTAATTAAATTTCCAGGTGTTCAGTATTGAGGTTATGCAACCGCAGTGGGAAAGTCGCATGAGGGGGCATAACGCCTTTTCCTTACGTGACAATTTCTTGCAGTCAACTTCTATCGTAAACCGCGTTAACGAACATCGTTCCAAAAAAATTAAGTTGTACCTATTTTCTTGGTGATCTGCCAAATTTTAATGGAGTTGTTTAATGATCTCAAATATACCAAAACTCATATACATAGATTAATATATTTCAAAATAAAAACATACAGAGCAAAATAAAGTACTTAAATTTTTTCGTTCAAATACTATGCACTTACGTCTGAACAACATGAACGTAATACCGTCCTATTAACTATTCCCACATTCTGGTGGTCTTTTTAGTGTGCGACATTACACTGCAAAAGAACATCTAGCTGCAAAAGCTTTAAAAAGAGGCAACAAACACGCACTTGTTCTTTTAGACGCGTTGTTTAATTATTTCAGTCGTTTATCAACTAGCTATGAGGGGAGATCGTGAACGGGGACCAACCCTCTTGTGTTATGTGAATTATTTTAGGATGACTAACTATTCAGGTAATCCATTTGTAAAGGTCATAGTATTGTATAAGTTTTGATATCCTTCAATGTGTATATATCTATATTAACAATTTTAGTTCTAGCTCTAAAAGCTTTAATAAGTTTACAGAAGAAATTAAGTATTAATTCGAAAACAAGCAAAATTCTGTAATAAATATTTGCACTCAGCAATATGTAATTACCGTTAAATGTCCAATTAAACTATTAATACTAAGATTTTTTTTTTTTAATTTTATCTAACAACTATTCAGACAAACATGTGTCTATATTATTAAAAAATCTAGTTATTGCTCTAAAAGGTCTAAAAAGCTTAGAGAACGAATGAAGTGTTAATTCGAAAAAATGCGAAACTCAGTAATTTGATGTCATGTGATAAATATTTGCACTCATCAATATGTACTTACCGTTAAGTTTTCAATT
Source organism: Antheraea yamamai (assembly GCA_036509395.1). Lineage (NCBI taxonomy): Eukaryota > Metazoa > Arthropoda > Insecta > Lepidoptera > Saturniidae > Antheraea > Antheraea yamamai. Next base: position 6,301,067 of record AP028448.1, on the reverse strand, counting down.
ATAAACTAGTAATTATATTAAACTATTAATGCTAACAGTTTTATTTTATTAACTTGCTCTAACTATTCGGACAAACATGTGTCTACATTATTAAAAATACTAGTTCTTGCTCTAAAAGTTCTAATAAGTTTAGAGAAGAAATGAAGTATTAATTTGAACACAAGTGAAACTCAGTAATTTGATGTAATTTGATGAATATTTGCACTCATCAACATGTAATTCTGAAATGTTAATTTAATTATTTGTATATATTATTTGTATATATAATGTATGTAAATTATTTGTATATTTGTATATATATAATATGTTAATTTAATTCTGAAATGTTAAATTCTGAATGTTAAATTTACAATTATAAACTAGTAATTATGTTAAATTATTAAAACTAACAATTTTATTTTATTAAGTTGCTCTAACTGTTCGGGCTAACATGTGTCTATATATTGAAACTTTTCTAAGCTATAAATATAATACTAATATGATTACAGGTAATTATTTTATTTATATTAAAAACTTATAGTATTTGTTACAGCATGTTTTGGGCATCAGGTGTCTTCTGTGTTTTGCTAAAATTGTCAAATTCGATACAGTTGTGCTGTGACCGGTCTCACGGCGACATTTAAGTGAAAGTTGTCAAAGTATTTTAGATGGTACAAGATAAGAAGGTGTAGCGATAATAATAATAATTAAAACACGATGATATGTTAAGTAAAATTATAATACAAAAATAAAACTTAATAGGTAAAACATATTGTGAGTTATTTTTAAGAAATGCGTTAAATCGATTTGTTTGACAAAATTAATTTTGATATTTGATATGTGATTTGATATGAAAATTAACAAATATTACTTAACTAGCGGGCCCGGCAGACGTTGTCCCGCCCTGATTATGAAAAAATCCTTGACAAATTATATACTAAAACGTTCCTCATCAATCACTCTATCCACCGGTGAAAACCGCATGAAAATCCGTTAGGTAGTTTTTGAGATTATCGCGAACAGACAGACAGACAGACGCCATAGGGGACTTTGTTTTATACTATGTAATGATAAAGTCGCTATCCGCGTCCGTCCTTTGTTTTCTAGCTCTTCTAAATTACGCAATGGATTTGATACGTTTTTACTACCATTTAGAAAATTTGTTCCAGAATATTTATGTGTATATGATATGCATATTACATTTGTAGAAAGAAAAGTCATAAGAAATTACTGTGGTAATATAATATATGACTATATTGCTAACGCTGTCTAAATTTTGTGAGATATATCAAAATAATGTACCTATTTACGAAATTATATATATTAAAAAACCTAGTAGTTTAAACTACTATGTCTCCTAGGGGTAACCAATAGTAACCATTTCTAGAGTTAACAAAAATATTTAAAAAATGGGCTATTTGCGAATTTATTTGACTTGAGTTAGCTAGGGGTTTGACAGGACGTATAACGCAGTGGTAGTAAGCTCTACTATTGAGTCGAGAGTTCGTGTGTTCGCGGCGGTTAAATATCTACATAGGTATACCGTGTAACACCAGCAGAGTTAATAAAATACAAGCCAGGCGTAGTTAGAAATTGTGTTCTCATGTTATATTTATTTATTAATACGAGTCCTATCGTTTATTATCATGTAAGTTAATTTATTACAGTCAGAACGAAAAACAAATATTAATTAAAATATGTCTTGAATAAATTAAATTTGGAATTACTATAACGTGTTTTATTATAATTATAAAAAATATACTTGTTCGCTTTTAAATTGGACCCTAACAGATAGCGTAAGGTGGTGCCGACTGGCGTGCATTGTCGCCCACGACCTGTCCCCCACAACTGTTCCAGGGAGTGACGCCTTTCCCTCCGGGTTCAATGGGCGGGAGAGGGAGCACAAACCGCCTGATTTAATGGGCCCATTCAAAATATACATTCTCCAAACTCGTAATCCGAAACGGATAATGATATCGATTGATGAATTTAAATTGACGAACGCATAATTGTTAATAAATCGTTGCTAACGTTAAATTAATCCGATAGGATTAATAGACTAGTGCCTGCTACTCTGTGAATTATTTTCTTATTAATCCTTATTAGGTATGAAAATTATAGCCGTTTAAATATAATTTCATAGCGGGGAATATAATTTTTATCACTGTTGTCTCACCAGCCATTAATAAAAATGTGCTATATAAAAAAAAATAGGCACGAGAATCCTGACTGAGAATCTTCTTTAGTTCTTCGAATTATTATCTGTATATACTAAAAGAAACAACAACAACGCACAGCCCCAGCTATAAGGACTAGGGCCGTGAAAATTTGCATGCGGTTTCAGTTTACACGATAGGTGAGCACTAAGGAAGGATTTTTGGAAATACAATCCTTAAGGTGGCAAAAGAGAGATGAAACTTTTATATTTAATCCGTTATTATCATCGCATTTTATTTTAGATATTATTGAATTCATATTTTATAGCAAAACATTGTTAATTGTAAATAGAAATATTGGCATAAACCAACAATATCATTTATTCTTTACTGGCTTTTGCTCGCGGTTTCGCTCGCGTTAATGTACATTTGCCCCATCTCTCGGGACCACTACTTTTTCCTGTGCTTTTCTGTACTCTTCACAAGGTGTATGCAAAATTTGATGATGACAAACAAACAAATTCCCTTTCAAATTAATAATATTAGTTTTTTATTACATTTATGTAAGTACGAATAATGCTACCAATTACTCTTCATTTGACGTCCCGCCCTCTATAATAATGCACGCTATAGCTAAGCCTTTTGGCTTTTCGAGTTCTTATTTCATAAAGTAAAGTGTACTTACTGCAAATACAGACTCAATGAATTTAGTTATCTTTTAATGTTATGGTTTGATTTTAAATAATAATGGCGTAGATAATAAGTTAACATATTTATCATTTATTATCGTTATCTGTTCTAATAACGGTAAATATTTTAAAGTCATATTAACCAACATCAATGTACTAAGCCCGAGATAATTCGTTGTGGGCGGACGACTTGCACCCGGTGAGAAATCTAGAATTACAAGTAAAAAGAAGTTCCCTGCCGGCCTGGACGCGTGGGTATCCAATAAAACACTGTTTATAATCTGGCAGAAATGTGCTGTAACACCGTTTCCTTATGATTTTATAGCGCTTTTATGATATATTAAGTTATTAGATACTAATCGACTCTAATACAGAGAAGCTTCTATAGTAATTACTGTAAATATAAATCGAAAGTTCTCGATATAATGAATGAAATAGAAATGCATCGATTACAAAATATAAGATTAAATCCTATTTGTATTACTATAGAACCTATTATGTGTATTTTTAATTCCTATTGCCCAAACAAAGATCAAAAAACTAGACTTCAAAGATATAATTTTATTTAATTATGTTTACGGAATAGTTATCTATTTAAGCGAGTATTGGCAATCATATTATAACTAAAAAGCTGTAGATATGTCATAAGCGCTTCGATAGCGCCTTGTTAAGACTTGGCTAGCTAGCAAACGTGATCTAGCCCTGTCAATCCGCCCGTATATAAGCAACATATAACTATTTCTTTTTTACCACCGATATTGAGAATATGCCATCTTACTTCCTCATTTTATCTAAGATAGTGTGGCGTTAGAATATCACTCTACGTATATGTGCGTTATCGTGCCATTTGGTTTGTCAAAATATCATGTAGGTAACGTATCTACAGCTTTTTGGTTATAATAACATTGAGATGTTGATATGTAAAATCCTTATATCTATACCTCCTCCTCTTCTTATTAATTCACAGGTGTAACGGTATGTGACATTTTAAAATCCGTAAATAAATATACAGAGACTAGCTTTTGCCCGCAATTTCGCTCGCGTTAATGTAGATCTAGTAGACCTCTCGGGAATAGTACCTTTTTTGTAGATTAAAATTACCGTATGTACTTTTTTGTACTCCTGAAAACGTTCATGCAAAATTTGATAATGATCTGTTGACTAGTTAAGGCGGGAAAACGTAATAAACAAACAAATAAACATTCGCATTTATAATATTAGTTAGGATACAAGATATTGTAAAGTAGCTTTAACACCTCCGTTTTGCACAACTTCGTAAAAAACAACTTCACAACTGATAACTTTACAACACTGTTTATAGCAGTAATTCCGTGAGAGTTTATCTAGTTTAACACGGAGTAAAGAGCCGAATATCTAATTTCTACTTTGTCGAGTAAACAACATATAATCAAGGTTGTTAATAAGGTGTTAATTACACACGAAGACGAAACCCTCGTATAGTTTCCACACTCCTTATTTGAGCGTAGCCGGTGTAGTGTGGGTGTGCACGATAATGTTTAGGGCGTTGACCGTGGCTAATCACATCTAGACAGGAGTACGTCCTGGTTGTATTGAGACATTACATTCCTCTACGTGAATGTAGTTACGTAGATGTGCATTTAGGTCATGTGATAATAGTTTGTAGTTATGGAAGGCTACAACGTACGTTACTCTATAAATATCTATCTCAAAATCTCTTATTTTGCAAAAGCAAGACGGAGACATACGTTTTTTTTAATACATTTAGCGTTCTACCATGTTCAATACGGGTCTTGTTTATCAGTTCAAGATGGTAAACACGCTAAATCTAGAAGGACTGACCCTTAAATGCACCTACGGGAAGACACTTATATGTGCTTGGTGACATATTTATGGGTGGTAGTAGGCTATCACGCGGATCTAGAAAAAGTCCTACCACGATGCTACCGGGTGTATCACGACGTATTCCTTCACCGAAATTCCCGGGTCAGTCGCAAGAACTCGAATCTACGTCAATCGACGAGGTGTCCGAATACGCTAATAACTAAGCCATCATCGCTTCAAATATTGACTTCAAAATGGTAAATTCATGTAACGTAGCAAGCCTTAATAAAGTAACGACAGTGTCGCTTCGGTATATCCAATATATTATGTACATAAAGCGAAGAATGTACATTTAAGCTATATAATTATACTTTTTAAGCTAATTACTAACATAATTTAAAATCGCTAAAAGTGTTCCTATAAAAATCAAAACCATTCCCACGAGAACACTCGCAGTCATGACCCAGTTAATCTATATAATACTTGGATGAACATTGTCACTCTGAACACCACATATAAAGGTAGCTTAGCCTGCGGCGATTTACGAGCCTTTGAATCTTTAAGGCTTCCATTCCACAGTTAATGAGCGCTCAATTCAAAGTTCAAGTAACTTCGTCCTAAAGAGGTCAAACAAAGTCAAATAAAAACAACCTTTTCACCTCGAAACGCGAAAGGTGACTCCGACCCGACTACTACAGTCTGAGGACCTTATTTATCTTTCAATCAATCCGTGTCGCTAAGGGAATACTAAACACAACCGCGGGTTGCTAAATGTTTTTATGAATCGTTATGGATAAGATCTAATTTATACAAAAGAGGGCTGTAAAACACCTTGTTAAAATTGAGAACCTATTAAATTCATAAAAATTAATCGCCGGTATGAATGTACATCCGCTTCACTACGGAACGGCTGCACCTGATTGGCTAATTCTTGTGTATTGTGTTTGTAATCGTCAGGACGAGGTTTCTGTGGGAGGAACTGTTTGAAAATCGTACAGAAAAATGATAAATTTGAGTTTAAAAATCTCCATATAAAAATGAATGAGTAAAAATAAAATATTGTCAGAATTGACGTTAGAATGCTATTTTATTTCATTACATCGTAAAGAGAAGATTTGATCTCATTTTCTTCGCTAGTACATCCATACGAAGAAGAATAATAAAATAAACAATTACATAAATATGACACACGAGAAAAAATGATTCTCAGTGTCTCATGAATGAAGTGTGTCAGATTCTCATGAATAGTTTTACAACGATATTATGAATTAATTTCCTATAATTGAGGAAGAGCACAATTACGCTGCTCATGTACAAAATGGTTCATTAAGTGAAGTCATTTAAATGGAACAGTATGTTTTTATTTGTAACTCAATAAATAAACTACTATTACTAGTCAGTATGTAATTTAAGTTTGTATAATTGTTCAAACAAATAACATGATACGAGATCTGCCGTTGTACGCACGTCACGCATTTTTTTTAAGTTTTAATCCTTAGGTACTAGGATAAAAGAAGTCTATCACGATATCTTTATTCAGTATAACGTTATAAACATTTTAAGATACCAAAGTAACTATATACAAATTAAGTATCCAACGATGTGTTTTCTTGTCATAGAAAAGTGGACAAGCGGTGTGATGCGCATACGCAGGAGAGGAGAAATAAATGTACAATATCGTTTATAAATAAATGTTGATAAGTAATAAAGTAGATTTTTGCTTTTTTTTAAAGTTTCTTCCTCTGTACATATAATATACTTTTAAAATAATAACCGACGAAGACGAAATCGTGGTTACTGGCTAGAATCAAATACATAACACTAAAACCGTCTGTAAGTTTGTATTTGTAAAAATTAATATTTTTTTTATATACAGAAAAACTTTTACAGATTCGAATATCTGGTATAGGGGAAGAAAGAGGAGAGAGAATAGGGAGGCGCACGAAAACAGGAAAGAAGTTATCGAATTTCGTAAAATAAAATTTGAATCCTTTTATTTTATCGTAGCTCTGCAAAGTGACTGTACTGTGCCTGATGGTGAGCACAGTATAATCCAAAAACAACGGCAACTACCGAGAGACACGCTATCCCTCATCCCTCACCGGTCGCCGCTGTCATGCCGGCCTGCATAAATGTCTCTTCACGTTACGCTTGAAGGACCCCATATTATAGGAAGGAGGGAACACACTGGCCGGGAGATTGTTCCATAGCTTCACGGTACGGCAGAGATAAGAACGTTGCGAACTTTTTAGTTCGTGCCCAGATAGGATTTACCGTAAAACTATGGCTCCGAAGCCCAGCGCGCGTGGTTCGGGAATGAAAAGGAGAGGAAGGGATTAAATTAAATAGCTAAAAAAGAATTATACAGAATATTAATTACAGAACCTAAAAAACATTTTAAAAAAAACTAATTTCTCGCTGTACGGCTACTTAACCATACAAGCTATATTGATTACAGTTTAGAAATAAGTCATGGTTCACACGGCAACCACGAGCGCATCGAAGCATCAACTCCCAGCCCCTTGAGAGTACATGCACAATCAAATCATAACTTTTCGATCAGTGAACACAGAACAAAGACACCGTAACACCGCGGCCATATTTAACAACACTTATATACATGCTTAATGATTCCGAGTTATTTGCTCTCATATACGAGTCCGTGCGGTGCGACGCATAGGTCTGACCTCTTTCGACTCTCGCCTTGTTTGTTCTGTATCAAAGTGGGACGCGACGTTATCATTAAAATGCCATTAGGGAAAAGCTCATTTTCCAGGTGTTTAAATTCATACGGTTGAATCTGTCAAGTCTCGTTTGAATTGTACAATTGTAATTTAACGTCTTCTCGATTATCACATTTGGATTAAATTTCGACGTAAATTCGAAACGTTGCGAATGAACTGGGGTTTTTAGTGAAGATAAATATCGTGATGAAACCAGTGCCTGGTTGTAGGGCTTTCTCTAAACCAGCCTGGCTAGCTGCCACAAAGTACTAAGTTGAAAATCTATCGCCAAATACTTATGAGTGTGTTCCGGCGCCTGCACATGAGCGCCAGCCCCTCTCGTTTTAGGGTGATTACTATCTTGAATCACATAGTTAAACATCAGGTGAGATTGTGGTCAAACGCTAATATCTTACGTTACGTATACTAAACTAGTTACCAATACATATTTTCAGGAATACAGAAAATGAAATATGGAAATTTTATTTCAAAATTAACTGTTCCTAAGGTATAAAATACCAACCTTAACACGAGCGAAGCCGCAGCCAAAAGCTAATATTGCTTTCCGACTAGAAGGCATTAGGCTATATTTATAGTTATTAAATTTAATATCATAATTTACTGTTGCTAGTTATGTTAGTTATTACCTAAACAGTCTGCAAGTCACCTTCGTAAGTAAAGCGGTATCACGAACGCACGTGTGCTCGCAAAACAAGTCGCCGCGGCTGAGGTAAAGAGGCTTACAAACAACACTGAGACGGAGGACACATTCCTTTACCTAATGTGGAACACAATGAGATTCTCAAGGACCATGAGAAAGTTATTTCAAGTACTCTCGTACCGAATGTTTCGTTTGATAGGTATTTCTCTGACAAAAAGCCGTTTACGTTCAACCTTTGTGAAGAGGCTTCTGGAAGGAATTTAATTTGGAAAAGGTTTTGACAGGTTCTTGGAAGGTATAAAGTAACATGATTTAAAAAGCATTGAAGTTTAATGAAATTGAATCATTCTTTAGGCTTTTATCTGCTAATACGTCTACTATTTTAGAGTAATGAATTTTTTAATGACCACACACACCCGTTGTTAGACTCAGGAGTTCTTGCTTTCCCGGATCAGACGTTGTATATCCAATAACCGAATGAGGTAAGACCACCATGCACATGTGATAGTGACTTAGTGTTTGGCGTTCTGAGGTCAACTAGTGTATTCAGCAGTTGTGAGGCTTGTTAAGCCGGAATGACAGTGACGACCACCGATGGATTACCCTCTCCCGTTGCTCGTTAATGTTTTAGTATTGTACTGTGCTTTTCATGAAACAGTGACGTCACTCTGCCGTGTCACTATAAAAGATAATTATGAATGAAAGATATTAATGAAACATAATAAATCGAGTTTGTAGATACAATTTGATTTCTATATAAACCTTCGGTGAGGGAAAAAGTTTCATCATATAAACATAAGGTCGTAAGTGAAAACAAAACAGTTGTAACTTAAGTCCTAATGCTTCTAAGTTCAAATAATAATTTGCGTTTGGACATTTCGGCTCACGTCTCACAAGTTTGATCAATGTCTCGATTAGAGATTACGTTAAACGGTTTTATTGTTTGTTGAATTGGTTTCCATTGGGGATGGAAACTGTGTAAATATATGATTGATGTGTAAACTTTTGAAATGTAGAAAATATTACGTATATTTTCTGTACTCTTAGAATAAAAGACCAATGTTTGCCAAACCAATTCCTTAAGGTAAATAAACTTGTGGCGGGTCTTTCGTGATTAAGTATTTAAATAAGTGAAGCGGTCTGTTCGGAGTGCAATCGAGTAAAATGAAAATTTTATAAAATATACAACATCAAATAGCCATTTGCTCACAGCTCACCTAGTTCCCTACCATGTTATCATCATATCATATGCTTCACTTTTCCAGGGTTGTCAGATTAATATAAAAATTAAAATACCACCGTGGGATTGGTATTAACAAAACATCAAATCAGACAGATTTCAAAAGAGTCTATGGCCTGTGCCTTAAGCGAAGTACGTTTAACTACGTTACTAGGAAGGTTTTTTGATTAATTTGAGAACAAAAGCTGGCCAAAAAAAACCAATACATGCTTCTTCTTCCACATTCCGAAGATATTTAAATATTGCAAAGAACTGCAAATGTGTTCCGTCTTCTATAGACGGGAGTATAGTCTTTTAATGAAATTTGTAATCAGGAGTTCTTAAGTCAATGACAGAATTGAAAAAAATTGGGTACTTGTGTATTAAATGCACCGCGCCCGCTGACTGCTGTCGCGGCCGGTTCGCGTTGTTTTTTTCGCGAGTCTAACTTAACCTAACCAAACCGAGATGAAAATGTTTTGTTTAAACTTAAAAATCATCCAGTTGGTAATATACAAAATTACCAATGATTGTTCGGAAATGACACATAACCTCAAAACTTTGATCATAAATATCTTAGTATCTATGACTTTCCGCGGGGAGGGTAAATTACCCCTTTCCCCCGCTGCTCCCACCCCCTTCAATCTTTATATCAAGATGCGAATTTCAAATACAGACTAAAACACTTTTCGATTCCAAAAGACTATTTTAAAACAGAGTATTCATAAAGATTTAGATGGAAAATGGGTTGATATAGAGTTTAAGATAGATTTTTTTTATCTCGACTGCTTTCTCTTTTATTTTGGTTAGGTTAGATTAGGTTAGACTTGCGAAAAAAATAACGCGAGTCGGCCGCGGTAGCGGTCGGCGAGCGCGGTGCATTTAATACACAAGTACCAATATATTTTTTAATCATGTCGTAAGTTAACTTAAAAATACGGAAGTTTATTACTGTTTAGTGGAAATGATATGACACCTATAAATAGGAGTAACGATTGCAAGCCGAAATAATGGAAAGGATCAGAGTGCACATTACCTTTACGGTTTTTAAAGACGATCCTTATCTGAACTTATCTTAGTAAAATACGCTTATCTAATTTGCATCTTGTTCCGCGAATTTCTCCATACGTTTTTAGGCACATTCAGAATGAAAAATGGCCTACGTCTTTCTCGGGGCCTGAGGGTACCTATATCCCAAATATAATTGCGAACAGTTCATAGATTTCATATTGAACGGCAACAAACAGACAACTGTTAAGTTTGCATTTATAATTTTAGTAACATTTCCAAAAATAAATTCATTCGAAATTTTCTCCACATGTTTAGCTACGTGAATATTAACTCCCATTAAAAAGATTGTCAAGATGTCTATGATAACTGAAAAATATACTTGTAGATACGGGATGGCTGGCAGCCCTGATGTTCCTCCTCGCGTTCTATTAAAAATTGCGACTACATTTTCCTTACCTCGAGGCTCGACGGCAGCGTGGTACTTCACGGGATACCGCACCGAATGCACCTTGCTTTCTATACACGTATAGACACTGTTCATGCACTGCCCTTTAAACCTCATCGTTTTTATATTGTGGTCAAATATAATTAATTTTTGTAACTATATTTTGATTTATTAGAAAAAAAGGAAAAAATTGTGTGTCTCAAAAGAAATAATACACCAAAACGGACTAATGTCAACTGAGTTTGATCGTAAATTGTTAATGTATTCGAAAATAAAGTAATAAGACAATTTTAGAACAAAACTTCTTGGATATAGTTTGAACTTTACTTTAAAAAGGTTTTAACGATTTTTTCCATATATGATATTATTATAGAAAATATTATGTAAGATCTTAGATCACATAGATACGTCGTGTTTTTCGTTTTAGGTCCTTTAATCAATTTTTAATTTGAAAGCGAATTTTTGAAATATTCTTTGACGTTTTGTTCACAATTCTTATTTGGGATTTGTTCGGGAATCATTATATTTTTAAAATATTGAATTTAATGAGAATTTTAATAACTGCAAAAAATATGGTTTGAAAATAATGTAAAAAATAAGTAAGTTACAATTAAATTTAATTTAAAAACACTCGGATCTCACCTTTAGGGCCATTCAAGTATTACGTAAGCACTGATGGGGAGGGGGGGTTCTCTTGTGCTTATTTTTGATGACATAGGGGTTGGGCGGTCCGGGTAGTGATTACGTCAGCAATATTTCTTTATTAAACCGGAACATATGTAGATAAATGTTTACGTAAGCATGTGGGGGTTAGAGCATTGCTTACATTTGCTGACCAAGGGGAGGGAGCGATCAGAAATTACAAAAATTCTGCTTACGTAATACTTAAACGGGGTGATGAACTCGTCAAAATGACTCTTATAGATTTTCGCTTTCAGGATCGATCAGTATATGCTACTACGATACTACTACTATTAAGATCGACTACTATATGACGGTGACGATTTGTGACGCATTATAAATCTGTTGATGATCGTCATTATTTTTGAGTTGCTCTGTATATACCATTAAGTACAACATAGCTATATCATTGCGCTCCAATAAAAAAAGAAGATACGAAAGTATCAGTATTTCATATAATTTTATAACTTTTTTTTTATTGCAGCAAACGTCTCTGCTTAATGAGAATATTTAAAGGAATCAGCGAGACACCAACGTCAATTTAGTTCCATTCTCACGGGATGGAGAGATATTGGTTTTCTGATTGCGTGCCTCAGTACGTGTTGGCTTAAATTCATCGCTCTAGGCAATTTATGTGGACATTTATACGAATTAACCTACAATGCAATTATTACACAGATAGGACATTCTTTTACTCCGACTATATTGGAATATAATTGCCTACCTATTTGGTCACAATCAGATATGGACAGTAATAAAACCATTTTAATACAAAAAAGTAATTAAGTTTCTATATATTTTTTTTTATATTACGAAAATACTGAAGACGCAAATGATTACTATTAAATTATTGTTATAACAAAAGCATAATTGATTGTTCACAATATTTTATTGTTTAGGAGGACAATTGCAAAATCAAAGTTATCAGAAAAGTTTTAATTCTAATGACCACATTATCTACCTTCTGTATATAATATACGTAAACATCCGTCAAGTTGATTTCTATATATATACCTATACTAGCGGACCTGGCGGACTTTGTCTTGCCTTGATAATACAATATAAAAATACTAAAAGCCAACCGCAGCGCCACCTACCGTGTCCAATTGTGAATCTAAACCATTTTCGGATCCAATGGAACACGCACCAAAAATTTCATCAAAATCGGTCCAGCCGTTTAGGAGAAGTTCAGTGACATGCACACGTACAGAAGAAATTTATATATAAAGATATAATTTCCTGTTGTAACCATGACAGCAAACACAGATATTAATTATATTTTATGATGCATATTATCTAATGGATGTAAGAGCGGCGCGTGCCAAAGATAGAGCATAGTGTGTGGAAATGCATCTATCGATATACCTAAGGACCTTTGCAATAATCTAAACCGCTGTTATGCTTTTGGAAAAAAAATCTCGTAAATTGCAGAATCGCCATCCAGTAATAAAGCGTCGAACTATAAATTAATATTTTACCTACGTTATTGTATTTTGCTTGAAAAATTATTATTTCTTATTATATTATATTACTAGCTGGCCCGGCGGACGATGTCCCGCCCTGATAATAAAAAAAACCTTGACAAATTATATACCAAAACGTTCCTCACGAATTACTTTATCCACTGGTGAAAACCGCGTGAAGATCCGTTCAGTAGTTTTTGAGTTTATCGCGAACAGACAGACAGACAGACGCGGTAGGGGACTTTGTTTTATACTATGTAATGATTATTTCTTGCAATAATAGTTAACTTATAGAATAATGGATATTAATATTTTGTGTTCAAATATTTACATATCCGGTTTTCCCCGCAGCTTCGCTTGCCTTAATGTAGATTTGACCTATCCCTCCTATCCCTCTGGGGTAGTACATTGTACATTTTTTCTGGATGAAAGGTATCCTATGTTCTTTTCTGTCCCACCGACAATGTCTATGCAAAGTTTCATGTTGATCGGTTCAGTGAAATCATCTTTACATAGTATAAAATGAAGTCGCGTCCGCTGTCTGTTCCCTTAGATCTTTTAAACTATCCAACGGATTTTAATACAGTTAATTTAATTTTTTAAGTTAAGTTAATTTAATAAAGCAATAGATAGAGCGATTCAAGAGGAAGGTGTATATGTATAATACATACATATTATAGTACAGGAAAGTCGAAAAGTTCAAAGATTTCTAATGTGATGTCGTAATAAATATATTTTTGTGCGCTTAAGTCGCAAACACTGGCTAAACCTTACGACATAGATCAAATTACTATACTACGGAATTGTATATCTTAAAAAGGTCGATAAAAAAGTCTATGATGATATATATTTATCTCTAAAGAATAACCCACAGTAACCATTTTTATCTTTTTACAAAGATGGTAAATGTTTCATTTACCAAGCTATTTTATATAATATAGTATTATTCCTTACATAAATTTATTAAATACATTACATACGGTGTACACGACATGTAGATCAAAACTACCCTTAACAATATTTCATTAAAATGGATATCTACATTGCACGTGCGAAGCTGGGGCGGGTCGCTAGTAATAAACAAACTGACATTCGTATTTATAAGATTAGTAAGCATTACCAAATTTCGTGGCGATCGGTTGAACGGTATAGAAATGCCAACTTTAAAGGTGATTGAATTGAACGTTGTTAGAGTTTAACAATATCAGACATTTGTATGTATACTTAGCATATATTCAGTACATGACCACTGTTTTATTTTGTGGCAATTGATGATATAGACCATTCTGGTAACAAGCAAAACTTTAGTTTTTAACCGTGGATAGATTCTACATAGGGCACCCACTCCCTCAGTGAAGAGGTAGGTAGTGTCGGAATCCTACCGACTAAAACTCGACGGTGAACCGTCTGCTGCACTAATGGGAGCCACGGGGTCGCGCGAGCGTGCATTACGACGCCACCGAGATAAAGTATGGCGAGAACGCCAGGCTGAACGGACAGGTAGTTCGACCTAATTGTTTTTACGTGGGTTTCTCCCACGATCACTTTTTAACGAGGTTTTCTCCCTCCCTCCGCCTTTAGGCCAATCTGCAACTTTTTAACATGGTTTTTTTCCACAGTATCATTTTCGAGAGGTTTTCTTCCTATACAAAGAAGCTAAACCTTGGGCAATACGTACAGCTGCCAGAACATACCTATAGATTACTTCGCATCAGGTTTTGAAAAACGCTCTACTTCGATGCTATCACGTTTTTTTCATTTGTCGAAAGCAACTGCTAATTAATGGAATTTACGTCGATAGACGTCATGTTTTAGAAACATTATTATACCATGAATTTGTGGGTTTGACTTTCAAAGACACATCTATAAATACGCTATGTTAAATAATTAAAAACATTTAAGTAATATACACTCTAGACGTATAGATAAAAGGAGTAACATCGATATAGTTGTCAACTTACGATAGCAACACTAGTGATGTTTAAAAAGCGGTAAAAGATACCGCGGTTAAATAGTTTGGGACTTAACCGACTTACGTATAATTAGATAAATTGTTGCGGTGAATGTGGTTAAGGGGTTTCATTATGTCGTATTTCGGAAATAATAGTAAGCAATTAGGGAGGTGAGTATCGTTATTCAACCTGTTTGTGAACGTTAATCTTTATTAAAGAGGAATTGGTAGAATGTGCCCTAACTACATATAGAGAAAGCGATTTTGAAGTTATACTTCTTTTGGCGCGTTAGGGAAAAATGAGAGTAAATTTTTACGATGCGCGCGCACACCGTCACGAAAAACCGACACTCTGAAGTTAGCTATAGTCAACATTTTGTTTCTTTGTATTTGTTGTTTGTATTTCTTTGTATTAAAACTTTCAATGTATTAAATACCTTTTTTCTATTGTTAGTATCGTTTTTTCTACAAACGTAGAATAAGGCGAAAGATAATTTTTTTGAAAAGATTTTTATTTTGTTACGCCAAAGAGGTATATATATATACTAGCGGACACGGTGGACGTTGTCCTGCCCTGATAATTAAAAAAATATAGACAAATTATATACCAAAACGTTCCTCATGAATCACTTTATCCACTGGTGAAAACCGCTTGAAAATCCGTTTAATAGTTTTTGAGTTTATCGCGAACAGACAGACAGACAGACGCGGTAGGAGATTTTGTTTTATACTATGTAATGATATATATAACTTCTAACGCGTGTACATAAGTACACACTTGTTTGTAAATACTTTATAGGTTTTACCGTTAGAACACAATCTCATCTGATATTAAATGACGGCGTGGTCCATGTTGGTAAGAATGCCAAACCTAGAGGGGGACTAGCAATCAAGTGCAGGACCACACCAACACGTGCATGGTAAACCCAAACATTTTAAATTTGAAATGTTTACAAACATTTTTATGGCAATAATTGAGCTAAGACTCACTGATATGTTAAGGATTGATTGTTTAAATTAATTTCACGTCGGTGTAATCAATGCCTTGGTGTGATGTGATTATTTAAATTTCGACGTCTTGGAAACTGCAATCGGATTTAAACAATTATGCTTATGCCTGAGTAATAAGAATCGATTTTATAATTCAATCAGTTGAGGAATATAAAACAATTAATGTAAAAAAAAATAGTGCGTGGAGTCCCTTCGCGCGGAAGAACTGCAACTTCGTAATGTGGAAATGAAAATAGGAAGGGGTAGAAATTGATTTTTAGTGAAATCATATTGTTTCTTTAAGACAAACTTTATTAACATTGCTTACAATTCACAATTGATCGCATCTTTTCATTATCATTTTCAAGTGGAGAAATATCCAAATCTATAACATTTACAATGGGATTATGATTGATTATTTTTGTCTCTCTGTCTCTTTCTATTCCCCCTCCCCAGGAGCGTTGAACGTTTAACGCAACAGTGCTTTCATACCCCCTCCATGGTTGCGTTAAACGTTTAACGAAACCTTGTTGGAAGTCGCATTAGAAGTTTCACTTCAATTATGATTTCTAACATATGAAGTTATACAATAATACATATATGTTACAACAGATATGGATTGATAAATAACATTATGCATTTGGCTACAGTACCTTTGTAGAAGACTTAAACATCAAGGATATCCTGCCTTCATAGTAAGAA